>JAJTUE010000003.1:3065660-3519883 GCA_036971405.1 Orbilia quercus
CTCTTTTCTCTTTTCTTTCTTCCGTCACGTCTTCAATTCGACATCCCACCCTGCCAATAAGAAAAGGGCATCGCACAAGAGACACGACACTCTTATTTCCGTTCGGTTGTTTCGCGACCATTCAACTATCCCGCCATCCTATCAGAACCCCTACAATTTCACCAATTCATGTCCCACACCTGATCACTCCCACGACATAATCATCACCCCTCTTGGATTCGACCAATTAATCAACATATCAACCACTCGGCAGCCTACCCTGTAAGGGTTGGGTTGGTTGATATATCACTACCACCAATTTGGATCCCAGGATGATGAACACCGCGCAGGTCATGGCAGCGCAGGTCCACCAACAGCCTCACCAGCTCCATGCCAATGGTGGTGGCGCGCCTCATGGCATGATGGGAATGCAGCCGTCGCGGGAGCAAGTCCACCAGATATACCAGGTATGTTCACGCCATCTCAAAATTCTAATATCAAGATATTATATCACGACCCTTCACCATCAAAAAAAATTTCACTCTTGATAAGCCATCGATCTTTTATTGTAAACAGGCTGAGTTTTTCTTCTTTATAGCGATGGCAGCATATGAAGGCCCAGGGTGCCACCGAGGCGACACACCCGGAATATGCTCAGATGTCCCAGTATCTTAGAGCCTTGAAGGAGCAGCAGAACAATATGAAGCAGCAACAGGCGCAGAAACTGCAGCAGTTACAACAGCAGGTAGCCGTCAATCAACATCACCAACAGCAGCATCAACAGCAGCAGCAGCAGCACGCTTTGCAAAACCAAGGTGCCAATGGTGCTATGCAGCAGAAAGGAAACGGAATGTCCCCTCAAGCTCCTCCCCAGCCATCACCTAACACTCTCCAAAAACCTCAACAATCTCCACATCCTCCGGCCACACCCTCGAAACAAGATGCTACAGGCTCAAACCCAAACCCCCCAAGCACACCTGGTGGCAACAAACCTGCTGGCGCAACAAATACCAGCCCTTGCTTCTCTAGCGATCAGTTGAACACTTTGAAGCATCAGATAATGGCCTTCAAATTGATGTCCAGAGGCCAGTCGATACCTGCAAGTCTCATGAGCATCATTGCTGCCGCCTCCACGCAGAATAAGGTCGCTGCTGCTGTTGCTGCTTCCTTGCCGTCAACGCCTGCCCCCGGATCCGACGCTGGCTCCAAGTTGTCCCCCAACGAGAAGACAGAAGGTGCGCTCGTTCCTGTGAAAACCGGATACGAATCCTTCACTTCTCCTTTCACCTTGTTTCTGACGTCGATATCGCACTCTGACCATGGAATACGTGCAAACCGACCTCTGATACCGAGCATAATGCCAACCGGCATTGAGCTTGGTCGCCTCAGAGAAGAACGAGACAAGGCTATTGCGAGCAGGATACAAGCAAGAAAAGCTCAGCTGGAATCAATGGACACGAGCATCGCCACTTTCAACCGCCATACTGGAGATATCAGTGACAAACCAAAGCTTGAGCGAGCCATCGAATACAAGGCACTCGGTCTTCTAGAGAGACAACGTGACCTGCGAAGACAGATGGTTCAGGGCATGGTCCATTACGACAGCCTTGCCATGACTACCAATCGCTCGATGTTTAGAAGAATGAAGAAACAATCTCTGCGAGAAGCCCGAATCACCGAGAAGCTCGAGAAGCAACAGAAAGAGCAACGTGCCAACAGAGAGAAACAAAAGAGGGACGAATATCTCAACGCTGTCATCAACCATAGCAAGAATGTTAATGGCAGCTTGGTCACCGGCACAAGATCCCAGAAATTCGGAAGAATGATGCTGCAACATCATGGATTCATGGAGAAGGAAGAGCAAAAGAGAATCGAAAGAACTGCCAAACAGCGTCTCCAGGCTCTTAAGGCTAACGACGAGGAGGCATATCTCAAGCTGCTCGACCAGGCTAAGGATACTCGTATCACTCATCTTCTGAAACAAACTGATGGCTTCTTGAAGAATCTTGCACAGGCCGTCAAGACCCAGCAGCAAGATGCTCGCGAGAAGTACGGACGCCCCGAAGGTTACGTTTCCGAGGACGAAGAGAGCGAAGTGGAAGAGGACGAGGAGTCGAGCAAGAAGATCGATTATTACGCTGTTGCGCACAGGATCAAAGAAACTGTCAGCGAGCAACCTTCGATTCTGGTTGGTGGTCGGCTCAAAGAATACCAAGTCAAGGGTTTGCAGTGGATGGTTTCCTTGTTCAACAACAATCTCAACGGTATCTTGGCGGACGAGATGGGTCTCGGAAAGACCATTCAAACAATCTCTCTGGTTACTTACCTGATAGAAAAGAAGAGTGTTCCGGGACCTTTCTTAGTCGTTGTTCCCCTGAGTACACTTACTAACTGGACTCTTGAGTTTGAAAAATGGGCACCGTCGATCAAGAAGATTGTTTACAAGGGACCACCGCTGGCAAGAAAGGCTCACCAAGCACAAGTTCGATCCGGCGACTTCCAAGCTCTGCTCACCACATATGAATATGTGATCAAGGATAGACCGGTTCTGTCAAAGATCAAATGGGCTTACCTGATTATCGATGAAGGCCACAGAATGAAGAACAGCGAATCCAAACTTAGTTTTACCCTTACGACCTACTACACTGTCCGCTACCGTCTCATTTTGACGGGCACACCACTTCAAAATAACCTTCCGGAATTGTGGGCATTGCTCAACTTTGCCTTACCTAACATTTTCAAATCCGTTAAGAGTTTCGATGAATGGTTCAATACCCCCTTCGCCAATACTGGTGGTCAAGACAAGATGGAGCTTACGGAAGAAGAAGCATTGCTCATCATCCGTCGTCTGCATAAGGTTTTAAGGCCTTTCCTACTTAGACGTCTGAAGAAGGATGTCGAAGCCGAACTTCCGGACAAGGTGGAAAAGGTCGTCAAGTGCAAGTTCTCCTCACTACAGGCCAAACTTTATAACCAAATGAAACAGAATGGCGCCATATACGTTGCTAGTGAAAACCAAAAGTCGGGGTATGTATTAATGCTTAGGATCGCACCAGAGTATTGTCTCTTGCTAACTGATCGAATAGTCGTGTCAGCGTCAAGGGACTAAGCAACATGCTTATGCAGCTTCGGAAAATTTGCAACCATCCTTTCGTCTTTGAGGATGTTGAAAATGCTATTAGTCCCGGACCATTGGCAAACGACCTGCTCTGGCGTTCTGCTGGTAAATTTGAGTTGTTAGATCGTCTTCTTCCCAAGTTCTTTGCCACCGGACATAGAGTAAGAAAAAAAAAACCCCTTGTTTACAGTTATTTTTGCCGTGCTAACGAGATATGTCTAGGTTCTCATGTTCTTCCAAATGACACAAATTATGAACATTATGGAGGATTTCTTGGCTTACCGAGGATGGAAATTTATGCGTTTGGACGGTTCGACGAAGGCAGATGACCGAAGCGTAATGTTGAAGGACTTCAATGCGCCAGGTTCGGACTATCTGATCTTCTTGCTGTCTACGCGTGCTGGTGGTCTCGGTCTCAATCTTCAGACTGCCGATACCGTCATTATCTACGACTCGGATTGGAATCCTCATCAGGATCTTCAAGCCCAGGATCGTGCCCACAGAATTGGTCAGAAGAACGAAGTCAGAATTTTGCGTCTGATTACTAGCAACTCTGTGGAAGAAAAGATTCTCTCGCGAGCACAATACAAGCTTGACATCGATGGCAAAGTCATCCAAGCCGGTAAATTCGACAACAAATCTAAAGATGAGGAGCGTGATGCCCTATTGCGATCTCTTCTTGAAGTTGACGAAACCGACAAGGATGCCGATGCTGACGAACAGCTCGATGACGACGAATTAAACGAGGTGATTGCAAGAAATGATGATGAACTTATCTTATTCAAGAAGATGGACGAGGAACGAGAAAAAGATTCACCTTATGGAGACAACAAGCCACTAGGAAGACTTATGGACGAGTCTGAGCTTCCTGCCGTGTACCTTCAAGAAGATATCGGCGAGGAGATCGAGGACACGGCGCCCACGGGCCGTGGTGCTCGTGAGAGGACGCAAGTCAAGTACGACGATGGTCTCACGGAAGAACAATGGCTGGACGCTATCGATGACGACGACGACACCATTGAAGATGCGATCAAACGCAAGCGTGAATCTCAGGCTAAACGTGCTGCCAACAAAGCTAAGAGAACTGCTGATGGTGAACCGGAGGAAGAAGAAGTACCCGAGACGCCAGAAGAAGTCCCCGTTGCGACACCAAGCAAGCGAAAGCGCGGCCGACAACCCAAAGCTGAAAAACGAAAGCGCGAAGAAGAGGTTGTTGAGGAAGCACCGAAACGAAAGCGTGCAAAGGGTAAGAACAGCAATGCCGATCCACTCACGAATAAAGAACGGCAGCACTTGCAAGAGGCGATGTCCAAAGTTCACCAGTCGTGCCTGGATCTCCCCGAGGATGAAGAATCAGATCGCAAGTGCTCCGAGCACTTTGTTGTTCTCCCCAGCAAGAAGTTCTACCCGGATTACTACAAGATCATTGCCCGTCCGATATCGTTTGATATGATTCGGAAGAAGATGGAAAAGGAGGAGTACATGTCGTTAAATGAGTTTAAGAATGACTTTTTGACCATGTTTGCCAACGCCAAGTTGTATAACGAGGAGGGCAGCATGGTTTATGAGGATGCCGTTGCTATGGAGGTAAGATTCAGACAGCTACTCGCCCACTCTTTGCCGCAAAGATATTAATAGATTGCAGGATGAATTCCGTACCCGAATCACCGAAGAGGCTACGAAGAGGGATATCCCACTCGATCTTTCGGAACACGCGGATGTTCCCGCTATTGACAGCGCACTCCTCGGCGTTGCTGGCGATATCAAGGATGGCTCTGCTGCCCCTAGTGGGTCCACGAGCGGAACTCCTGCTGCCACCGCCCCGGTTACTCCGACACCAAACATCAAGCTCAAATTCAATGTTGGGAAAAAGCCTGTCTCGCCACCAGCGGACGACTTTGACGATGGTAGTGATGATGAGGACGATGAGGATTAAGCACGATGTGTGTCGTGTTATATGGAAGGAGGAGACTACCCTTTTTTTTCAATTCGCTTACAATATTTTCTTCCTTTTTTCCCTAACCTTCGACATGACTACATGTTTAATGAGCACCCAACCAAAAATTCTCTTTCGTCGACTTTCTTCTTCATCTGGGTCTTTTTTATTCTCTGTCCAACTTCTATTTCTTTTTTATCTTTTATTACCCGACTAAACTGTGTTAATAAGCTCATCAACCCCGCTTTCTGCATTTTTCTGTATTGTTAACTGGGCGTGGCGTTCTGATACCGATTTCCTACTACTGCTCCTCCTCCTACTGGTACTCTTTTCCCCTCTGGCTTATTTTTATATGTTACATGCAGAGCTTGCACTAGTATAACCAGCAGCTACAGTACTTTTATTTTGACTTTCTATTGTTGTTTTTCCAATTAGAAACGGAGAGAAAAGAAGAGATTTAAAGAAAAATGAAAAGAGCAAATGGTACTGCCTTTTCTCTTTGGTTCTTTGGTTCTTACATATAACCCAGCTAGTCTTAGGCGTTCTTCTTTTTCCCCGTTGCTAAATCAAAATACAATACAGTAATTTTGTCCTATTAATTCGATTGTCAGTGTATGAGATGTAGATTTCGTAGAGATGATTTTTCGTAGAGGGTGGTCATCGAGATATCCCTGCACATTCGTATGTGGCGGGGAAGCTATAAACTCGTTTATCTTGTGAATTCGCGAAAAAAAAGTTGCATCCCACCTTTTTCGACTCCACACCCCGCCATATCGATAGCTATACCGATCTTCCCTTTGCGATCCTGGTACCCGATACCAACCCTACCGTAATCCGCCGCATTCCGGATTAAAACTAAACATCCAGCTCATTCGCGACTTTTTTCGTATAGCTATTCTCGGAAGATAAGGATACAGCCAAGATGGGTATCTCGGAGAAGATTAAAGAGTGCGAACATAATCCAACAACAACATCGTTCAAGCTCGTCTGATGAGGCGGGAGCGTATCGATATCGGATGCTGATGGTATTCTTTCGCGATATTAGGATTGAGGATGAGATGAAGAGGACGCAGAAGGTATGGTTTCCCTTGATATCTTCGTTAGGTGTTCGATGGGGGTTTTTAAGCTAATGAGGCGAATTGTGTAGAATAAAGCTACAGGTTCGCCCATTCATTCGTAACGCTACGATTATACATATTCGGCACGGTGGCATAGGTGACTAAAAACTTGTTTGTTCGGATAGAATACCATTTGGGATTATTAAAAGGGTATGATATGTCATTTTTTTCTGTTCGCGTGATGCCCGATATCTAATACCTGCGCCGCAAGAATAGAAAACTAGCACGGCTGAGAGCGCAATTGTTAGAACCCGCAGCTGGAGCTGGTGGTGGCGGAGGGAGCGGGTTTGATGTTAGCAAGAGTGGAGGTTGGTTATACTACTCAACTCTTGGTTTAAAAGTGAACGCTAAGATTGACGGTGGAGTGTAGATGCTCGAGTATCGCTTGTTGGCTTCCCGTCTGTGGTAAGTATTCCAAACTGGTAACCCATTTGGTGAGTTCTTTGAGAGCTGATATTGGATGGATGACAGGGTAAATCGACACTATTGACCAAAATCACCAAAACCCGCTCCGAAGTCGCCGCATACGCCTTCACAACGCTCACCGCTATCCCAGGAGTCCTCGAATACGAAGGCGCAGAAATCCAGATCCTCGATCTACCGGGTATCATCGAGGGTGCCGCCGAGGGCAAAGGTCGCGGACGACAGGTTATATCCGCGGCGAAAACGTCAGATCTGATAGTAATGGTGCTCGATGCGACGAAGAAACTCGAACAGCGAACGTTGCTGGAGAAGGAGCTGGAAGCCGTGGGGATCAGATTGAACCGGGAGCCGCCGAATATTTATCTGAAACCGAAGAAGAGCGGTGGGATGAAGATCAATTTTATGAATCCGCCTAAATATCTGGATGACAAGATGATTTATAATATTTTGAGGGATTATAAAATGTTGAATGCGGAGGTTTTGGTGAGGGATGAGAATGCTACTGTGGATGATTTCATCGATGTGATTATGGCGCCACATCGGAAGTATATCCGTTGGTTAGTATAAAATACTCCTGGGGTTTTTAATTTGCATTTCAATGGTGAGGTTCGGAGAGAGCTGATTTTCTTCTGTACAGTTTATATGTGTACAACAAAATCGATTGCATTTCAAAGACATATCTGGATCAGCTGGCGAGAGAGCCGCACACGGTGGTTATGAGCTGTGAACTAGGGTTGGGGATTAAAGATGTCGTGGACAGGATCTGGGAGGACTTGAGACTGTTGAGAATATACACTAAGAAGTGAGTCTGCCCATTTCCAATATTCTATTTTCAGGTACTGATTATAACCCAGGAAGGGAAATGCACCAGACTTCTCCGAGGCACTCATCGTGCGAGGAGGCAGCACGATCGAAGATGTGTGCGACCAGATTCACAGAAGCATAAAGGAGAGGTTTAGGTACGCACTCGTATGGGGCGCCAGTGCCAAACATTCGCCGCAGAGAACGGGATTGAACCACCAGGTAGCGGAAGGGGATGTGGTCTCTATTTTCACAAAGTAGAATGCATAGGATGAGTGTTTGTGGATATAATTCAGCGTGAGCAAGTGTATTCTTATCTTTATAATTTGGCAATAAACAGTATTCGAGCGACTTTTAATCCAAACACCCCGCTATAATCCACGCATTACAATACATTTGAATCCCATTCCATCACAGGATATACCATTAGGAAACAACATATCGTCCCGCGAACCCTCTAACCGTAACAGTCCTAGGATTTAACCAATTCGGCAACCCTCTCATATCACTCTCAAGCTCATTCTCCAGATTGAGAACAGCCAAATCCATACTGCAAAGCATCATCATGGCGTCCAATTTTGCCGCTTTGATCTCCAATTCGAGATATTCGTATCCGCTACCGATCCATCCGCTCTCCCGGCCATGTCGTAGATAATCCTCCCGGTATTCGGACAGATGGTCCAGACGTTGCGAATGCTGTCTGATTCTGTCGGCGCGGGAACGAAGACAGCTCCATGCGTTATGTTCTGCGATTATGTGACGGTTTGGGAGCGCATTTGTTCCCGCGGCTTGGGGTTGCGCTACCGGGTCCGGAAGGGCCGGTTCGAGGGCTGTGACTGTTCTTTCGAGGTTTCTGAGACGGGCGAGAGCTTCGAGGAGGCGAACTTGGGTTGTGGGACTTGTTCCCAGGGAGAGGATTGAAAGATCGGCTGGAGAGGGACGCATAGGTGCCAGTGCCGTTTTGATATTGAAATCTTAGTTTCTTTTCAACGGATGGGATTGGAATTGCAATTGTGGTTGTAATCTTTTATTTATAAAAAAGAAAATTATTATTAGGCTGTCGTGATATATTGATATAATTTAAGAGGAAGTAATTTATGCAAGAGACGGTTTGTGCATAAGTTGGACGTTGAGGAAAGTAAGTAGTCGGAAGGAAAGATCATGAATTGAGTCTTAAATAGTGATAACATGATAGTAAGGGAATACATTTGACAAAGTTGGTCATGCATGCATGGTATTATGATCAATTTATATAAGTGAGGACAGGACCTGCATCGACCGACCTCATGCAAGCATTGGTATAAAAATATACATGAGAAATGAACCCGAATGAAAATATAGAACAAAACTAGTACATCCACTCGAACCTCGTAAACCAACGTTTTATTAATCGAGTGCAGTCGAATATAATACTCAGGACGACAGGTGTAAGTCGAAATATATACTAACCCGATAACCCAATCTTACTCAATACCTTCTTCATACGATTATAAACCCGTTTCTTCAGCTTCTTAGGCGGCTTAACAGCACCGGTGCCGTCTATACCAGTATCAAGAAGCTCTCTATAACTCCACCCTCGCGGCGGATAACTATCATGATACTGTTGTTCCCTCTTCTCAATCTCAGCTTGGTGCACCTTCATCCCTACGTGGAAAACACGAATAGTATACAGCTTTTTCTTCGCCTTGTTCAGCTTCTCCACCGCGCCATCGATCTCGACTTGCCATAGTGGGTTATCCGGTCGTATGGGTCTGATCCAGGAGTCATGGTACGTTTCCGACTCATCGGTGCCGTCTAGTTGCATCCGGTAGGAACGCTTAGGACGGGTATGGCCTGGAAGTCCGACACGGAGTCTATTGAGACCTTCTTGGATTTCGCGGATTTCGGCATCGACTTCGTTGAGCAACGGGTGGAAGATATCGTGCATGTCTTTGTCTGTGATTTTTGGAAGTTTTGATCTGTCGTTCGGCGGGTGGACGGTCTGTGAGCTGCTGGATCCAGAGGAGGAATTGATGAAGCCCGTGTCACGACAGGGGATATCGTCTAGACATGGTGTGCTGCCACAGGCGGCCTCTTGGGAAAAATCTTCCAGCGAGTTGATGCTATTGGCGAAAGCAGATAGGTTGTACATGATCACGGTGATAAGGATGAAATATCGATACAAGAGAGTATCGATATATATGAAATAGTGCAGATTCGATCTTAAGGTCTAATGTATACCAAGGAGGAATCAGTTTCAGTTAAGAAATTGATAATAATAATAATAATGACAAGTGTACAGACGAGCTCAAACATGTGACAATCTCAGTGATCGCTATCGACTCGAACGACTCATCAGCATGTCAGATGAGCCGCATGTAACATCCAGATATTTATAATAACAAAGTAGAAAAGAAACGTTCCATCCGGTATCGATCCGATCACAATAGTAATACCAAACAATCAAGCAAAAAAAAAGAAAAAAGAAAGAATAAGTGAAATCTATTAGTAGGATATCCGCCGTGGCCGCCTACCCGCCCGCGACTTTCTGGGCTCCTCCGGCTTCGATTTTTTGTAAGTCGTCTTTTCGCACAAAGTAGCGTAATCCCCGATAATAATCGTCTTCTTGGACTCATATTTGCTTTCATGCTTTGTCGGTTTCAAGCAAGCGTGGTTCGGATCGGGTTTCGCCCATAGACACATATTCGACGCCGCAGTGCGTAGAGTCTGGGAGACCTTTTTGAGTTTCTCGTGTCGTTCTTGACTTCTGTGTATTTCTTTCGTTAGCTATCGGAGGGGGCAATGAGGGGGTATTATGGTGCATACCGTTGAACTTTCGTGAGAAGACTAGTTAGGCGTTTGTTCCTCTTGTTCTGGTCACTGAGAGTCATCGCTTCGGGCTCCTCTGGCGATGGGCCTGCAGTGAGAAATGGCGGGATGCCCAAGTGCCCGACATGGTGTCTGGATTCGTCGACTCTAGTGTTTGCGCGCAGGCGGGCTCGTATTTTTCGTTCTGGCGGTGGTCTTATATCTTTCGGATCTTGCAATTCCTTAGGTATGTAGACGATCTTGGCCATGTTTGCAGTTGCTTTTATGGATGTAGATGATTCAGCGTGTATTGATTGAGGTTTTTGTGGGTTTATATCTCGAAGGAAGAGGCTGAAAGGATCTTGTATTGATGTTACCGGGTGGGAAAACTATTTCCGAGGGAAAGAAAAGCTGGCATATATATAACTGCGCAGATTTGTTTGTGGAGATATTCAGTCCCACGATGTGCGTGCGCTTGAGCAGCGCAGTAGATCATGTTTGCGGTGGGTGGGAACTTGAATCATGGTCATAGCACTGATAAGCGGCAAAGTGAGGCAGATAGGCGTCAACGGTATCGGCGTCTATTTTTGGAACAGGCGTAATTTCTATGAGAATTACAGTGGAATTTTATGTGGTAAGATGTTGCGCAAAACACGCCCTCTAGGCAGTAACGTGCAATTCTAGATAAAATAATCCAATATCACGAGAGTCTGAAGTCAAATAAACGAGGAAGAATGAATGAATATCCCGTCCAAAAACTCCGATACCCGATTCCAAAATGTGCCTGGACACCACAAGCAAAGACCTAAAAGAGAGTGTTCACACGATATTGCACATCCCTCTGTTCTCGAGCGCACAAATCCTCTCGTTCAAGGAATTGACCGCAGACTCGTTCATCTTGCGTTCGTCTGCCATAGACCGCTCCATGTCACGCAACAATCCCTGATAATGTTGCTCTAAGGCTTTAACCGCAGCATCATTCTTCTCCTCCTGCGTGCGCATAATCATCTCCTTCATCTCAGCTAACTCTCGCTCGTGCTGTTCCTTCATACGGATGATTTCCTGCATGATCTCCCTTCCTGCGGCAGTATCCTTCAACGCCATATTGCCCTTGCCCATTTCCTCTTGAAGTTGGAGGTAGAATGGTGCGTTCTTCATCAGAAGGCCAGCGATTCCCCTCGCGGAGTCAGAGGTACCGTTGTACTTGATGCTGCGGGCATCGAAGCTCAGAAGAATCTTCCAAAATTTCTCCTTAAGTTCTTGTTCGCGTTTGGCGCCTTCCTCCGCGGTTACTTTGTCCCACATGCTGGTCGCCAGCACTACGTTCTTAAGATTCTTCTCGCCCGTAAGTTTACGGAACATGCCTAGGTTCTTTGTCGCCGGGTGGGTCATTCTGTTTTCCGATATTGGGTGCAGGTAGATGATCCCGTTGAGTTTGACGTCCTTGGTGTACGCTGCGGCGAGGTAGTCAGCGATCATTTCGAGAACCTCGGTGTCGGAGAGATAGGTGTCGCTGAAACCGGGGGTGTCCACGAAGCGAACGGTAACATCATCAATCTTGGTTTCGTGGACGGAAATCTCGCGGGTGCAAGACTCCAGGGAGTGGCCAATAGTCAGGTCGTTTTTACCGGTGGCTTTCGAGATGAACGTTGTCTTTCCGGCACCAGTCATTCTATATCAGATATTAGGCTTGACTTCAAATAAAGTGATGATTATATATTGTCTCACCCCATAACAGCAATCAGAACCTCCTTCTCTTTATTCCAGGGAATATGGTTCTTCAAAGACTTGTACATGTTCTTCCCGCCAGCGTAGATGCCGTATCCGCCGTCGGCAGAATCGCTAACGTTGCCGGTGGAGACGAACGAGTCACCGAGATTGGAGTCAGCCATTTTCTGGGCGACAACGACAATCTGAGAGGCGTAGGTGGACGGTTTCGGAGGCAGCGGGGGAGCGAAGAAGTCCTTCTCTTTGGCTTTCTCTTTGACCTGCTCTTCGGTAGTTGGAGATCGAGAGTCGAGAATATGGCCTGAAGGTTGTGTTGAAGCTGTTGGTGGCGAAGTCGAGCCAGCCTCTGTGGCGTCGTCGATGATGTCGAAATCGTCCTCGTCAACAGAGGAATACTGTGCAACGTTCTTGGTCATTCTGGCGGTATCTAGAATATTATATCTACTCAGGTAGTGTATAAAAGTACAGAAGAGAAAGAGAAGATGAAGAGAGAGGGCGATGTCGTGGGGGAAAGAGAGCGAGAGCCGGAAAGAGCGTGGATTCCTTTTATTGGAGTTGCTGTGGCGAATGCTTCCCTCTCAAATGGCTTGGCGGGCGAGCTTGCGTAAACATTCCTGCACCCAAACAAGGCCCTACTTCTCGACCATCTTTAACTTTCCAATGGCCGTCCCCAATGCGCCCAGGCCGAGGCTTAAGCTTCCTGCAGAACAGCGCTTCACCGTCCGCAAACCCGATTGGCAGTACCTTCGTCTGCGCATGTGTGTGTTCTTTTCCATCTTCGCTATCTGCTTTTGAGTGATATTGATAGCGGCTTTTTTGTTAACAGGACATTCGACCCACCGCATCCACCTGATCACGTTTCACCGTCCTACCCGCCAGACCTGCTCACCTGGCGAACGCACCTCACAGCCGCATTGTCCCAATTTCTGGGCATCTCTGGCACCGCCATTCCAATCGATTTTCTCCACTCGGACGGCGCCGAAGTGTGGATCAGGATTCCACGAGAGGATGCGGCACGGTTCATGGCAGGTATCACGGGCTGGATTGAGGAAATCGAGGGGCGGACCGTGGGGTTTAGAGTCCTGGGGAGCACGGAGTTTCTGATGGGCATCGTCAGTGGCGACGGGGGCGATTTGTTCAAGTGAATGTACTTTTCAATTGGTTGATTACAATTACATACGGACGCCGGCGTTTGTTTTACAGGATTATAGAGGAGAGAAATTCGAAACAACCTGCAATTTCGATTGTATGAAGCGAGAAGGAGATATAGCAGTCTTCTTTTTCTACAGGATGTATTTATTGCTCCTACTTCTTCGAATTATCTTCCCGGCTGCTCTTGACCTCGCGACCGGCTTGACCGCCAGCAGCTCGACTCCAGTCCTCCTTACTCGAACTCTCAGACCGGCCGGTTTCCTCGCGAGTTTTCGACGCGGTATCCGGTGGCGTTAGATTTTCTGCCGACATCCGCTTGACTGTACGTTTTTCACAGAAGATTAAGCATCTACGGTGGTTTTAAATTTGGTATCAAATACGAAAGTAGCTTCCTTACCATCCTGTCCGAAATCCAACAGATCAGAGTCAGTCTTTGACATTGTGGTGTTTTCTGTATGCGTGTATATTATGTATATAACTTCTTTATGATGGTCTTAGTAGTTGGGTGAATTCTTTTAAAAACAGCCAGTAGATAGATGGAGAAGAAGGCATTTATATCCACAGATTCGATTTTGCCTGAAAGGCTAACAAATCTTCGACGTCATCTGCCGCATATGAGGCTAAAAATCCAAAAGACGGTTCGCCAAGGAACGTCATCCCTCTTTTTTGCCTTGAATTCAAACCTCGCGACAACGAAATTTCCCTAAACGTGTATGATCTGCCAGTTCGAACTTAAATGCTTAATCAAACGTAGATATCGCGTGTGTAGATACTTTATTCGTTCAATGATATGTATAAATTAGAATCGTAATTTCATTCTTTTCATCTTCGGTACTCGTATAGTGTAGCGGACTAGCTTGCATGCCGACTTCTGCTAAAAAACGCCGTGGGGCAAAGATAGAAGAGAAACCTCTATAAATGGCATCTTCAAAGATACTCAAGGAACGACAAAAATGCTAATACGACATCAAAAGAAGGAAGGACAAAAAAAGACGCAATGCTCCGGATGAATATGCAAACAATGAAATCGTGGGAGTCCTTGGTAGTACCGAAACAATTATGACAAGACATGATCAAAGTCTACTCTGAAAAGAAAGTATTGTAACCAAACATACACCGTACAACTCTTATCCGACAACCATCTTCATAAATGGAAAGCCGAGCAACTCCTCCGCAGTCGGTCGCTTGTGATGATCAATCTCAAACGTCCTCTCCAAGAACGTCTTCGCCTCAGCCGAACATTTGGCCGGAATAGTCGGCGTGGCAGTCAAGCTGCCAATCTTAAAGATGGCCTGAAACTGAGAACAATCCGGGAACGGATGATCTCCCGTGAACATCTCCACGACCAAACACCCGAGCGACCAAATATCCGCCTTGCGGGTGTACGCGGTCTGCTTGACGACTTCGGGTGCCATCCAAAACACAGATCCCTGCATGGACGCGCGATGCGACATCGCTTGGGACATCAAGCCAGCCTCGACCTTCTTGCTAATACCAAAATCGGAGATTTTTATTCCACCGCGGTTATCGACAAGCACGTTGGCTCCCTTGATGTCCCGGTGGATGATCTCCTTATTGTGGAGGTAGTTGAGTCCCGTGAGGATTTGGCGCACAAAGTTGCGGATCAGCGGTTCCGGCAGCGGTCCGTACTGGCTAAGCATCGCCGCTACGGAACCGCCGGGAACGTACTCGAGGAAAATGTTCAGGCAGTCCGGCTCGGAGTCCGAGCCGAGGTACTGCACAATGTTCTCGTGCTGGAGGTCCTTGAGCAGGGCGATCTCGCGCTCAAGAGACTCCATCATGGACTTCTTGCGGGCTTCGCCGTGCACCGCGTTCGAAGGAACTTGCTTGACAGCCATCAAGGCACCAGTCATGGCGTCGAGAGCGAGATACACACTACCGAACGAACCCTGACCGATCAGCGCACCTCGGATCCAGTTCATGCCGTTCGAGCTGACGTGCATGTTGTCGTCGCCGCCATCTTCGTCGTCTTCATCTTCATCCTCATCATTGTCATTGTCATCATCATCATACTCCCCCTCTGCATCCTCATCCTCCTCGTCCTCGTCATCATTGTAGTTGCTGCGGCCGCCCGAAACGCTAAGACGCTCGGTGGCGGCATCGGGGACATCTGACTTGGCGGTGAGTTTCTTGAAGGTATCGGGACCGGCGGTGTCCTCATCATCTTCATCCTTCTCATCGTCCTTGTCGTCGTAGTTGAGAAGCTGCATCAGAAGGTTGTGGTGCTGGATGGGTGATGTCTTGATGACCGGTGGAGCAGGAGTCGACAATGACGTATTGGATTTGGTGTCTTCGGCGTCGGTGTCCATATCGGTGGTGCTGGTGTTGTCGCTCTCATCCAAGTACGACTTTACATCGTCCTCGGTGTCGGCTTCGGAGATCGTTGTGCTAAACCGTGGGCGGAGAGACTGTTGTTTGGGTAGACGAGGAGTGACGACCTCTTCGTCTAACCTCGAAAGACTACTATTGTCCATCGAGTAGTTGGATACTGGTCGTTTCGACATCGGTCTCCGTGGCTTCTTTCCTACATCAATTCCGGCACCAACCTTTGAGTGGTTGATCCAGGCATCACCGATATTCGGAACTGGCGGAGCACCGTTGATCGAGCTGGCAAAGCTCATAGTCGTCGCGGTACTAGACCTGTCGCCAATAAACTTGCTGATACCTTTCGAATATCTCATCGACCTGCGAATGGCTCCATTCAGAACCTTAGAATCTTGATCTGGGAAGTATTCTGCGAGGTTGGAGCTGATCAGCTCGCTAGGTGGTCTCTGACCAAAGAAATCCTTCAGTGGCTTGGGTACACTGCTATCCCGCGAGGTATACGAGGGAGCTGGTGATATCGAGCGAGATGAATCCGATGGGGGTTCTAGCATATTGGATTTCAAAGAATTCGATTTCAGCGAACCGGGGACGTCCGCGAGAGCCTGCTGCTGCTCGTAGTCCTGCATTTGCTGCTGCATCATCTTCTGTTGTTTAGCAAACTCGGCTTGTTCCTTGGCGATTTCCTGCGCCTTTTGGTATTCTGGGACTGTTGGGGCGGATGGGAACCCGTTCTTCCTGGGCCTGAGGATGAGTCGTTCACGCTCCGGTCGGCTGACATCGTGGCATATTTTGACGAGTTCGGCATCTGAGAGATATCGTGTGCTGTTTTCCGCGGTGACGAATACCGACCAATTTACTGGATTTTCGTTCAGACCAAACTTCTTCAGGGCTCGTTGAAATATCGCATCTGCGGTCGTTGCACCGGAGATAGCCACGACTCTTGTGGAACCCTCAGCACCGATGAATTTGACATGACTCTACAGTCGCTAGAAGTTAGCAAACCGCGAGCGAACCAAGAAGTTGAGACAAATGTAGAAAAAACAAAGGAAATAAATTAAAAAATATATATTAGAAAGAGAGCAGTACCCGTTGGACATTGGGCATCTTCATGATTCCGCCGTCGATACTAGTTTTCGCGCTGTGTTTCGGAATGAATCCACTGGACTGGGTCGCCGACGCGAGACCAGCGGATTTGGAGCCATCGGAGAGAGCGGTTGTCGGACGAGCGGTGGCTGGTGTCGAGCTGGCGCTGCTGGGAGGATATTTATATGTGTTTCGCGAGGAATCTTGGTTTTTCGATCTGCTGGATCGAAACTTGTCCTCCTTCGGGCTGTCCTCGGCACCGTACGGATTTCTGGCGATACCAGGAGATTGGCTGGAAAAGCTTCCTTGCCTGTGAATGTCGTAGGAGGACGGGCTGATTGATGGAAGGGTGGCAATGCTATCCAAAGCGAGGAGGGTTTTCTGAGAGTGTTATTAGCGAACAATAAAAATCCTACGTGGCCAGGCGGCTTAAAAAAAAGGAATGGTTACCCTATTACGGCTTTTGGCAGAGCTGGCAGTGATTTTGTTCCGGAGGGCTTTGATGGCAGCGTAGATACGGACTCGATCTCCGACCTTGGATATCCCAAGCTGCTTAAGAATGGCTTGGTCGACATCGAGCAGTGTGTCGCCAGTGATGTTGTTCCCTGTAAGAAAGAGAGAGAAATGTCAACACAATGGTAAGCACATTATTCTCCACCAGCAGCACCCCGCTTTGAGAGAGAGAGAAGATGGAAGCTTACGTCTGAAGATGGCCTCGTACTGGGCGCAATTTATTGTTCCCAGCCATTCACCGACCCGGCGTTCGTCCCAGTTTCTGCAAGACAAATCAGTATATCAGTATTTATTATATATATTTTTGAGAAGAGAGACCTACCGGACATCATCGGGGTTGTGGAAGTGCTCGGAAAACTCGGAGTTGGTTGGAGATGGGCCGGCCGGGTGATATGGGATGGAGGAGTAGGTTGGGTTATGGGTGTACTGGGACTTGGAGGCGAGGAGAGCCATTTCGGTCGTATATATAAGGTATCTAGTCGATAGATACTGGTACTCTGGGCGGAAGGTGGAGGTGGAGAGAGGTGGAGAGAGGTGGAGAGAGAAAGGTTGAAGAGGAAGAGATAGGTAGATGTTGATGGTCGATGGTCGGATGGGGTTAGAGGGAAGGGAAAGAGAGTCAGGTCCAGCTGGTCGAATATAATAATAACGCCGTCTAAAAAACAAGAATAAAGAAAGAACGAACGAAGGGAAGGATAATTAATATATTTATTACAGACAGCAAAAATAATAAAATAAAATAAAATGGTCGTCTGCAGGTCTACGGTTCGGGGAGGGCTGCCAACGGATATATATTAAAAGAACAGGCCTCCTCCTTATTATCTACGTCGTCCGGTGGCCCCTGTTTCGTTTCTGTTGCTTCTGTCCTGCCAGTATGCGGCTGGTATCTTTCTTATATTCTGTACATACCCTTAAGTAAGTATATACCATTCATATTTGTACGGCTGAGATCAAAGGGGCCTTATTATCATCAGAACACAAAAACAAGAACCTTCACGACATCAAAGTTTATTGGATACGATCGGAGTCTTCGGGGCATGCTGCCTGTCTTGAAACCGTCCTCACTAATACGGATGCGGGAGGCCAGTAAGCCCACCTGGACGAACGGGGTCTCAGCTAAGGTATCAGCCTGCATGGACCCGGTTTGTCGTCAATGGCTCCTGTCAAACGAAGAAGCAGCTGTTGGACTGCCCTCGACTGCCCTTGTCTGCCCCTTGTCTGCGTTCGGGATAGCGCAATCTCAGCCAGTCACAGTGCCACTGTAGCCGCTTCTTCTAACTGGTCTGTTGCCTCAAATTATATTATTATCTTCAGCGCAATCACTGACCGTCTTTTCTTAGCTTTCGTTACATTACATTACAATTACAATTCGTTTGTTCGTACGTCGTTGATTCGAATATGGGACTGGATTCGATGATGGGCTCAACTTGCCCAAGGCGAAATTAGTCGCTCCTCAACTTGAGACAAGGCCTTGATCGCAGCAAACAACCGAATCTCTTCCTTCATCTCGCATCTAGCGAGCGATAATCATATAATCATCAAAAGAAAACACAAACTAACAAACCCGAAGGCCGCCGGTTTAGCACATTGCTGCATGCTGCTGTTGCTGCTGGCCACATAAAATGCATATGCTGGGCCGTCGTTTCGTAGAATGCTGCTGCGCCGGTCCGTTACTTTTCCCACGGCTAAATGCAGTCTGACTTTCTATTATTCTACCAGACAACGGCATTGTTCAGACGATTAATGTGGACGCTCAGATAAACTATTGTTTCGAAGTTACATCGTCAAAGAAAAATTTAGTAGCCGCACGATCTATTCTGTTGAAGTCGTTTAATTGCTTCTCGTCGGATTTCCTAATCTGTGAGCAGAGCGGCTTCGGCTCGTCAAATCAGATCTCTTTAGATCTTTGCCATAAAGAAAAATTATTAATCCTCCATCGGATCGTGATGTATTCCTGAGGCACAAACGACCGTCACCGAGAGACAACCTTGTCTCTCTTGGGTAATTCCATCCTACGCTATCGGGAAGCCTTTCGCAATTCCACGACGTAAACCCCACACTTTTATCTCCTTCGAGTAATTTGCGCTCTATCAATCTACTACTTCTCGTAGGAAATCGCATGAAATAAAAGACATCACCGATCTTTAAAACAAACCAAAATTCCCATCTTCGGATCCAACCCTCCAAAATCAGGAACCGGCAGTGAGCGTGCGTCCACAACGGTAAGCGTTTCGGTTTCACCATTTTTCTTTTGGACGACGCACTTGCAAACGCCCCTGCTTCACATCCCGACAAACACGCTTATGCAACCCGCAACGCACTCCGTTCTCGCCTCCTTTTGTTGGGTGCACAGCGCCACTCGTTTCGGGAGCTTTTTAGTCTCGTTCGCGTAGCTTGTGGGACCAGAACTAGAGTGAAGAATGAAAGGAAAAAATCTCCGGCCTTTGCGAAGCTGGTGTTAGCCTGGCTACGTGCTGGTGGCCTGTTCGTGAAGCGACCTTTTTGAAGTCCGGTCGAGGCATTGCAACTACAAGTCGTGCCGGACTCGGAATTGCCGGGTATTCCAAAACCGGTTTGCCATTGCATCTCAAGTAGCGAAGTGCCATGCAAATCTTTAGGAATCCCGCAACGGTGGGTGGGCTCTATCGTCGACCATTTCAAAAAATAAAATAAAATAAAATAAAATATAGTGCGGGGCTATTTACTTCTGTATGTTTTATTCAGGCCCCTGGTTAATTGATATATATGTGAATCCCGGCTCCTATATCGATATCGTGATTCTAAGATCGAGAGCACCTTTTTTAGAAATCCTTTCTATTCTCGGTTTGGAATAGTGCGCTTTCAAACGGACTTCAAACTCGAGTAATCTTTTCCCACCAACGTGAAAAATAATAAAATCTTAAAAGAAAAACCACTATAGAATCACCATTGTATATCGGCTATAGACTAACGTTACGACCTTAGCTTATGATGTGTAAATACTCGGACACTTATCGTCGTCCAATGTTCTAGATCTATTCTTGGTGCTAGAAAAACGGCACTCAAACTGAGAGACATGGGATACTCGCTACTATACTCAGATAACATAGGATCCCGTCGGGCCTTTGGATCTTTTTGAACCCTTACGTTTCAATGATTAGTACTTTATCAATCCTATGATGTCAAATAAATCGGTTTAAGTTAAAAATATCAATCCGTGCCGATTGGATAACCGTATTGACGTATGTATTCCGTGATTAATGCCACCGCCACACCGAAAACGACGGAGTATTCCTACCCGTCGAATTAGATTCACGTCAATACATCTGCGGTATCTTTGATGTTTCGTTTGATTTCCTATATTCAGATCTCATTCAGTTAATTCAAGCGGTAAATCCGATCTATCCGCGTTGGAAACGACTTGCTTTTAAGGATTCGATGTCTTGTCGTTCGATTGTGCTGATAGAGTTACATCATGGAATACGAGAATATATTTATATCTTCCATCTTTGTTCGGCGCATCTGTGCACGGATTTCTAGAACGGAGAGTTAGCTAAATTTAATATAATGAGTTAATATGACAGTTGTATGACATGTTCGTATACATTCTGGAAAATTTTAATTATTCAGACTCCACATCACAGCCACTGAATCTAATATTCAGTAGATACCCAGAACCTCAGCTAGGTAGCTGGACACTCGGTTCTGCAATGTAACCTGTTGTAATTTGGGATGTGTTGCGTTGGCCTCGGTCGAACTGTTCGTCGCAATCAGCGGCGCGTCACCCGCAGCTCAGCTTCCAAGCTCGTATGTCCTCCGCGATTCGGCAAATAACTTCGAACATGCCACTCACTTGATCGCAAACTGATCGAACCCGAGTTCACACTCTCCCAAACCATGGCTTTCAATCCGGAAGACTTCAGGGCCACTACTGCGTTCAGCCCAACCGCAGCATACGGACCCGGCTTCGTCGCTCAGACGTCTACGACAACGGGCATTGACGACATTGACGATTCGAACCTGCCGATATTCCGCGTCGAGCATGTGCAGCTCCAGTTCCCCATCGCCTCGGATTTCGTCGCCGCCCAGGTTGCCAATAATGTCATCGTTCTGGCTCTTGCATCCGGGAGATTGCTGCGGATTGATCTTTACAATCCGGCGGACATTGATGGTGAACTTCCACCCTGCCTCTTTATTCACGCGCATTCAAAAATCATGGTAAACTTGTAATTAATTCTAAAAACCCTTTTACAACTAGAATAGACATCGATCTGCCCAAAAAATCAAGTGAAGTCGGTTCTATACGAAAGCTCTTCTTGGACCCCACCGCCAACCACCTCCTCATCAGCACCACCCAAGGCGAGAACTTTTACCTCCACCAGTCGTCGCACAAAGTAAAACAGCTATCCAAACTCAAAGGCATATTCATCGAATCGGTGGCATGGAATCCCGCGCTGCCATCTGCGTCGACCCGCGAGATACTCATCGGTAGCCAGAACGGTGCTGTCTTCGAGGTGTTTATCGAACCCTCCGAGGAATCGTACAAACGGGATGAAAAGTACGTAAAACCAGTATATCGGATGCCTGATGCGCAGCCGATATCCGGTCTCTTCGTAGAGCTAGTGCCCGGGGCGTCCGATATGAGGAGGGTAGTCTTGACGACGGCGACCAAGATGCTACACTTCATCGGCAGGGTTACCAGGCATGGCTCATCGGATACCACCTCGATATTCTCAAGATATTTTGAAGCCGAGACACCGAGTATGTTCACTTTATTAGGAAGATGCGAAGGTTTATAGACTAATTTTGAGAAGCGTTCCAGGAACACAATCCTAGTTCTTATAGCGTGTTGTCGATATCCCCGGAATCTGAGGACGATATAGACCCCGAACGGATATACGCCTGGTCGCACGGTTCGGGTCTATCATTTGGCAGATTATATTCGGCGCCTATCACCTCGGAACTCGGGGATCTAGTGTTCAGAGAATCGAAAATACTACCCCTAACAGCCCTTCCTCACGGGGGGACGGATATCACATCGGTTGCTCTCACTCATTACCACATGTTGGTCATGTGTAAAGGTGTGCTCTATGCTATCAACCGATTCGACGAATCGATTGTTTTCCAGGATGTTATTGTAAGTTCTGTACAAGAACTCGGGTAGCAGTATAGCAAAGATAACTGATTACGTAGGGAACTGACGATGCCAAAATTCTGGGAATCAGAGCGGACCAAAAGTGCAACACGTTTTGGATCTTTACCAATGATACCATCTTTGAGGTGGTGCTCAAGGATGAGAACCGTGATGTCTGGAAGATCATGTTGAAGCAAAATTTATTCGATGCCGCGATGCGGTTCGCTTCGGTATGCAGTTATCAGATCCACTTTTGTTTTCGATTGACTAATAGAAATGAAGAACCCACGGCAAAAAGATCAGGTCTCAATCGCTTCTGGTGATTACCTTGTATCGCAAAGGAAGTACCTCGAGGCAGCAAGCGTTTGGGGTAAAAGCACAAAGCCATTCGAGGAAGTCTGCTTAACCTTCCTCGAGGCTGCGGAGCACATCGCTCTCCGGAAGTACCTCTTGACCAAACTAAATTCACTGCCCAAGACTTCCATCATGCAGCGAATGATGGTAGCAACGTGGATTGTTGAGGTTTTCATGTCAGCGTTGAATACACTAGACGACAAACTCTCCGCGAAGACAGAGACAAATGGCGAACTGGTTAATAACACTGCCAGCCAGCTTGACGCTGTCCGCGATGAGTATTACGACTTTGTCACCCGATACAAGAACGAACTAGACAAGAAGACCACGTACGATGTGATTAGTAGCCACGGTCGTGAAGTCGAATTGCTGTACTTTGCCTCGGCCGTTCAGGATTGGAACTACGTTTTAAACTACTGGGTTCAAAGAGGAAATTGGAAAGAGGCGCTAACCGTCCTGAAGAAACAGGCGGAACCAGATATCTTTTACAGATATGCGTCTGTTCTTATATCGAACGCCCCCGTTGAAACCGTGGACATCTTAACGCGGCAGTCTAACCTCGATCCGATAAAGCTGATACCTGCGCTTCTGACCTACAGCGAGAAAGCTGATTCCGTACCGATACCCGATAACCAGGCTGTTCGGTATCTACTTTACGCCATCGACCGTCTAGGGAACACGGAAACAGAAATCCACAACGCCCTACTTAGTCTTCTAGCCGTTTCAAAATCCAAAGACGAAAGTCAACTACTCTCTTTCCTGCGATCTCACGAGGCGAAACCATATTATTCGGTAGATTTCGCCCTCCGAATCTGCATCAAACACGAGCGAGTACAGAGCGCAGTTCACATCTACACGCTAATGGAGAAATACCAAGAAGCTGTCAATCTCGCACTCCGACACGGCGATACCGAGCTGGCCAGTATAATCGCCAACAGAACAGAGGACGACCCGGTGCTTACAAAGCAACTTTGGCTGTCTATTGCTAAAACAGTGATAAAACAGAGTAACGGCTCCGTCAAACCGGCTCTCGAAGTGCTGAACGAATGCAAACTTCTCAAAATCGAAGATTTGATTCCATTTTTTCCCGATTTTGTTGTCATAGACGATTTCAAAGAGCAGATTTGTACCGCGTTGGAAGATTACAGTTTCAAGATTGACCGGTTGAAGAAGGAGATGGATGATTCGGCACGGACGGCGGAAAATATACGCCACGATATCGAGCTGTTGGATCGGCGGTACGCGATTATTGAGCCCGGTGAGCGGTGTTACGTGTGTCAGTACCCGTTGCTTTCGAGGCAGTTCTTTGTATTTCCGTGCCAACATGCGTTTCATACGGATTGTTTGGCGGAGGTGTTGGCGAAGAGCGGTGGTGTTGGGGTGAACAGGCGGATTGCGGAGTTGGAGGCTGAGATTGCGAATTCCGGGGCGGGGTCGGCGAGGGAGAAGTTGGTCGAGGAGTTTGATGGGGTCGTTGCTGCTGCTTGGTGAGTTTTATCTTTCTTTCTTTCTCCTGTTACGAAACTGCTGTTTCAGTGCTGCTATTTATTTTGTTTTATGTGCGATGCTAACTTGATGTTTCCTACGGCAGTATTCTTTGCAGCGACTTCGCTATCAAGCGGATTTCTGAACCGTTTGTTACGGTGGCGGACGATAGGAGCGAATGGGCTGTTTAGATATAAGTGACGTGTATTATGCAAATTTATACAGTAGCATTGCGTGATGATACCAACTATTGCTCTAATCTAGTAGCATGAAATAACAAAACTTTTCCATCCTCGGTCAAGATAAAATGCAGCTAAAATAGCAAAGTAAGTTTGACGTCTTATTCTTACGGCTACTTACGTTCTGTAGTCTCCGTTCTATTTTGAAACGTTTAGTATTAATCTAAGAATGAGTTTGAGACCACTTACAATCGTCACGTATCTATGAAATAACAAGTTAGCTGGTGTAATATTGATATCACGAAATCGGTCAACTTACTCGTGAGAAAAGTCGCAGAAATAATATACTGCTTCCTGACCGACACCAGTACCCAGACTAACCCGGATTTCCAAATCCTCCATCTCGAGAATTTCACTCTACATTCACGTATATAATTTAGCGGAGCTCTTGAATCAAGTACAGCTCGTGATATACTTACCGCTCGGGTTTCGTCCACATTCTCCGGCTCACCGTTTACTAGAAGTTTTAGTTCTTTACTACCATCCGTCGGGATGAACGAGACGTTGGTCTTTGTCGGTTCGACGGATGTGACGCCGGAATAACCTGTTGCGCAGAGGATACGGCCCCAGTTTGCGTCGCCTGGAGATGTTAGAATGTATGTTTTGCGAATGGGGACGGTTGAAATCTTACGTCCGTAGAGGGCGGTTTTGACCAGTGGTGAGCGGGCGATTGTCGATGCGACTTGTTTCTATACCACGAAAGATTAATATACCACGGTAAATGAGGTCGGGATTAGAGAAATTGGCTACCGCATCTTCGAAGCTTTGGGCATCTACTACTCTCACAGTGACGAATTTTGTAGCACCCTCGCCATCTCTGACTACCAGTTTCGCTAATTCTTCCGCAAATTTGGTGATTATATCCCTTAGCGCTTCGAATCCGCTGCTTCCGACGTCCACCTTATTCCCACTCTTTGAGGCGGTACCGTTAGCTAATAATGCCACTGTATCGTTAGTGCTCATATCCCCATCCACGCTGATAGCATTAAAACTCCTATCAACCGCGTACGTCAAAACCTCCTGTAATGCAGCGGGAGTAATCGGCGCATCGGTAGCCATGAACCCCAACAACGTAGCCATATTCGGATGGATCATGCCGGCGCCTTTGGCCATTCCCGCGATTCTGTATTCCGTCTCATCACCGGGGAGTTTAAAACTCTTCGATGAGAGTTTGGGGAAAGTATCGGTCGTGCAGATTGCTTTGGCGATATTGAGCCAGCTTTCGTGATCCTGTCCGAGCGCTTCGAAGGCTTTGGGAATTCCATTCAGAATCTTGGGCATCGGGAGCCGTTGTCCGATCACACCCGTGGACATGATCATCGTGCTGGGCTGGCTCTCGCCGAGTTTCTCGTCTACAGCTTTACCCATCGCTTCACCGTCCGCTAAGCCGCCTTTTCCTGTCACTGCGTTGGCGCATCCGCTGTTGGCTATTATCGCGCGAACACCGTCGCCTTTTCGATCGTCGAGCATCTGGCGGGATAAGACTACCGGCGCAGCCTTGAATACATTCTTGGTGAATACCGCGGCACCGGACGCCGGGACGGCAGATGTGAGGAGTGCCAGATCGAGGGATTTCCCGTCCTTCTTGACGCCGCAGTGGATGCCGCCGACGGAGAAGCCTTGCGGGTAGGTACCGGATTTTGGAACGTATTTCCATTTCGGATTCGATTCGGAGAGTACCGTGGCGGCGTACGTTCTGTGGGATGTGTAGGGTGTTAGAATGAAAGACGGATGGCAAGGTGTGGTTAGCCGGTAGACGGTCCTGCGAGATATGGTTTTTGATATAAAGGAGGACATTATGCGTTGTTTGTGTGGTATTTTGGAACAGTCCAAGTGCAGCTTTTGCGACTTGAAGGTGTCGACGGATTGGCTCAATTGTCCGTCGGGACGATGGTTTATAGACGGTAATATGGATCACAGGTACTGAGAGAAAAGTCTTGATGTGCGACAAAGTGAATAATTGAAGAACAGAAGACTCAATTGGAACTGTGAATCAGACCAGTGCGGCTTTTACTTTTGAATTCGACCGATATCGACGCGGTTTCGAGCTGTCTTGATCCCTGTCCCCGGTAACGGCCCGGTGCCCGGTATAAAAAGCTTGGTTCGTCGGGAGATCCCCGGGATTATAGCTCCAAGCTTCAAACACTAAGTAACCTTACCTGAGTGAGCTTGTCGAGATATAAACCAGCACTCCACCTTCACACGATGAAGCGAAAACGCGAAGACATACCACCGCCCGAACCAGCACCGGCTGCTACTCCCTCCCGTAGATCGCGAGTGAAAGACTTGACCTCCACTCAGAACACACCATCCAAGACCAATGGCACGCCGCGAAAAGTCGCATTTCTCGCCGAACCTTCGGACTCACGGTCACCGCGTACACCGCGACACAAGCAGATAGACCCGAACGATGACACGACTGATGGCGGCTGGAGAATGGAGCCTCCGATCGTCCGCAATGCCAATCGCTCGGCTAGGCGGAAAAGTGTCAGGAATATGATCCAGCGGAGTATTCGCGAAGACCTGCTTGACGAATACGACGGCTCCGAGGAGGAAGATAACCTCGCACGACGAATCTTCGACGACGAGGACGCTGGCAGCTCGGATAGCGAATCTGATGAGAAGATTAAAGACGCTGCTGCTGGCACACCCGGGGAGAAACCTCGTAGGGGCAGAAAGAAGAAGGAAAAGTCGCCCCCACCGGTTCTCTCGACTGAAGGCCCTACCGCCTACTTTGAGCAGAGCAGAGGGCGGGCGAAACCATCAACTACCACTGCGACATTACCGCCATTATCGCCCAAGACCTATTTTAGAATCCTCGAGAAGCACGAAGATAGACACGCGACGGATATCGAACATCTCGGCTCACTCCATCGAGCCAACTTCGACCAGTGGTCGTTCGAGCTATCGCAGGGGTTCAACGTACTTATATACGGCTATGGATCCAAACAGAAACTGCTAATGGACTACATCAAGAAAGAAGCCGCGGCGGGACACCCCGTTGTCGTCGTGAATGGATACGTCGGTGGTCTAAGCGTACGCGATATATTCAATACCGTCGTCAACGCGGTACTAGGCCTGAATCACGGCATACGCTTCGGCCCAAACCTGAACGAGATGCTAGACGGCGTTCTACAAATCCTCGACGAACATAAACGGAAAAATGACACCGCGATCACCCTGGCCATACACTCCATTGATGCTTCCGCGCTACGGACCCCGCAAATACAAGCCCTTCTCGCGCAACTGGCCTCGCATTCCGCCATCCGACTGATCGCTTCGTCGGATAATATTCTCGTCGGTATGTTGTGGGATTCTTCTACCCTCACGCAGTTTAATTTCGTCTTCCACGATGCGACGACGTTCATACCATACGACTTGGAAGTCGCGGCCGCGGATGAATCTGAGGGTATAGTCGACGTGATCACTGGCGGTACCGGTGGTAGAAGCGGAAAGAGTGGCGCCAGAGGTGTCAAGTACGTGTTGGCCAGCTTGACGGGTAACGCGAAGAGTTTGTACCGGATACTTGTCGCTACGCAATTGGGGTCGATGGAGGACGATGGGGCTGGGAAGGATAAAATGGGGTCGGAGGCGTACGGTGTGGCGTACCGGGTATTGTATCAGAAGGGATTGGAGGAGTTTGTCTGCTCCAGTGATCTGGTTCTGAGGACGCTCTTGAAGGAGTACGTTCCCTTTATCCGCCTTGACCAGCAAATAGCTAACAGGTTTACTAGATTCTACGACCATCAGATGGTAGTGTCGAGGAAGGATCTACAGGGGAACGAAGTGTTATGGGCACCCTTTAGAAAGGAGGAGCTGGAGAGCATCTTGGAGGAGATCTTGCTAGGTTAAGACTAGCAAACTGGTATAGATTCGTATCATATAAGCATAGCAAAAGTCATAAGCATTTAGCATATAGTAGAATTAGCATCAGCCTTGACGCTCCGGATCCCCAAAATTTTTTTTGATCAATTATTATTGGTATGTTATTATTGTACAAAAGAAACTGGATGGTAATTCGCCGATTTGGTTTCGCTGCTCAGAGAAATAAGAAAGAAAGAAGAGAGAAAGAAAAGAACGCCATCCTTTTTTGGCTTCACTCTCAAAATACCGATAATACAATAGAAGCTTACAACGACATTATACTGAACTGACGCGCTCAATTTTATGCCATATCATCATATTGACTGAGGTTTAATATCCTTGATAGGCCTTCGAAAAAAATCCAACAATTTCAACAAGAGACGCCCTCGAAACGTTTGAAAATGGTGACTCGACCAGAAAGTGTGATATCCCCAAGACGAAAAATAAATAAATGACGACGTGATCTAAGTATCAAAACCGAAAAAACCGAATGTACTCGTCATGTCTCTCCGCGACTTCCATTCCATCAAGAATTAATACGAATATAATTTCCATCATATTTTGTTGCTGGATATCTAAAACACCGGAAAAGAAACACCCCAAAAGACACACGTAGACTTCAAGTAAGCCTTTCCGAACAAAAGAAACATACGCAGAAAAACAAAATCGAAGAAAGCAAGAACTCTACGGATTAGATGCATACCGGTTCGGATTTTGGTGTTGCTGCGGTAGTCTCGAATCCAGGCGTTGCTGAGGGTACTGCGGATGTTGATGTCTCGACGGCGACGACGGCGCCATTTCCACCGCCTCATCGACGTTCGATAGTCGCACCGGCCGGAAAGCCGTATTGACATAATAGGATTGGTTCGCGTTCGCGTTCGCGTTTACCGGTGTGATATCGCCGTTTTGGTTGTACGGGGAGCCATTGACGTGGGCGGTAGTTGGTGGCTCCGGGGGATCGTGGCTCACGGGTGTGATTCTTGTTGTTCCGGGTTGGTAATATCTGTCGTTATGTTGGCCGGAGGGGTATGCGATTTCTGGCTCCGGGCTAGAGTTTCGGGGTTTGGTGAATGTAAACCAGGTCTTGAAGTCGCGGGTACGCTGGCTTCGTGGGCGGATGGCGTAGACGCCGCCGAGCATCAGGAGGAGAACTACGATGCCGCCGAGAATACCACCAACAATGATGGCTTTGGATTGTGTCGGGTCGCTGCCTGGTTGGACTGGCGTGCCGGGTGCTACGGTCTCATTTCTGTTCACTATAGACGGGATGGTGGTGTAGAATTTGCTTTGTTTAAAGCCAGTGCCTGAGACTCTAGCCTCGTTGGCACCGACTTCTTTGATCGTAGAGCCAGTAGCGTTGATCACGGCTGGGGCTATCAGGGTCTGCTGGTTGGTGAAATCGAAGACTGTGTATGTTCCTCTGAAACGAAATGTTAGAATAGCGCTTTGCTTATAGTGAAATATCTCGTAAACCACAAATATCCGAGGGCATGAACCCTTCTTCTTTGTTAACCTACCTCAAGAATGGGTCGCCCAGAATAAAGACTGGCCGGTCATCGTTTTGCATTGCCACGTCTATGGCGAGATAGCGATAGCATTTATCTCCATCCCAGTTTTCATTGGAAACCAGCTGCCGGGAAGATATATTGAATATTCGCTCTCCGATGGCAAAATTAAGGGACCCGATATCGATATCGGACTTGCAGTCCAGCCACCAAAGCCCACCAGTTTCCTCGACCGGAAATTTAGCTAAAACGGCATCGTAGACTTTTTGAGGCAACCCAATTGATCTATATTTCGTCGAAACCATCAGCAATCCGTCTAAAACAGACATTTAACAGTAAAGGACTCACGTGGCACCAAAAGTGATACTGCTGATTCCCACAAATTTTTCGTCTTCTCGATTGGGATCCACCAGAGACCTCACGGTGTCGTTTTTGAAACCCCACCATACCCCATTAATCGGAATATGACTTTCAAAACCTGAATCGCCAACATTGGCAAAACTTTGAAGATCTCCAACGAATTTTGTTTCGTCGATAGCACCAAAGTAAACATCTCCGGTTGAGTACAAATCGTTCAAGTAGAGGCTGTATACGAGCGAATTTATTTTCCCCTGGGATTGCAAATGTTGTAAGAAGGAATCGTACGGGTATGCTTTCGTGTCCTCTGGCATCCCGAGGCCTAGGGCAGGCGACGTTTGGAAAGTGAATGCTAGCCCCATCGTAAGGTCGGATACGGAAAGCTGATTTAGTTGCAAGTCATCTGTGCCGAAGATCCCTCGCGCCTGCGGTTATAGGAAGTTTCTTGTCAGTCATGCTAAAGTTAATTGCCTTATCAAAATCATTAATTACCTCTGAAGTTGTGTAGTTTATGTTGAGCGGAGGGTTTGATGTTATATTACGAAATGTCCTTGAATCCGCAGGATTATCTATTTCCGCGGTATGCATCAGCAACAGACCCAACAAAGCACACTGCCTGTAATTATTTCAGCAAGAGAGTCCTACACAGTCCCGAAATGTTGGCATAATAACACATTGAACCGAAGTCTTCAGTCGGGTACCGCCTCAAGCAGGTTGTGTCGAGTTCGTCTATCCTTGAAAGCCACGGTAGCCATGTTCCGCCTCGACCCTCGAGCCGCAGCCTGAGCTCCTGTGGTGGAGTGCCTAATTCGCGGAATGTTAATATAATAAACCCCTGTACTACTGCTTAATATTGTGCATGTTGAGAGTCTGGCCTTACCAACATAAACGTCGACATAGTACCAAGGAGTGACGGGGCTCTGCGGTATAGATTGCGATTAGTTCACCTGCCGAAATCCAACCCAGATCTTGCGACTTGTGTGCGACTGGTGCGCAATTGAGTAAAAGGCTTACATGTGATATTTCCGACAATGCAAAGTCTCTTCTTCCCAGTTTCGACCGCTCCGCTATCAAATTTTTCAATTCAAGGTGGACATGACCTGCTGTGACCGCCTCGACTGCGAGCAGTAACACCGTGAACAAATTCGTGGATATAGTATGCGTCTGCATTTGTAAGGCCCAATTTCTTTTAAAAAAAGGTTGGCTTCCTTCCTGAGCGTTTTCGGCTTTATCGATAGAAATAGGAATATTATCGTGTTAGATTGATTGATTGTATATACTACTGTTGCGGCCAGGTTCTAATATATCAGACTCGAATCAATTCGCAAGCCGAGTTCGAAGTTACCCTTCGGAGGGTAATCTAGACGTATTGATAAGGTACATACTTGCAAATATGATTATTTATCAAAAAATAGAAACTTTCGAAAGTGAAAAATAAACGAAGAGGAGGGCGGAGCCTCGCTTTTAATCGCTCCTCAGTACACAAGGTCTCATCGACGGAAACGAGAGAGAAGTTCCGAAAGGCTGGAAAAAGCACTAAGTTTACCTCAACTTCTATACGGCTAGAAAGTACCACCTGCCTGCAATAACGGTGGGAAATTATTCTTATTCGAGACCGAAGGGCCTGTGGGGTCATGTACCACAATCTCTTCCTTTTTTCAAGAAATTTTATCTGCGGCCCAACATCATGGAAGAGCAAATCTCTCGGGTTGACTCTGCCATAACCTGCACCTCTGCATACGGCCTTTGGCGGCAGACAAGGAGCATCTTGCATGAAGCCCCATCCACACCGAGCCTTTGGGTGGGTCTCTCCCGCCAAGCCGGGTCCAAAACTCACTTGGGTTTGCTCTCAGCCGTTTCTCGACGAGGTCGTGAAATCGGCTGAGCATCGTTATTGGCGGGTTTGACCATTTTTATAGCATTTACAGTGTGGGTTTTTGCGGATGAAGCCGCCAACTAATATCAATACGCACTCAAGAAATTTCGCTCCTTAGACTCGTTCTTTGTCCTGGGATTCGAATGTGCCTCACCTTTCACAAGGTCTATCAGTTAAAGTAAAGATTAGTGAATCCTGCTTTCAAAACAGGGTTGACAGAATTGTAAAGCGCGCGTGTATTGGGAAGGGTTTATACAGAGCCTTCTTCCATCACCGTTTATGTTTGCCATGAAAATGCAACAAAACGGGGGCAAGTCAAACCTGCAACGCCGCGGTGCAATACGATAAGAAGGCCAACGGAGAAGGCATTCTGCACAATCTGCAGCGTGTGACGAAAGGGAGTCGATTGAACACACACGGAATGCATCTTCAGGTATATTTGCGCCACTAGTAAAGAGAGATTTGCTGGGAATAAAGTTGCTGTAATAAATATATATTGTTCGACCTCCTGAAACTGACCTGGTTTTCCAATATCGCTGAAAGTGGAGACCTCTGGGAGACCAGTAGTTTTGCTTCAACCACCCACGAGGTCTCGGTTCGAGCTTGGCTTACCTAAATTCGTTTCGTTGTGTATGCGCGTGGGGTGACCTTATTTCCCACAAACTTCTCCATGCAGCGTGAATTGATCCAGTGTGTTGGAGACAATGTGCCTTCGCTGGCGGAGGATCATAAAAAAATGTCATGATCCTCTGAAATATCTGCTGTGCAAAGGCTGATCCGTCTTGTTGTGTGCAAGCGGCTACCCAATTTCGAGTTTCTATATTCAGGTTATCCTGTGTAACATTCAAGCTTTATGATTTTGACATGCCGGTTAAAATCTTGTGCAGCCACCAGGTTGTTGATACAAAGCCCAAAACTCAAAGCCCTTTTCTTTCAAAGATAGAACCGGAAATGCAGATGCGGCGTGCCTGTCAGCTCCTGAAGGGATTCCCAAGCACAGAATGAAGAGCCGAGATATGCTTGAAATGAGGCTGAAATTAAGGGTTTCCGATCTGAAATTCAATTTGATCAAATCCTTTAACGATATCAAACACCACGTGGGCTCGAGAGTTCTTGAACCAAGCGGCGGTCCACTGATCGTCGGTCCTGATATGCAGAGGGTGCAAGAATATTGAGTTCTGATTTGATGCCCCCGCTTTTTGCTCTCGGTTCCAAAAATGGCTTGATGGAGTTAATCGAGTTCCGAGATCTTGGAATGAGACCGTTTGGATTCATCGCTCGTTAACGGTCTCGTGAATAGCAGCGCTTAACATAGTCAGCAAATTCTGGTTGCAAGATGTGCAAACTAGTATCGGAATCAGAGAGGGAGCACCGAGTCAGCTAGCGAATATATGATCAAATATCAAATCTGCCAGTGGCTAAAAAAAGGGGTGAAGTTGTGTCGTGTATATTTTATTCTCTAATTCCCCGATTATGTTTCCGAAAAGGCATCGGATCAGTTGTGGTGGTGGTGAGAACATGCATGTCCAGAGCTGCGATTTGTACCAGGGCGGAGCTGTTAAACGATATTAAAGTGTTATTCGTGTTTCTTGTGTAAAAAACGGCCCACGAATACCGGAACCCGCAAAGTTTGGCATTTCAATTTGGCCTCGAATAATGAAGACAACTGCACAAGCCAACTGCCGCTTGACATATGCAGCGGCGTTACACAGCTCCAACTTAGGCTGCCGCCAGCAGACTGCATAATGACTCGATACTACTGGGAGTCGTTCGGAAGTTCTTACCTGCCTCTAGAGGAAGATTGAAAGAAGAGTAGAATACCATATGGAATATTTTCTCCTCAAACTTCCCCAGACTTTCGCCGGGGAACACAAAAATGCTTGTTTTCCGGATCGGAAATGGAATTCAGACTCATCTTCAAAGGATTGTGCATCCATTACGCTTGCATCTGTGGATTCCAAGGGTCAGATTTCCACACTTTCCTATTCGAAGGTCATTCTTAGCAGATCCACGAGTGTATCCTCGATATAACGTAAACATCCACCAAAACGGTATCCGGACCATGGCAATATGACTAAGCTAGTGTCGATAGGGAATGCACGGACAGAAAAAGCTTATGTCGAATACGAGGCGGAAATTGGGCAAAGATGTTCAAACTTATCAGGCCCTCGCTCTCCGCCCAATTGCCAGTGTCTGCGTTTTTTGGTCGCGTCGTAGGATAGACAATTGGGTTACGTTTTTAGGATCTTGCTAGACTCTACATGCTACAGTCTGTGATACTGTGATCCTATCGTTAACGGAACACCGGCCGCCACGAAAGCATATTATTTCTCTGTTGGGAGGCTTGCGTGTAAATATCATTCTGGATCAAACGTCCGCATGAATACTTGTCGAGAACGATCCGGCTAAAGGTTACCAGCACCGACTATCTCAGGTGCGACCACCTTCTCGATTGTAACGAAGAGTTGGGTTAGCGACAGGGTTCTGATTGGGCATCCAGGCCCACTATTCCGTCGATGAGTGCCGCTTGGCATTGGGCTGGCCGTTGCCCATGCGTGCGAAATCGAGACAGAAACAGGGTTCCATGCTGGTTGACGGGAAGCAAATCTGCACCATTTCTGAGAATGTCCGTTGCGACCTGCTTGTATCTGTCGTTTTCTGTGATTCATCCTGAAGTCTGCCTGCTGTTTGCTCCATCATTCATTAGTTAAAGTTTTTTGCTTTCGAAGGAGCGCGGCTGTATAAGAGGGCACGCGACCCAAGCACTGCTCAGTCAGAACGAAGAGATAACATTAAGTATTTACCTGTTTGCAGGCCATCTTTTATCATCTTTTTGTCAAGCCTTCCGCTTTTTGCTTTTGTTTCGAGATTCGCATTCTTCTGTTTGATTTGAAGTTGTTTGAAGTTGTTTTGAATGTGTGGGTGAGGTCATTCCACATGCTATAGATTGCTCTGATAAGAGAGACGCCTTGCCGCTGTTATTTTTCTCGGCCGTCACGCCGGATCCCAAAGTCGCTCTTGTTCCCCATCATCAACCTCACCTTAGAGCTGCGACTGATATCAGACCTCTTTCCCGCCCGTCTCCTCGAGACAACGGCTTCTCACGATGCAACGACCGTACGGCGCTCGAATATTCGTTGCATCGGCTCTGGCCGACGACAAACACGAGCCTTTTCTTAGGTGCAGTGGCCCGATTTGGGATATCGACAACTTCACCACATGCTTCAGGAAAGAGTAAGTCCTCCAAAGAGACCGGCTGTGGAACATGTAGAGGAGGGCTACTTAATATTAGAATTTATCGCTAATTGCGCTTTTCTGTAGTTATCTGCAGGTCCTACTCCCGGCACTCATCGCCAGCGTCTCTCTCTCGATACTGATCCTCGGATCAGCCCACGTTTACTACCAGAAATGGAAAGAATACCGCAAAAAGTCGTCATTGAGGCGACGGGAGACGTCATACCATGACGATAATGCCTCCGATACCAGTTCCACCTCCGATATGACAGATAGCAGTGCCGAACTACTGGGCTCTGATTCCGAGAATGAATTCGAGAATGGTGACGCAGAAGACCACCTGGCTTTGACTAAAACGATGAGCCGGGCTTCAATCCAGGAAACAAAAGTTGATCGACCTGTTGGAGAGGTATGGTGGGTGGCTTTGGAAGAGATCGCTGTGATGGCACAGGTCGGACTGCACATGGCTACTTTCCTGCATCCAACCACGGACAGCTGGAGGTTTGGTCAACTACCTGCTTTAGCTGGCGTCGCTGTTTGGGTGAGTGGTGACCTTGAGGGTGCCCATCATGGGTAAAATATACGAAGAGACCCTATAGCTAATATCGCATAACATGAATAGGGCTATACTTTAGTCTTGACGACTCTCCGCTTCTCCATGCCTAGAACAAAACAATATCCGCTCCCTGCCCTCTGGGATCACACCGCCGCGATATATCTCTCACAATTCGTCCTTTACACCGTTACTTTACGAACAGTCCTGATATACGATCGGCCATCTTTTAATCGTGCTATCATAATCACCGAATTCTCGCTCGTATCATTCTTGTCTCTTATTGTTCTTACGACTAGGAGGGGGAACAAAGCTGTGAAACAAGAGATCATCGATGGGCTGGAGCCTTCTCATGAACCGGTTGCTAGCTTGCTGTCCCTGGCGTGCTATAGCTGGATTGATCCATTAATCTGGGATGGGTATAAGGCTCCATTAGATATGAAGCGAGTATGGAATCTTCGTAGGGATGACTTTGCGATCACGGTTTTGAACAACTACAGACAAACCAAGTAAGAATGCACGGGATACCCTTCAAGATATTGAAACTAATTTGGAAAACCCAGGAAAACCGTCGCGCTGTGGTGGAGATTGATGAGATTTTTCAAAGGAGCGTTAGCTGCACAATTTGCCTGGACTATCCTCTACTCTTTCCTCACATTTGCGCCAACCGTCTTGCTGAGAGTCATTCTTGACTATACCGAGAATCCAAGCCTGTATCCTCGGAATGTGGCTTGGCTTTACGTCAGTCTGCTTTTTATCACTGGCGTAATCCAAACCACCGGCATGGGGGCTTCCCTCTATATCGGACGACGAATTTGTATCAGGCTCAGGGCCATCATAATTGGCGAAATTTACGCAAAGGCACTCCGCCGTAAGGCCTCAGCGGTCGAACGCGCTCTGGGTCAAAAGGATAATGACAAAAAGAAAGCCGACAATGATAAGAAACCGAAGAAAAAGGGTGCTGATGAGGAACAAGCCACACTGAAGAAGGGGGAAGAAAAGGACGAAACGCAGGCGAATGTTGGTGCTATTATCAACCTTATGGCGGTGGACTCCTTCAAAGTGGCAGAAATCTGTGCTTATTTGCACTTCCTCGTCGCAGCTACCCCAGTACAACTCACCGTGGCCATTTATCTGCTCTATCGGGTTATGGGATGGAGCTCTATCGCTGGTATCGGTGTCATGGTTGCCCTGTTCCCGATCAATTACATGATTTCGCGACAGTTCGGCCGCATGCAGAACAAGCTGATGAGCATCACAGATAAACGTATTCAGACTACTAACGAAGTCTTGCAGAATGTCCGAATCATCAAATATTTCGCCTGGGAGCAACGATACGAAGGTGTCATTTCGGAGCCACGAAGCCTTGAGTTACGGCAGTTGCGAAATAGATACATCCTCTGGGGCTTCGCAGCGAGTTTGTGGTACGCCACCCCGGTCCTAATCACCTTCATCTCATTTTGGCTTTATACAACGGTCGAAAAGAAAGAGCTGAGGGCTCCAGTTGCCTTCACGGCACTGTCACTCTTTGCGGTTCTCAGAACCCCTCTCGATCAGTTCACGGACATGCTCACGAATGTTCTCCAAAGCAAAGGTATTCCTCCTTCGAACTCCCCGAATAATTAGCATTTTATTAGGTACTAACCGTTCGTCAATTTGTTAGTGTCTATTGATCGTGTTCAAGAGTTTCTTAACGAAGAAGAAACCGAAAAATACAAGCAACTGAAACCAGCCGATAACAGTGACGATCCGCTTACTCCTCTTATTGGCTTCAAGGATGGTCAATTCAGCTGGGGCAGCAAGAGTAGTCTAAACACAGCAGGAGGCACATCTTCATTCCAACTTTTAAACCTCAACGTCGAATTCATACCTGGTCACTTGAATGTTATTGCGGGACCAACAGGTTCTGGAAAAACTTCTCTTCTTATGGCTCTACTAGGAGAAATGACCTACGTTAAAGGAAGCGTGTATCTGCCCGGATTTCACTCACGAGAAGATCTTTACCTGGACGAGAATGGACACACGGAGAGTGTTGCGTACTGTGCCCAACAAGCGTGGTTGGTCAATGATACTATCAAGAACAACGTTATATTTGCCGGAAAATATGACGAAGACCGCTACCAAGCTGTTTTGTTTGCTTGTTCCCTTGAGAGGGACCTCGCTATTCTTGACAAAGGCGATTCAACAGAAGTTGGAGAGAAAGGTATCTCACTCTCCGGTGGGCAAAAGCAAAGAATTTCTCTGGCCAGAGCCTTGTACTCCAATGCCAAGCATGTCCTTTTGGATGACTGTTTGAGTGCCGTTGATTCCCATACTGCTAAGTGGATATACGATTACTGTATCATGGGTCCCTTGATGGAGCACCGTACTTGTATCTTGGTTACTCATAATGTTGCTCTTTGTATTCCGCGTGCTAAACTGGTCGTTGTTATGAAGAGCGGGGAGATTGTGAAACACGGTACTCCTGAGGAAGTTGTTGCATCTGGTGCTCTAGGAAAAGACGAGATACTGAAAGGAAAGGGCTCTCAAAACCAGTCTGTAGCCGCCTCGCGCGTTGCCTCCACTACGAATCTTACCAAAGATGCTGCTACCGATGAGAACGGAACGGCCAACGCTGAAGGTCCAGTCAAATCTCTGCTTAGCACGAACGGTACAGCCAAAGCGGATGATGTCAAACAGAAGAAAGCAGAGGAATCTTCGAGCAACGAGGAAACAAAGTCTGATGGTTCTGTTGACTGGAGGGTTTACAAACTGTATCTGACAATGATGGGAGGTGGGTTCTTCTGGGTGATGGTCATCTTAGCCATCGTTGTGCAACAGCTTGGTTCCCTGGCTACTTCTCTCTGGATCCGTGAATGGGCTCTCCAGTACCAAACAGAGGACACTCGGATGGTTGTATCCACTCACCACGGGCATGGTAGTAGATTTGGATCATTCGGGGCAAGTAACTTCTGCTCGGCCTCTGGTGTTTGCCCTTGGAACATTCCTGTCTCATTCGAGTCCAATAATATGAGCTCCTTGGGTGATACGCAGACTGAGCCGCACAAAGTCAACGTGATGTATTATCTTACAGTCTACGCTCTCTTCGGTCTTCTTTATTCACTTGCATCACTTTTTAGGGAAGGTGTGGTTTTCGCTGGCAGCTTGAAGGCATCGCGGAGAATGCATGACAAACTTCTACACAGTGTTCTAAGGGCAAGGTTTAGATTCTTCGACTCTACACCACTAGGCCGAATCATGAATCGATTCTCTAAAGATCTTGAGGCTGTCGACCAAGAGGTTGCCCCTGTTGCACTTGGCGCAGTCCATACTCTTGCATATGTCGTCACCATCGTTATTTTGATCTCGGCAATCACTCCAGGATTTTTGCTCGCCGGAATTGCCATCACAGCACTCTATTGGTTGATCGGAGCTTTCTATCTTCGCGCATCCAGAGATCTCAAGCGTCTGGAATCAATTCAGCGCAGCCCTCTTTATCAGCATTTCGGTGAAACACTCGCAGGCATCACGACTATTCGAGCATACGGTGATGAGCGACGATTCGTCAGAGACAATCTTGATAAAGTTGATAGGCATAACCGTCCGTTTTTCTATTTATGGGTTGCGAACCGATGGCTCGCATGGCGCTGCGATGTTGCTGGAAGCTTGGTTGCTTTCTTTGCCGGTGTCTTTGTAATTCTCAGTGTTGGAAAGATCGATGCTGGTTTAGCGGGTCTCTCTCTGACATATGCTATCAGTTTCAACGATAATATCTTGTGGGTTGTGAGACTTTATGCTATGAACGAACAGAACATGAATTCGTAAGTATAACTAATCGCGATATAACATTGAAGATCGGAAACTAATAAGTTATATAGAGTCGAGCGTCTCAAAGAATATCTGGACATCGAACAAGAGGCAGCGGAAATTGTACCCGACAACCGCCCTCCTGAGGGCTGGCCGAGCAAAGGTGCTGTCAATTTCCAGAAGTACTCCACCCGATATCGACCAGACCTCGAACTCGTCTTGAAGCAAGTCAGCTTTGATGTTAAGCCGTGCGAAAAAGTTGGTATTGTTGGTCGCACAGGCGCTGGCAAATCTTCATTAGCATTGGCATTGTTCCGTGCCCTTGAGGCCGAAGAAGGCAACATCTTGATCGATGAAATCGACACAAGCAAAATTGGGTTGAAAGACTTGAGAGAAGGCATTACGATGGTTCCACAAGACCCAACTTTGTTTACTGGAACTATCAGAAGCAACCTGGATCCTTTCGAGATCCACACCGATGAGGAGGTCTTCGCGGTACTCCGAGAAGTTCAACTGATTGGGGGTGAAGAAACCTCAACTCAAGCCGCCCTTATCCCCTCCGGTTCTCAATCCGATGGTTCAACTACACAGAATGATGAGGCCGAAACGGTTTCAGATACTACTTTGGCCGCCTCGCCCGTCGAAAACACCAATCCTACCGCCACCGTTGTAACACAATCTGTCAATAAGAACATTTTCCTGGACCTTTCCTCCAAGGTCACGGAATCAGGCAACAATCTCTCGCAAGGTCAGCGTCAACTGCTGTGCCTTGCTCGGGCGTTACTCAGAAAACCCAAGATTATTCTGATGGATGAAGCTACAGCTTCAATCGACTATGCTACCGATGCTAAAATCCAAGAAACAATCAGAGGATGGAACAGCAGCTCGGTTATGACAATCGCCCACAGACTAAACACCATCGTTGACTACGACAGAGTGTTAGTTCTGAACCATGGCGAAGTAAAGGAATACGATCATCCGTATACCTTATTACAGAAGGAAGGTGGTTTGTTCCGGGATATGTGTGAGAACAGCGGAGAGATGGAGACGCTGCTGAAGATGGCAAAGGAGGCTTGGCAGCGGAAGAATCCAACATTGGTGGATATTTGAGATTTGTTGACTTTTGGCCTTTCGAATGATTTTGTTAGAGCATGAATTTGAATGCAATCTGTCATTGTACTTTTATGTGTATGGAAGCGTATGATTTGCAATTGGAACCCGAAAAGCAGCAGTCTCGGTGTTAAAGGATGCTAGATAGATTGTAAATCTAGATATATTTTCACGGAATGGGAGTCAAGTCCTTATGATTATCCGGGTCTTGGAATTTGGCACAATTATTATAATAGACCAGAATATATCTAAGCTGTGGTGCCTAGGATGACAGCCGTCGACGCACCACAGCCGCCAACAATTCCAGATTCATCTCCGTCCATTGTCCCACTACGTCTACTGATTAATTTGATGCACAAATGCAAAAAATGTGGCCATCAACCTTCATCTCGAACTATCTATATACAACCTCCAGTACCATGATCCAAGATGGACAGCCTTACTCTTCCTCCAATGTCCCCCGAGCATGAAGAGAGCAGTTCAAAAGGACTACAAGACCGAACTGCCTTCTCCGCCCTCATCATTGCTTGTGTCGCCCTGGCTGTCGCCCTCCTCCAAGTCATTCAGCAATACCTAACTTCCAACCAGCGAGACAAATGCTTAACCGGTGCAATTGGTGGTTGGTCCAAGTTCACAAAGACCCGATGGGATGTCCTAAACTGGAGGATTAGAGTCAAGTATCCCAAAGTCAGCTTCTCTCCCTGGGACATCGTCCGGGTTCGACAAGAGCAGGAAAGGGAGCTTCTCGACTGGATGGATTACAACGGCTTGAACTTCTCTCGAACGACGTACGATTACTTTCAGCCTCGAAAATTAGATATTCGACACGGCTCTTCGATTGTCGTTTCGGAGACAGACTCACGCAAGGCACTCAACTTTTGGGAGCTACCCACGCCGATAAAATTCTCCTGGCTCTGGTTCCAACTGAAACGATACCGACCATGTCCTCGTTTCGCACGAGCTGGATGGGCGAACGTGCTCACCGCTTTACACATCTGCCCGGAGACGAAAATCATAGACGGATTCCAAGATGCGGATGTTATACCTTCTGCTGTTGATGTTCCATTCCAAGTCACCAACCTCCACAGTTTAGGCCTCCTATGCTACATGTTTGGTATCCGCAACGTGCAAATCAACGAAGCTACAGGAGTGATCAATGCACAGAGCGCCCTGCTCAGAGTCCAGACATTGAATATCCCTGGCGTCGGACAGGTAGTCGCGGTTGACGGCGACTTTGAGAGTCTACGGAAACAATTACACACGGCAAACTCGGACGAGCTGCGAGCTCTATTGTTGATGGCGATAGGTACTCTCGTCATCGGCCGTTTATATTTCTCTATTCACTTTCTGGACGAGCGAGGGGCACTTTTCGCGCTTTTCCACTGCTGGAACGCTGAAGCATGGAACTCATACAGGGCTTATCTCACGACAAAATACGTCATTCAAGAACCCGATGAAAGTCTCACGATAAAGCTCTCGCCCAGTGCGCAATATGCAGCTTACAGGAAGAACATGCCAGTGCAAGTAGATTGCTGGTCACCATTCTGGAAAGAAACAATCGGTAGCGCGACACCTACAGTTATCAAATATCTCGCCTTCCTACCTTTCCTCCCCCTCTGGTGCGCACAGCCAGTAGATACCTACATCACAGCTTATTACCCTTACCTGGAATACTGTCGTGCAAGATATATGAAGAACGTCGGAACAAACCACATACCGACATTCATACGCCATCCGGTCATAGAATTCGGACTCGCATTCAATCAGATACCGTTTCTCCGTCCCAATTCAGAGTTCCTACTTAGCAGGGACTCCGGAACACCACCCGACGGCTCGAGAACGTGGATGCTAGAACCTCATATTCCCGTCCTTAGACTCTGGCAGGGCGGCGAGGATGTCATCGAGAGAACGCTGGACGCGAACTCCCCGCTTCCCATTCCGAACGCTGTATTCGACCTCCTCAACGGTAAACAAATGTCACAAGTCCGCGACCATCTGGTAAACTTTACATCTGAGTCTGGGATAATTTCTTACACACTGGAAAGCACAATATACCTCAGCTTGATGCTTCTCGATGCCAGAATGCAACATCTGTGGTGCGAAGTTGAAGGTAGAGATTTCGGTCCGATCTCTGGATTCTACACGGTTGGAGACTTGACGCCCAAAGAGCAAGTCCGAGTGATCAACGAAACGAGGTTCAATCCCTCGGCGACGCTAGCTGATTTCCTGGCTTTGTGGTTAGAGATCTGTACTCGAACCGATGCGCTGGGCGATACCCCCTCTCTTTGGGAGACACTCAAGGAGACGCTGGACGACTGGATTAGGGACGAAAGAAAATGCCTCTCAGTTATCGATGAGTTCCAGCCGGATGAAAAGCCCGAAGACTCGGTATCTAGTGGGTTTCGTCTAGCAGCAGACCGTACTTCTGATCCCAGGTGGAAGAAACTGATGACGGATTTGGCAAATGTTACCGTGGATAGTCCGTTGAGAACCCGAGCAGGGCTTGCAGCGTGGATAATGGGCGGAGGAAGTGATAGGAGACTGAGAACCGTTGAGAAAATGTTACCGTTAATGCAGTTGCGGATTTGGTTGATGGGGTTGTCTTTGCAATGTTTTACTGATTCGTCAATGGTGTGCAAAGCAGGGCGGAAACGTGGGGTTGAGGTGAGGTTGATTTGAGCTCAGAATTAACTGTTATAGCATTCGTGGGGATGTGTATACATAGGTAATTGCCCGTGTCATAAAACTCTGTGAGACTAAAGAAATCTCTTTTTATGTGAAAAATGGGGAAACTAGTATCACGAAATAGTGGATCAGGCGAAATAGTATACAAAACAAAATAGTTATCATTCCAGCCCCTAAATTATAAATGGTTTCTAAATAAATACGCTTAGAGGATCCATATAATCTACAGTTAATTCATCGCCGTTAAATCAACGTAAAAAAGATGATATTTCGCTAAATAGAACACCATTATAAACCCCCCAAGTGATCATATAGTACAAACCCAAGTATAACATAAGACGTATTTTCAGGTAAAAACTCAAATATCAGAATGCTCTCGCCTCCCAATCCTTCATAAACTCATCGAACAGATCTCCTCCGCCAACCATCAGATCGTCTTCACCATCTGGTAAAGCCCAAGCGTCAAACTTAGCCGCCACAGAAGTCAATGCCTTCGAGACATTATCCGTTGCGGTTTTGACCCTCCGTTTCTTCGAATCAGATACAGCCTCTGGGGACTTCCTTTTCGACGGTTGTTGCGACTTCTGGATCTTCTTTATTGGCGTTTCGAAGGCGGGCAAACCGTATATATAAACCGGTTTCTTTTCCTGCGCGTACCTCCGTCTCTTCAAATTGTTCGAATCGACGTCCAAAAGAAGCTTTGCGGTCTGCGCTTCCAATTCGTCCAATTCTCTCTTCTTTGTGGCGTTCCCATTGGTATCGGGACTCAACACTGAGGAGAAAGCGGATGGTGTTTCTTCCTCCACAGGTTTCTTTTCCATCAACCCCACCCCGAACTTTCTCACCAGTGCGTGCATTTTCTTCAGATCTTCCAGTGTCTCCAACACCAATACCCTCACCACAATCTTCCCACCTTCTTCAAACTCGTCTACTCCGAGTGCATTCCTAATATATTCCACCTTGGCTTTCTCTGTCTTCCCCACCGACCTATAAGCCAAAACCAGAATCTCAAGCTTGCCTTTTGGCGCAAGTCTCAGAGCATTTGTGACCGTTCGCTGCAAAACACCTTTATCATGCTTCAACGCTTTCTTGAACTCTTTACCTTCTTTCCCTAGAGGCGCAGTGCACCCAAATATGACGCCACCAATAAGCCCATCTTGGCCCTTCATATGACTGCTGGCCACATGCAGATCGTGATATGTTTCGCCGCCATCACGCTCGACCAGTCCCTCAAATTTATTCATAAACCAATCAAGCGATTTCTGCCCTTCGTCCGCACATACGATTTGCAGCTGCCAAGTATGAGGCGCAGACTGTCCGAGCAAGCCGGGTAAGCCCTCGGGATCACATTCTGCCAGCGTAAGCGGGTGCCACGCTATCGATTTCAACCTCTTCCGATGTCCCGCGAGTTCTAGGATATCACGATACTGCAGTTTATCCAGGGAATCTATTCCTGGATACCAAGATTTCTGGTCTCTAGATGTGTCGAGTTTCCGGAAGAATTCTGGGGCGATAGGTTGAATCCGATCTTGGTACGTAAGCTTTTTGGGGAGTGGAACATCACGGCTATCGGGGAGGTCTTCTTCAAGGGGAAGTCCTGATCGAGCCAGACGGGGTTTGGGCGATTCTGGTTTCTCTTCTTCGGTGTGTTCTTCTGTGATAGATTGTGGCTTGTCTGGAGGTTTGATATCGGACTCCGGTATTTTAGGTGTGCTCTGTTCAATCGTAAAGGGTGATTCGTTTTTAGTATCAAACGGTTGTATTCCAAGCGGGACTGGAGGTTTAGGCGCTGCTTGATCAAATATTGATGTTTGAGGTGGCGGGATTTGAGGAGTTGTCGAAGTTGGCTGGAATAATGATGGCGGAGGAAGAACTTGTGGTGTCGTCGAAGTGGATGGGAATAATGGCGCCGGCGGTTTTTGAGCCGGGGTAGCTGATGGGAAGAAGCTTGTAACAGGCTCTCGAGAGAACGCTGAGTCAAATACGGATTTCGGTGGTTCCACGGCAGATACTGCTGGTTTGGCTTCCGGTGTAGGTATCGGGAAAAAGCTTACAACTGGCTGCGTAGGTGGCTGGAGATCAAATACTGATTTTGCTGTAGATTGGGTCGGCTCAGTTTTGGGTTGGTCAAAGACTGACAATGGGGGTTTGGATTCTGCAGGTTGAGACGGAATAAATGAAGATACAACCGGATTAAGAGAGCTTGGAGTCCCGAAAACCGACTGGGGCTGTTGCGGCTGTGGAATTGACAGGCCTGGAAAAAGAGTTTGCGCGGAGGATTCGGTGGCTCGTTGATTGAACAAAGATACTGGACTCGGTTTGACTTCAAGAGGTTGTAGAGATGTCTGTGGTTTTTGACCAGAGACAGACGTGGGAGCTGGAGGTTTAATCCCGAATACTGATGCAGGTTGCTCCTTGTCGCCAGGTTGACTCGGTGGCTGTGAAGGCGCCTTCGTACCAAATGCAGACAGGGGTGGTGCGGGTGGAAAAGCATTAGGTGATGGGAACACCGATGCGGGGGAAGATGCCGCAGCTGGAGCCGGGGAGCCAACCCCGAATGCCGATACAGCAGTCGGTTTCCCACCAAAAGCTGGGGCAATTGATGTTGCGCTTTCTGCAGGCTTTTGGCCAAAGGCGGATACCGGTGGTGTGCCGATTCTTGTTCCCACCGCTGGTGCTTGTGCTCCAAATCTTGTCCCAAATGCAGGCACCGGAGCTGTGGGTGCCCCGGAGGCGGGTACGGGAGCGCCGAACGCGGAAGCCATTGGCCGTGTTCCAAAAGCCGAAGGATCATTCTGGGGCAGAGAGGGTGTGGTTTCCCTGGTTGGAAAGGCTGAAGAACTCGATGATATTGCCGAAGTTTGAAGTTGATTTTGTTGTAAGAGGACCTTTTCTGTAGCACCAAGTGTCCTGGGTTTTCCAAATCCTTGGAAAGCAGAAGGGGCTTGCTGCTGTTGGGGTTGGGGTTGTGGAGCCCGAGGCTTAACAGTTGTTGTGGGAGCTGGCGATCAAATTACTCAAAAATACTGTGCATGTAAGTGGAGAATATGGGAAGGGTACCTTGTGGGAAATTCTTTCGGCCAGATTTTTTCCTTTGGCTCGTATAATTTACCAAGTTATCAGCTTGTCCTCTAGGTACGTTCCCGTTACGTGTATTCTGTATTAGGTCGAACAAAGCATTTCCGGAATAATCATCATCCAGTGGTTCTCCAGCATCGTGAATGATTATTCCGACCGATTCCCAGCTGGACGCAAATTGCACAATGTGCGCTGGCCCATTGGCAGTTGGTTCGTGTTCCACCGGGTCATGATATCGGATATCAACTTCTTCGTTGTATAGCTGACTGACTACTCGACGATAGCACCCGGGCTCATCGACGAAAAATCTAGCATCTACGAACAAGCCATCTGCTGACTGACCTCGTTTCTCTTCAACCGTAGCAGCAAATGGGGGTGATGTCGGAGGCGGTTGTGCTAAATTCATATTCAAAAAAAATCAGAGGCTTTCTAGATAATCCATTGAGAAAGACGAAACTCTTACCGATCCACGTTGAACGTTGACTCTTTCGGGGCGCATCCATGTAGAGGGCCCCATTGTGCTCATGTGTTTTTAGTCCGTAACGTTCGACGGCAGTCTTGACATCCGCTTCGGAAGGTGCATCAACAAGCTCTTTCAATCGATTAAGGCTGCTAGCCGTCTTTTGAGGAGGAAATCCCCTTTCAAATGTCTTTATCGCACCCTTCTTGACATTCATAAACTCAATCGCCGCCAAGCATGCCATTAAATAAGGTGTCGATGGATCGTATACAATATCGAAGAATTGAGCGGACCAATTGAGAGTCGCTTCAGATCTCGACGTATTTCCGAAAAGATTTTTATCATCATGGTTTGCTCTCTGCGCGAATTTGAAAAGCTGAAGTGCGATTTTGAAGATTGGTGTCTCTGTTATCCTAGAGGGAAGCTGGATCGCCCGGGCTATCTGAAGCGGGCTGTAAAGATTCGAGACCAAAGTATAGGCTCGGAACTCAGCCTCAAAGTCAGTTTCTTGATTGTACTGGCGCTTTCCTTGTTTTATTAAACGCCTTCGGTCGTCGTAAAGTTCGTTTAACGAAATTAGCGTCTTGGAAAGTTGCTCCAATTCCTGTCCTCTTTGAAAATTTTCATTGTGTGACAGCTGCTGTATCGAGAATATATGAAATCTTGCTATTCTTTCATAAGTCTCAATAACGGCATCCGAATTAAACCCTTGTATGGAGCAGTCCTGCCGTATAGATCTCGTCCGATCCCAGACAAAGTTCTGACAACTTGCGAATGACCAATTATTGACAATATCATGTATCAGATAATCCATAGTTTTGATCAGAGTCTCCTCGGTTCTGAGATCCTCCGGTAGGTCTTCGGCATCACCAGCAGCAGGTCGATGCCAGGACTTGACGGCCCGGGCTTCACCAAAATATCCATTCTCGTCCACTTCGTATGTACTGATCGCGGATTTGTTATTGGCGCGGCGTAAACGATCCCATCGCGGGCACATCTGTATGCATATTCCGACCAGTTCTTTCGGACCGTTGAAGTTGGTTTTCGAAGTATATCGTTTCCGCTCTCTCTCCTCTTCGTACTCCTCCACTCGTCGTTTTCGTACTTGAACGGCCTTTTGTGATCCGTTACGGAGAAGGGAGGAAACAGACGTCGAGTTAATAATCCATCATCTTGGGAAGGGGGGCTTCGGTTCGATTAAAGGCAAATCGCAGCGGGTGAAGCAGGTGGTTGGTGAGAAAGTGTGGTTTTGTTTATCTTACATCCTTGAACATGTCTTCCTCAGATACGCTTGGGTGAATCAACTCATGGCGGAGCGTAGACGTGTTGACCGGTGGTTTTGCCGGTCGGGAGAGCTCGAATTCGCGACGCTGCTGGAGGGGGACAGCTTGTGTCGCTCGAGTCAACACGAGACTGGTGAAGTCATTGTTGCGCAAGCCGAAGACTTCTTGCTGGTGGCCACCGGACGGCCAGTTGTCATCATCGGTATCTTTCATGTTTGTATGTCTAGCCGGTTCTCAGGGCGATTAGCATCTTGAGAATTGCTATTGTGGCTGATCTGGATCTTTTGCATACCGGAATGTGTTTGGAGCGTGAGGCGAACACACCGAGGCAATCCCCAGTTATGCTGCCGTTGCTATAACTATCGGTGCATTCAGAGGCGATAGTATAGAAAGGATATAGCGTCGCGACGTGTGCACGTCGGGTTTGTGGGTGGGGGGATGGGCGAGGGAGTGCGGTGGTGGGCGAAAGGTGCGGATCGATGTCGTGGTTGGAAGAGTGAGGTCAAGTTGGACGCGCTCAGGATTTCGTCGCCAAAGTAAACCCACATTCGGCCGACAAGCACAGGATCTCGTATACACTGATACTATTTCAACCAGCCTACGATCACACAAAACGAGATATGGTGTTCGAATCAAAAATAAATTTATCTCATGAGTGGCGAGAAATAAGCCCAAAGCATCGCTACCAAAAGCCAAAGTAGCTGTTCCTATTATACATTTCAATTCCCAATGCTCCGGATTTCCGTAACGCCGGAATATTAAGCCATCACACATCGAACTCGCCCTCCCTCGTGCTCTGAAAAAACTGCATTCGTGATTCATTACGAAATAAACACCTTTCTAACCTCGCTAGCATCCCACTCTTCACCAGTGGTAGGATCTTTAACCCGACCGGCTTCCAATCCCAGTTTTCCTGCCAGGTCCTCCAACCTCTTTGTCCCATACACTCGTCCATTCGGCAGCACGACAAGATCGTGCTCTACCCAACTGGTGGTGTGGTGTCCGTACGGAACGTGCAAAGCGAGATCGTTCAGTTCCGTTGAGCATATCGGGCACAGACTAGTTACACTGCTTGCCGTATTTGTCCGCGATGCGTGTAGGGTAGAATGACAGCTCGGTGTCTTCAAAGCCGACAGCCCAGCGGATAGAGCGACGTGGAGGAGTGGCCCTTGGGGGATATTGTACAGGTTGTGGTGAGTTGTTACGAATGTTTTCACGAGGTGGTCCCATCGAGATTCGGCATAGAGTTCCTATAACATCTCGTTAGCTTCGATCCGAAGTCGTGATTTTTGGTAAAGATTCTCACCCTGTAAGGCCCCGGGCGCTCAGGAGGAAATGCGAGCATACATGAAGCCTTGTGAAAGTCGTCCCTGTGGGTGTCAAAATTGCCGGCAAGATGTTTTCTGGCGTAAAGCACCGCCTCGCCCAGTTTCCTTGCCCTCACGAGCTCTATGTATTGCTGCAGCCGTAACTCAAATTCCAATGTGCTCTAAAGGAAAGTTAGCCCAAACCACAGCAAGGTATTCCGTATTCGCAACCGATTCACATACCTTGATCTTCTTCAAGGCGTTCTTGTTCTCCTGACACCAGGCCAAACACTCGACCGTGCTCTTCTTCCTCAAGCTTTCCTCGATGCCCCAACATTGCAAGAATACGTCGATATCCACTAGTTCCTCGATATCCTTTTCCTGCGCCAGTTTCTTAGCGCTCTCGCCGTACCCGTTTCGCAGCATGTAGTCGACCAGCAACCTGTCCAGGCGGACCTTACTCCACCGTCCGTACCCATCTTCCAGCAACGAGGATAACGAGTACAGATCGTTCAGGTGGGTCGTACGTTTGCGAGATTGCGAGTGCACGATCTTTTCGTCTTCGTGAAGGGTCTCCATCTTCCGCTTGAGCCCCTGTATTCGGGTGATCATGGTGTTGAGTGTGGCGAGCGAGGCTTCCGGGGAATCGGGCTTGGAGACGGCATCTCTGACGAGTTCGCTGAGTTTCTTGCCATCCTGCTCGACGTATTTTTGCGAAGTTTTAAAGATCTTCCGAAGAACTTCGTGCGGCAGGCGGAGGAGGGGTTGGTCCTGTGTGGAGCGAGCGGGTAGCTGGTTAGCGGTAGGTTTGGATGTGGCACATTGCACCAAAGGCTACTGACCAGAAGGAGATGGCTCTCGGGATTGAGAGTTGTGGTAGATTTGGCAGCCATTTTCTGCAGAGCTGTCGGTCGATGAAGATGAATGCGATCAACTTCGGGTGTCTACTGAGGTATCATGGTATGAATAGATGAGATGAGTCTGTGCTGTGTCGGATGATTATGATGCCCGCCTGTTCTGCAGTCGTCTGGCGGGACCGGATAATGCGCCTTGGCCAGGTTTTGGGATAGGCCGCTTGGTTGTTTGGGGTTGTACCGCAAGGCCCACACTGCCCACACGCGACCAGGGCCAACACAGTCGAGATGTTGCAATTCGTAAAATCTTCTGGGGACTTCACCACTGCTCGTTCTTTGAATCTTTGACTGGTAGCCATATGCATAGCACTAACATAAGATTTCTTTGTAATTAGGCGCTCTATTCAGATATCACAACTTCTATATCACTTTCTATATACATACCTACATAGTAGGTAGGAGAGGATTTATTTTACAGTGGGTTTCTGCTATATCAATTACAAGCTCGAGGTTAGGATCTATTTGCAATTTTTACACATTCCTGTTAAATCGCTTAGTAGAGGGGATAAACAAAGTTCATTCCTCCTACAAGGTCTGGAGTACTTTATACATTTAATATTTGTGACAGATACATTGACAATATAGTAAACAGAGGGTTAAGATTCAACTATCAATTGTCGTACAAATAGTTTGGTCAGGTAAGGACTTCAGGCTTTGCTATCTCAATTCATGATTAATTAGCCTGCAAGATGGTTTAGTAGTTAGCAAACATGCCACTAACTCTGTCGACAATGATATACACAGATAGGATACTGTCTTTCGCTAGTCACATGGAAGTCATGTGCACAGTGCATACTCGCGAACAATCTATTGCGAAGGTTGTCTGATTAAACGACAGATCAAAGTCGCTCAGCACGAAACCACCGCTCGCCGAACCCGAGCATATTCACGCGGCCGACGTGTAGACGACAAGGCACGAGACCAAATACTTGGGGGTGAATTCAATGCGGTGTGTTGCGGGTGAGGTTGCAGGGGGCTGTTTGTCCGGCCACAGTTTCATGATATCATCAGAAAAGGCTGGATTCGATTGGTGACCAGGCCCGGTGGAAATTTATCGCCGTTGAACTTGGATACATAACATATTCGCCGGTATGCGACTGGGCAGAGATTGGGCCAGGCTGTTTGGAGTCAGTCTCCTGACTCGAATAGTTAGTTCTAGAAGGACATTGTGCAGGTGGGTTAATTGTGTGAATTTGGGTTGTTGCAGGGTCAGCGCCCGAGCAGCGTGCACACACAAGACAAGTAAAACGAGTTACCGTGTACTCAACTCCAACACTCCTTACAAGAGGCTCTCTCCACGACCGCATTACCCTCCTCGTCCGACCACCAATCCCTATATTCCCATCCGCATTCTCTCCACGGCACGCTTCCTCACATTCTCACTCCAGGAAATTGTCGACGTCTCCATCGCATCCGTCGGCTTTTTCATAGGCTTCACTGCAATTGAGGTGCAGGAGCCGTCTTCTCTCGCCCTCGTTGACCCTCCTCCCGCCACCATCACTATATAGTCATCATGAGTAGCTGTACGTCTCTCGACACCCGCCAATTCATCCATTTCTCGTGGATTTCTGGCTGACAGTGCAATCCAATCGCTTCTAGTACGGTTTCTCGATTTAATCAAGCCTTTTCTGCCCCTCCTCCCGGAGGTGGCTGCGCCGGAGCGGAAAGTCAAGTTTGAGCAGCGCCTGATGTGGACAGGTGTAAGTAGACACGTCAATTCTCCCGAATGCGATACGTTTGGGTTTCGAAGGGGATGGTAGATGGCTAACTTTCGTATTTGTACCAGTTAACACTGCTTATTTTCTTGGTCATGAGCCAGATGCCGTAAGTTGTACATTCCTACCTAGTGATAACATAACAGAGCGATATACTAACGGTGATAAACAGACTTTACGGTATCGTCTCATCAGATGTCAGTACAGTCCGCAGTAAACCTGTCAAACATCACCCAGTATCACGTCCTAACCGCTTTTTAGACATCTGATCCACTATACTGGCTGCGTATGATGTTGGCTAGTAACAGAGGTACACTCATGGAATTGGGTATCACACCCATTATCTCGTCTGGCATGATCTTCCAAGTATGCAATTCCCACGGTTGCTTCCTCCGGAAAGTTTGCTAATTGGAAATTTATAGCTTTTGGCCGGTACCCACATGATTGACGTCAACCTCGACTTGAAGTCTGACCGTGAACTCTACCAAACCGCCCAGAAATGTCAGTAGTCCGTTCGATATAGATGCGCACGTGTCTTATTCGCTCGCAGAGTTTTACTAACTCCTTTTTATAGTATTCGCTATCATTCTCTCTCTCGGACAGGGAACCGTCTACGTCTTGACCGGTCTCTACGGACAACCAAGCGATCTCGGCCCAGGTATCTGTGTCCTTTTGGTCGTCCAACTCGTCGTCGCCGGTCTTATCGTTATCCTCCTTGACGAATTGCTCCAGAAGGGATACGGTCTCGGATCTGGTATCTCCCTCTTCATTGCCACCAACATTTGCGAGAGCATCATCTGGAAGGCCTTCAGCCCCACCACCATCAACACCGGCCGTGGACCCGAGTTCGAGGGTGCCATCATCGCTCTTTTCCATCTCCTCCTCACCTGGCCAAACAAGCAGCGCGCTCTTCAGGAGGCCTTCTACCGCCAGAATCTCCCCAACATCATGAACCTCTTGGCTACCCTCGTCGTCTTCGCCTCTGTCATCTACCTCCAGGGCTTCCGTGTCGAAATCCCGGTCAAGTCCTCCCGCAACCGTGGTGCCCGTGGAACCTACCCAGTCCGCCTCTTCTACACCAGCAACATGCCAATCATGCTGCAATCCGCTCTCTCCTCCAACGTTTTCTTGTTGTCTCAAGTTCTCTACTCTCGCTTCTCTGACAACCTCCTCGTCCGTCTTCTCGGTGTCTGGGAACCAAAGGAAGGATCCGCTCAGCTCTTCGCCATCTCCGGTATCACTTACTACATGTCGCCACCACTCAATCTGACCGAGGCCCTCTTGGACCCCATCCACACGCTCATCTACATCATCTTCATGCTCACCGCCTGTGCCGTCTTCTCCAAGACTTGGATTGAGGTTTCCGGATCAAGCCCACGTGATGTCGCCAAGCAGCTCAAGGAACAGGGTCTCGTTATGGCCGGTCACAGAGAACAGAGCATGTACAAGGAACTCAAAAGGGTTATTCCAACCGCTGCCGCTTTCGGTGGTGCTTGCATTGGTGCCTTGTCTGTCGCTTCTGATCTTTTGGGAGCTTTGGGTAGCGGTACTGGTATCCTGCTCGCTGTCACGTAAGTTACTTACTTTCCTTTGAGAAAACCTTTTGAACTAAGAGCTAATATTTGTGGTTGTTAGTATCATCTACGGTTACTTCGAGATCGCCGCGAAGGAGGGTGAGATGGGCGGCCAACTCGGTCAAATGATCGCTTAAAAGTCTTATTTATTTAAGATCAAGGAGATATATCTGGGGCCTTACCAGTAGTTTAGAAGGCAGAAAAAGAAAGGCTAGTGGCTTATTGAGCTTGAATTCTTTTTTACAAGAATATTCCAGAGCATGATTTGGGCGAGGAAGATATATCACGGGAGAAAAAACGGAGCGATGGATTACGGGTTACCCTTAAAAAATATTTTTATATTTGGTTTGTAAATTAAACTTAAAAAATTCCTCTTGTTTCTTTTTTATTTCCCCCTCTCATACCTTATGTATCGCTTCCCCCTTTTCCTACCTTTAAACTTCATCGTGCACATAATTTGTTCCTGTTACTTGCGGTTCCCTTTTGCATTTTACTATTTTTTTTACAAACCAAATACAGTGTGTCATGTTAATGGTCAGTAATGTATATTTGTCCATTCTTCGTAAGCAAAAAAATAGCGTACAAACATAATAGTGATTTTTATAATCATTCCAATGATCCAATACACCGGTGATGAATGGAACATTATTATTCTTCTCTAGCTATTATTATTCAATTTCCATCTGCGGCGACCCAAGCGGCTCCGGAAACCGATCGATATCATCCTTGTCCCTCTCGTTTTCGAACCGAATATGCCGAAAGAAAACATCATTATCCCCTTCCAAAATCTGCACATCACGCACGTACTCATCCGTCTCCTCAGCCAACCCGCGAACATGACGATAGAAATAATCCGAATGAAAGCTTACGCTAATATTCCCCTTGAGCTGGCTCCCTATCGCGAATAGAGGAAACACACTCCACCATTTCTTCCCGATATGCGTGTCCGGATTGTAAAAGGTATTCTCGTCCCAGCGTGTTTCCGATGCCGCATCGCTATCTGTCGGCGAAGGGTGGTCGAGCGCGTACGATGTTGCCAGTTGGTTGATGTATTCTTGCCCTCTGTGGGCGGATATACCCACCGAACGTGTATTGCGGGCGAGCATGTAGTCTTCCGTATCGGAGAAATCGATCCAATGCGGGACTGATCTGTACTGGGAGGGTATGTTTGAAGGGAAGTCGTCGGAGGGGAGCCCATCGGGCGGGAGGAGGATGTTGTCGGTCTCGTCGATGGTTTCTTGGTAGTATTCGGCGTTTGGGTCGAGGAGCCAGTTTGGGCGGTGGGTGGCGGGGACCTTGTCGGTGTCCATTTCTTCGATTTCGAGCTGAAGAACGGAGTTGCCGGGGCCTCTGGGGCAGTCTAGGACGTTGGATATTACGATGTGTCGGAGGAAGTAGGGGTGGAATGCTGTTTTCACAGATATAAATACGTATATACTTTAATCATTGCACTGTAGACTAGATTATGCAAGGGATATTTGATGTCGAGCGACTGGTTTACGAGACAAGATATTTGCGTATAGAATTATGTTATTGAGGAGAAACTTACGGTTTATCGGGGCTCCGGCAAAGTATTCTGTCGCGATGAGCTCACGCTCAAAGTTATCTGTAGGGAAGTTCAGACATTGGCTATTCTGCCACGACGGGTTGGTGTCGTAAATGTCGACGGCACGCTGTTTCAGGACAGGATAGAAGAAGAGCTTCCCCGTCGCCGTATCGAGGTCTAGTTCATCCTCTTCTTCGTTAAAGATGAAACGGAGAAATCGGGCATTGGTTTGAGGTAGTCGTGAGAGTATCAGGAGAGCAGGGAGGAAGAGGGACGGGAATGAGTGTAGCGTGATCATGGTTTATCGATATACTCTGATCAGCTGATCGTAAGTAAAAACATAGAAGCCCAATATAGTGTGATAAATCTACGTAGCGATAGATCTACGAGCGTTCTTTTATGAGCTTGCTACGCATATGAGGCTGGAGATACCTGGATCGGTTAATATGCTCAAAAGACGGATTGCTCTGAACGAGGGTTCCGTTTTCAGATCAAAACATCAGGCGACATAACTATATAGGCACGTACTCAGACTATTATGTGTATCTGAATAGAATAAACATATTGATAGTTCTACACTGTATGTACGTGTACACGCAACAGGATTGGATTGGAATAACTTGAGAAAAGTATCGGCCAGAGCTGAGTCGTCGATGCGATAATGTGATATTGAGATATGGAGATTTAGATCCAACAAGGTCTTGTGTTGAGTTGACTGCTAGAGAATAGCTCAAAAGCGGCTCTACCTTGTCTCGTAAACCAGCCGCGACGCACGAAGTACCCTCACTTGCCTAATATCGAGGCTCCAAAAGCGGTGGCAATAGAACCTCTATTCCTGGGTATCAAAAAATTGCGGCGTAATTGACCTGAAGGCAAAGCATTTTATATGTTAGGATGCCTGAAGGAAGGCTTGGTAGAGTATGGTCTCGTTCTCAGCCTCGTCACCAAGGTAGAGTACTTCATACAAAAGTGGGGGAAAGAAATAGACGTTAAATGAAAGTAAATAATCAATTATAAGTAGACACTTAGTTATTTATATACAAATAAAAATAAATGGAAAGAAGACGTAGGCGGAAAGGAAAATGAAGTGAAAGGAAAAGAAAGAACAAAGAGAGGGCCACCACGCTTACTCCAGCTTATATACCGTCGTGCAAAACCGCCGACCCATCGGCTTCATGCATGATTCCTGCTGTGATTTTTGCTTGCCTGTATTTAGCACTGACAGTGCTTTGACTAATGTTTGTACCTTGAAAGAGGTCTCCTCTTTTATCTTACCCCTCTATGGTACGTGCATGCCCATCCAATCCAGAGTCTGTGGTTTGTGAATCAAGTCCAAAATCGCTCGAGTTGTCGCCACTGGATGTTGTGCTCAACTAGAGCGTGTAATGGGGGGGTGATAGTGAGAAGTGTTCTTTCCGGAATCTAACATGACTGGTTCTTCCTCATGTTTCGATGATGAAGAAAGTTTTGATGGGGAGTGTGGCAGACGATGTATTGACTTGGAGTTGCTGAAGAAGCAAGACGGAGACAGTCGGACGTAAATTTGGGAATTAAGACCGATTTACGTCACTAAATTCGGCAGATCAAAAATCCTCTAAAACCCTATTATTATTATTCTATTAGTGTAATACTGATATCTTATCTTCCTATGAATCAATACCTCGTCCGAGAAGCTAGAAGCTTCAGTGACTTAAGTTTCAATGCGTGTTGACAGCGTTGTAAAAGGAGCACCAGCATACCACACAACACACAATACAGAGCAAACATTTGCTGCCTTTGATTCGGTAATTACAATTGTCAAACACCATCACCACCTCTCTAGATCAATAGTTCGACCCAAAAAAGGCAGTCAAAGATTGGCCGATTTTTGTATGTGACGCATAGCAGGCGTAATGTATCCAATAGACCAAAAACCCAGGGAGCAGGACAGTAAGTGTAACAAACACTGGTCTGACAACATGATCCCGAGCGGGACTTCTGGAACCCCACGCCTCCAGCACTTAAAGTCCGCTACAAGGACACAGCTGCAAAATGTTGCCACACCTAGGTATGCCTCGTTGTTGTACGCTGCAGTCCAGATCCAAACCACCAACCAAGCCACATGCCCGAAAACTACCAGGCCTACACATAAACGATAAGTTTAGAAACCTCAAGCATAATCATCCCAATGGTATCTTGTGCTTACTGAATGAGTCTTGGCGTTGAAACAAGCTCCAAGCTGTCGGTACCTTTTGACACCAGCAGTTTCTGTTATTGCTTTCGACGCCCACATTTGGAGTTTGGTGTCGATTTTGGGGTTATACAAAGTATCCTGATATTAAAATATTATTCCGTGAACGCTTATTTGCGTCTGCGAAATTATGATGCAGCCTCTATATATAATACTTTCTTAAGTGCAAAGTTCGGTATATGCAGCATAGTAGCTCTCAGACCATCACAATCATCATTGAATATTTGAACTTCCAGAGGGGTTTTCAAATGGGCTGTTAAAGTTCTCAGCTGCCATATGCTTAAATGACAATCGAGGCAATCTCGTAGCCATTTAAATGTTAAGCCTAACTGAGTAATGATAAACCTGTTAAATCTTGGTTTGATATACGGATATCAATTTGTTTCTTGGCGTAGAGTATCGTGTATCACATTTTAATCGCAACTTCAGAATTTAAATACAGATCCAAGCTATGTATGTCGGGTTACAGCTGTGGATTGAGCAGGCGCAGTGCCCAGCTTGCAGCTTGGCGTCATGAATTGTTTACCCCGCGTGATCCGGGTCAATCCTTTTCGTTCGGTGCTATTAAACCAGCTATTCAAATATTAATATAAATATATTAATTACCGGTGGATCCCTCTCCGAAGACCAGCCTGCCTTTTCTTTGTTCGCGTGCATTGGCCAGTATAATATAAGTATATAATATCATTCCACCATAGATAGCATCATAACTGGATATCATCTGGTCTGCCGATGTGGCCCTGCCTGTCAACTTCGCTAATCGGAATTCCCACCAGACTGGCAGAGACATGCTGTTATTCTTTCGATTTCATCCCACCTAATATAATCATTCAAGCTGAACAGACAAGCTGCCTGTTGTTTGCTGATTAAGCCGCCACCAAAAATCACAGCAGACAGCTTCACCAAAAAAGACATACATCCAAACGACACTTTCCATTTCTCCACGTCTACTATTCTCATCAAATAATATCCAATGGCGCCTGGGATCTCTGATGACGATGCCCCGGCTCCCAGGTCGATGCAAGAAGTCGAAGGCCTGATAAACACTCTCTACAACACCTCCACAACACCGAACGAGGTCCACAGAATAAACCGAATCCTGCAGAAACTCCAACGGTCGCCCGATGGATGGCTCTTGGCAACCTCTCTTAGTAACAGTTCCAATGAGCACGTCCAGTTCTACGCTGCTTCCACTTGGATGGTCAAGCTGAACACCGACTGGTAGCTTTCCTCTCTCTCTTTTTGGGGTTCATGCGCGCAAGCTAACCATCTTTTTACTCCAATCAGGCAGAGTCTTTCGGAACAGGATGCGCTAGGACTTCTCGATACATTAATAACCTGGTTGATCCGAGTCGTCGACGCTGGTTTTAAACCCTTCATCTGGAGAAAGATCTGTGTCACCCTCGTCGCATACTACATTCGATTCTACCACCTTTGGTCGCAATGCGTCCGACACTTGATCTGTCGTTTTGCCGGAGTCACCTCTGGTGTCCAGCAGGATGCATTGCAGAACCTGCCACCGACAGATACTCTCATCTCCCGACTCAGCAATGTTGCTAAGACCGTCCTTGTCGGTTTCACTCGCACTCTCATCGAGGAAGTCGGCAAGATCGATTCGAAGAACAGCAAAGGGTAGATCTGCCCTGCGACAGTCGATTAAGCTTTCGATTCGAGGTTTACTGATTCTTGACCTGTTTTTAGTGTCCACTACTTTGATGGCATGAATCTGAACACTCCAGATGCCGCTGCGGTTGTCATGACTGTTCTCACGGAGCACGGTATGAGCACTACACATTTTCTTAGTGTCAGAACCCCGGCTAACCATCTCTTCCGCCCAGGTAGTCCGATGAACCAGCTTACTGTGGAGCAGGTCACACTCATCGAAGAAGCTCTCAGATCCTACCAGGTACCAACCTCTCGCTATTCTACCGTGTGCCCGTATACGATACTTACACCAGCATTTCTCAGGCATGGGCAACATACTCCACCCGCGAAGCAGGCCAGGCTCTCCGAGTCTTCCAACCAATCACCGCTATTACCTTCGAATGGCTGAGCAGTCCTCAGATTTACCGAATCGCGTCAGAAACGGTCACGGAAATGCTCACTAATGGATACCATTTCTACACCGTCGAGGACAACCACATTCTGGCCGAACGAATCGCAGGCCCCTGGGGTCAGGCAAAGTTCACGCAAGTTGTACCGAAAGAACATGACGAATACGATAGTGAAGAAACGGATGCTTTTGCGCACCTGCTGGTTGCCTTTGCCGAATCAAATCTGAACGGATTGGTTTTGACAGTCGAATCGCACGCCTCGCAAACGATATTTGAGATGCTCCACGGTCTCTTACGACTCCAAGGATACCCGATTGCAGACGAGGAAGTCTCTAACCTCGAATTCGAGTTTTGGTCATCGCTTACTGAATTTATGACCGACCAACCCTTCGAGGAAGTAAAACCTCACTGGTGGGGGATGTGTAGGGGTCATCTTTTAAGAGCTGTGCAGGAGTACTGGGTAAAAATTAGAATTCCGCCGCCGGATGTTCTCGCTGAATGGTACAAAGACGATAAAGACGGCTTCCAGTCCTATCGAAAGGATTTTGCCGATCTGGTTGAGACGGCATACCCTGTTTTACAAGCAGAGTTGTTTGGGGAGCTGGTTCAACATGCACTGAATCAGGTCAACACCCCGCAGCCAGACTGGCAGGAGGTTGAATCCTGTCTTTTCTGCATCAATGCTCTTGCGGACACTCTAACGACGGAGCCGGAGGAGTACAATTATCTTTCAGCACTCTTCCAGTCGCCTCTCTTCTCAATCCTCGCGAATCCTGAATCCCCAGAGCTCTCCCGTACTAAACTATCGGCGATCAGCGTCATCGGTACGATTTTCTACCCTTGTAATAACATTCTTGATCATTACTGATCTTTTGTATGGAACAACAGGCAGCTATTCCGAATATTTCGAAAAACACACCGATCTCCTTCCTGGCGCCCTCAACTTTCTATTCTCATCCCTAACGATCCCCAAATTAATCAACCAAGCATCCAAGTCGATTCTCTCTCTATGTTCCTCCTGCCGTACGAAACTTGTTGCCGAACTCCCCGCATTCATTCAACACTATCAACTCTTTGCATCCCGCCATCCGAACGAAAGTCTTGGCCGTGAACGAGTGCTCGGAGCTCTAGGCTGCTTGATTCAAGCCCTCGATCGAGAAGAGGATAAAGCCAGCGCCCTAGAACCACTTCTCACATCAATTTCTGCGGATTTTGTGGCCTGCAAACAATTACTATCAGCACAGTACGAGGAAGAAGCCAAAGAACGAGCTTCACTTGCCTTGAGATGTCTCGTCAGCCTCGGAAAATCTCTTCAGGCACCGGAAGACGGACCGATCATAATCGATGAGACCAACGGAACGCACAGACGCAGAACGATATGGGAGGTGGGAGTCGGACGCGAATTACAAATTTTGCTGGCTCACGCCATCGAAGATATCGCTTCACAGTTTCCGAAGGATAGAGAGATTACTAAAGAGGCATGCGACGTTTTCAGATGCGGATTCACAGAGGCCCTACCGGGATTATTAGTATTTCCGCCGGATCTTGTGGTTGACTTTATCCTATCCTGCGGATCGAGGTCGCCGTTCTACGACATTACAATCGGGACAGCAAGTGCTTTTGTGAACTGTATTAACCGGGATGGATACGACGAATGCAGACGCCTGACGGCATATGTGTTCGGATTGATACAGAGCTTGGATAGTATGTTATCAAATTCGGCAGCAAAATAATACAGCTGAAAGAGATACTAATAAAAATACTTAGGTCCAGAAAGTGATCCGGAACTCGCTCACAACATCCTCGAATATGCCAATCGACTGTTAACGAAACATCTCCACTTATTCCTCGAAGTTCAGGAGAGCGTGCTCACGAGAGTACTCTCTTTGGCACTAGCAAGTCTAGTCTCCCGAGAGCAATTTCCGAAAAAGACCGCATGTACGTTCTGGACGAATTTGATAACAACGACGAGTCAAGGAGACGAGCAGCAGATGATTGAAATGATTATTACCCAAACGGGGGCCGCTTTGGCGAAGAATTTAGTTATCGTACGTTAATTCACCGATGTTAAATCATAATTCTGAAGATCGAGAAAATTTACTAACGGCGGGTCGTGTGATATAGCAAATCGGAGGCGGTGCGGCCCGCAGCGAACTAGACAACGTAACCGAACCCTTAAAGAAGATGGTATTCAAACAGCTCCATGCGCGAAAGTGGCTGGAGCAGGGTATGTTTTCCCACGGCGAAGGGTTTCCTTCACAAAAGATCAGCGTGGAAGATAAATCGATGTTTTTGAAAAAGTTGTTCTTGTTAAGAGGTGGGAGGGGCACGAATCAGTTGGTGAAGGATTTCTGGTTGGCGTGTAGGGGTACGGAGTTTAGTTATGCGTCGTAAGCTACGAATTATACAGTGTACTAGGAAGGACGATTTTTTGGTAATTAAAAGTGGCGGTATTTTAGAGGGAAAGGGATAAACCGGGCATTAGCTAATTTCTTTGTGGATGGTGTTTTAATTTTTATTTTTATGTTTTTTTCTTGAAAGGATTCTTTATTGTACTAGGGATTTCTTTTCTTCTTTTTTCTGTTTTTCTGCATATGGGATAAAAGGAATTTTATAGGCGGTTGCAATTTGTAGCTGCGTTTTTGTTGGAGGGATATAGACGGTCTTCAGATCGGGTTCTCTGCTTACTATTGTAGATTACTTCGGAAAAGGCGATTATGGATGTGATGATTCGCGCATAGATTAATAAAATGATCAGTCATTAATAATACGAGAATACGGGAATATATTTTCGGTTCGTTAATTGAACAGTAGACAATATGATAAGAGTAAATAGCCAAATCCAACCTCCGGGTATCCCAAAACGCCAAACCGAAACCGTGATACACAATCGAAAAGGATAGATCTACTCTACTGGAACATTGTACTATAGCAAGTCGTGATTACCGTCGGATGTAGCTGAAATCTTCCAAAGAACCCATTACGACCGCCTCATCGTCACCACCCTGCTTCGACACAAATTTCTGCTTCCCCTTCTTCTGCCTCTTCTGCGACAACTTATCCACTGTCTTTTCACCCTCTGCCCCGGCTTCGCCATTAATTTCCTTCACCAATTCAGCCATAGCCGCTTCGTTCCTTTCCCTGTTGAGAGCACTACTCTCCGCAGCAGCAGCTTCCAACCCTCGCTCGTGTTCCTCTCTGATTCGTCTGAGCTCGCTCTCCACCTCCTCCACCTCCCCGAACTGTCGCGCAGCAAGCCGCGAATACTCTGAGATATTAACCGGGGTCTTCCGCTTCAACGCCGCGGTGATCAATCGCGGGTTCCGCCGTTCCTCTACGACGAACTTATTCTTCAGCATGCGTCTGCTCCGACCGATAAACATCTTACTCATCATCTCGAAGTCCGTGCCGAACATGCCTAGCGCTTGGTAGAATTTATCCGTCTCGTCGTCGTCCCAGCGTTCGGTTTTTTCGCGTTTACTCCACGTTGCCGAGTTGACCCGTCGTGTTAGGTTGGATTCTTCGATGACTTCGAGGGGTCCGTCGGCGCCTACGTCTCGTTCCCGTCGGTCGACTTGGACGGATGTTTCGTCGAGGACGAGCTGGCCGTTTACCATTCGCATTTGCGGTGCCATGCCGCCCGCGCCGCCTTTTACGACTGCGTTTTCCCGGCCGAGGCGGTCGAGGCGCTGTTCTACGGTTTCGATTTGGACGTCTTCGCCGGCGGCTTTACGGGCTTCTATTTCGGCTTTTCGAGCCCGTTGCTTTTTGACGACGTCTAGCCAGTCGATTTTTTCGATTTCTTCGTAGAGTTTAGACTTTTTGCCGATGAAGGTGTCACGGCAGAGGTCGGTCATGCGGACCACGGTGGGTTCTATTTCGAGGCTTTCGGCGTTTTGAGGGGGTGCTTTTGGTTTTCGGCCACGTCTTGGTTTCTCTTGAGACTGGTCGGCACCTTTGGGTGTTTCGCCGGCGGGAGAGCCATCGGTTTGTGGGGAGTCCTTGGTCGGTCGTTTGCGTTTTCGAGGTTTCGGGGCGGGTTTCACTAGTGCGTCTGAGATGGGAGTATCCGTGGGGACGGGTGTGGTGGATTGAGAGGTACTGGTTAGTCTTATGGGTGACAGAGCGACGGGGACGGATTCTGATGTGACGGTGATTGATGGTATGGGGGTTTCGCGATCCGTGCTGAGTCGAGGCCGTTTGGATCTATCTTCGGAGGAGTCCCGGCTGGTACCTCGCGGGAGTGGTTGGATTCTGCGAGATTCAGGCGATCGCGGACGGGTTGTCGGTGTTGCTATGGGAGTTGCCCGTGATGCGCCGGGCATGGAGATTGGGATTCCACCGCTGGTACTGCCACTTCCGCTTCCACTTCCGCTCCCACTCCCTGTTCCACTAACAGGACGCCGAACGGTGGGTTTTGTGCGGTGGAGTTCGGGACTGGAAGGACGGGATACATCTCTTCTGGTTAAGATCGGAGAAACCGAGCGGGGTGGTTGTTGGGCTTCCGATGGTGTTGAAGCTGTATCGTCCCGTGTGGGTGTTTCACGCGTAGCAAGAGGTTTTGTAGCGATTCCTACAGATGGTTGGGTTGAAGAAGAACGGGATTCGGAGGTCGTTGAGAGGTTTGGTGGAGCGGGAGAGGCGGTGTGGTCCGAGGAAGGGGTAGAGACGTGGAGGACGCTGGCACCACGGTTTTGAGGCTTTTTGGGGGCAACCTTCTTGCTCGATTTATCTGAAGTCCGACAGCGTTAGCGACAGGCACGTTTACGGGGAGTTTTGGGATAGCGATAGGCCTGTCCGGGCTCGTCGATGGAAGGTTGTTAGAGGATTACGTACTGATGAAACTCATGGCTTCCGTCTACGCTTTTGCAGGCAATATCTCTGGGATAGCGATATGATATTCGACACGGGCATAGCCGTAAGTTGGGAGTAGCCAATCGGGGTCTTGTGGGGAGGTCGAAGGAGATGGTCCTTGAAAGGAAACGGTGGTAGTGGTGGTGGTGATGATGATGTGGTGAGGAGAGAGATGAGATTGGTGTTTGATTGTGGTGAGTGGGATTATTAACAATTTTTCTAATTTAAAGATCACGTGACCGTATTAGCTATTAAATTTTGGCATTAGCGTGACGATTAGCGTTAATAGACCGGCTTAGTCAGGACTAATAAACGATATGAAAACCGTTCAATCAAGAATCCTTCCATCGAGATTACAGAAAAAGTTAACGTAACTAACAGACATTGATAACTAGCAGCAGCAGCAGGCTCCCAGCCAACGTTACCAAGTTCTTTTACAACCGACCTCTTTTTGCCGGCCGGGTCTGTTTGCTGCTTAGCTCGCTCTCCTTCTTGTTCTCCTTCTTCTTTCTTCCTTGGCTGCCTCTCTCTCTCTCCTTCTTCCTTCTCCTTCACCACTGTCCTAACTACTTCATCATCATCACGACTTCAAGGAAACGACCCTTCGCCACCGGCCGGGAGAAACACGACAAGAACACGACTTCTTCTGCTTTTTCACGTCTCATCTCTCGTCCGCTGGCTGGCTTATCTCTCGTCCCCAGTCCTGGTTCTCTTCTTGCATTGGGCTCCTCCATCGGGCCGTGATCCTTCTCCACCGTCTTACTCCTCACGACACGACACCAATCATCTTCTTCTCCACTGGCTTCTCCTAAACCACGACTCGCATCCTCTTCTCTTCTTCTCGGCTCTTCTTCTTTTGCCCTTTCTATCTCTGTCTTCAACCTTGCTTCTCCTCTCTCGGGTGTTTCCTCACCTTTTTAGATCTCTTCTCATCGATCCAACTCGATCTCCCGACAACCCGTTCTCGCCACATCTCACGTTCTCCCACAACATCCAACATCTTACACTCCATTGCTCTCTTCTGCTCGTCCATCTTATATCTACCCAATTCTTCGTCTTACTCGTCTATATTCCTCGGATTCACGTCACACTGCTCTCTTACCCCATATCCCATATCTCTGTCGGTTCTTGTCTTGTAGGGTCCTTTCCGGACCGTATTTTTTCAAAAAACTCAAAACCACACCCATATTGTCCTTCTTTAGGAGCTCATGACGGCGGCTATCGCCGATTCCAAATCCTCTTTGGGCCCTCCTTTACGGAAGCAGCCCGTGATGGAGGACCGGAAGAGACCTTTGATCGACAGTTCCTCCGACGAAATACCTCCTAGCAAACGACAAGCCATGACAACTCCAGATGAACCACAGACACAGGAAGATGTCGTCGTAAGTCATACCTTTCCGTCCTTTCCGTCTCTCGGACCACGATGATATGTGCTTTGGGGCACTTCGATGTTGACGGTATCTCCCGGCCTGCAAGTTACAGCTCACTAATCTTCCGATATTACCTGTCTAGAACTTCCAAAAAGAGGCCATCTATCGGCAGATGAAAGCCTATAAACGGGAGAAAGAGCTCACCGAAGCACGATTGGAAGAGTTACAGAAACGATGTACTTATCACGATGATCATATCCGTGTTATTGACGCTTGGTGGGATCAGGTATATCACCTTTTTGTATGAGAGATGCTCGAATTGCGAGACCACATATTGACTAAAGTTCTTTCTACATTCTAGTTACTCGACGAGGTCCGTGTGCTTGTTGATGCGGATCTAATAGAGAAAATACCACAGCAGAATGGAGGTAGGAGAACCTTATACATATTTGCGCTCACTGGTACTCTCTTGCTAATGTCCGATAATAGATGCCCATGAACACATTTCACAATCACTGCTGTTTGCCGATGTTGAGACTTTCTCAGATCATTTATCTGCCAAGCAAAAAACCATCAAAGAAACAATGCAAACACTTGTCAAACGATTCGATAGTAGAGATGAGGTTTCCGACAAACTTGTACCCAAACTGCAAAAGCGCTTGTCCGAATTACTCTCTGCCGAAAAGGCACACCGAGTCGAACTGGAACGGATTTCGCAAGAGAAAGATGACGCCGAACAACAACTGACACTGGCCGCTATAAGATACCTGACAGCCGAAAAAAGACTGGATCGCTTCAAGAGCCAGACCGTGGCCAAGATCGAACAACAGGCGAGCACATCTTCCTCGAACGGGGTACCCAAAAAGGACGCCAATTCCAACTCGAAAGCGAAATTTACGGATAGTCAACTCGCCGACGCTGAACTCGCACGGAAAGAGGCGGACGCTATCGCCAGCAAACAAGAAAAAGAGATCAAGCAGCTCCAAGCCGAAATATCTCGCCTCCAGGAGCAGGTTACCAATTACACCCTCAAGGTCAGCCAAAGAAAAAACCAAGCCTACTCCTTCCCTTCACACAAGCACTTTCGGGAACCGAAGATCCCCCTTCGCGCGATAGAAAGTTGTTTTTGCTGCCATCTCGATACAAAATATATTCAATTGGATGAAAAATTGGGATTCTGACGTGTGTTATGTTTGTTCTGTGGTAAACAGCTCGGCAGGTTATCCGAGGAGGACATTATCAATTGCGAAACCTACAAGAATGTAAGGTTACGATTGGAGGACGTGGTTGCCAAACTTAACCACTTGGAGGCTGTCAATTCTACAATATCACGGGACAACGAGACGCTGCAAGCCGAACGGACAGCCTTCAAAAAGACCGTAATGGATGAACAAGCGGCTGCGATTGGCGAATCTCATACCCAAATCGCAAAGCACGAGGCCGATCTCGCACGTATCCGTGCCTACAGAGACCAGCTACATGCGGAACTCCATACCACGAGGATAGCGTTGGAAAAGCAGCCATCCACGGACCCCTCCGAACAGCTGAGGAAACTAGTTGAATCCCAAACCGAGAAGATAGCGTCTCTCGAAGGAGAGGTTCAGCGGCTGAGGTTAGAAACTGGCCAGGACCCATTTCCTCCCGCGGAAGATATCGTGAACCTCAGCCACGACGAGTTGATCGACGGGATGACCAAATTAAGAGCATCGCATAGCATCTTGGAAAACGAATTCAAGTCTATCGAATCGGCTTACAAGAAGGCACATGATGTCGGCAAAGCAAAATTTGATGATCTAAAAACCTTTCAAGAAACCATCACCAAAATGAAGCAGGATGTGAGAACTTCTTTTCTTTCTCGAATACCATACTAGAACCATCTGCTAATTAGAGTCCTTGTAGAAAATTCGAAACGAGCAAAAAGTCTTTGAGGCAGTCAAGCTGAAGGAAGGTGCAATGGACAAGGCACGGTTATTCCAATCGCAGCACGAAAAGGCATCGGAAATCATTATGAATTTGAAGAACTCGGACAAGAAACAGACTTCCTTAATCGCCAATATGGAGAAACAACTCGCGGAACTACGACTAATTAACAATCAAGCCGTTCTTGCGCAGAAGTCCTCCCAGACCAGCGTTACGGAACTCAAAAACACGGTTGAGACATTACAACGACAAGTGAATACGATGAAAGAAAATCTGAGAAAAGCAGAGGACTCTAGTCGGGCAGAGAACAGTAAAAGGAGGAATGCGGAAAATGAATTGGAGAGAACACTTGTCAGATTGAACACCCTCGAGCAGTCTGTTAAAACTTTTAACAGCGACAACGAGGAGAGCACTCTCGAAGGGTTTAGAGTACGTAATCTGCCCTCTTTCTATCTCGGTTTGGACTGAATTGCTAACCATTTATTCTTATGTAGTCAATGGTTCGCTGCGGTGTTTGCAGAACGGGAGAAAAGTCGCGTGTCATCAAGACCTGTGGACACTTGTTTTGTAAGGATTGTATTGAAGACCGAATCACAACCCGAAACCGAAAGTGCCCGCATTGCGGTCGACCGTTTGCCGCTACAGACGTACTCTCGATTATCTTATGAGTCGAAAGGAAATTCGCCGTCGTCATTGTTTCAAGTCATTCGTGTGTTACCTTTTTCTCCCTCTCATACTACTCTTTTTAATATATTCTTCTCTCTGGATAAAAAAAAGTTTATAACATCAAGCTCTTTCGCCCCTTTCCTATCTGGCGAACAGCTCATTAATCGCACTGATGGTGCTTTTACCACCCCAGGAACTTTGTGCACCCTCCTTTTCTCTTCTCTCAAGCTTTCGAGTCTGTCACATATATATGCCCCGGAGTTTATGGTTCTTCTGTTTTTTTTTTTGTTACGTCACTTTTTGTTTAAATGTCCGCCTTTTTGGGACTACTTTTTGCCCTCACCTAGCTTTTTAACGGTACATATTGATGTATGAAGAGGGTGGGGTTTTTTTCTATTTATTAAGAAAGAAAGAAAGAAAAGACGATGTATGTATGTAGTATGTTTGCACCAAGGCGGTGACCCTGTGAATGTTTCGGGGTTGTTGTTCTTGTTGGTATAGAATTGAGCTTCTTAATTGTTAAGCTGTTTGAACCATTGTTCTCAGTTGTCTGGGCCGAGACTACAAGCTCCTGACATGTAGGTGCTTTCGTAGCTTGGTGAGTTATATAAGTTTCATTTCTGGTGAATGTGTGATCCTGCGGTATAGATTATGATCGGTGGCGTGTATTGGGCAGTGGTCTCTCAGTGATTAGGTATCTCATGTTGAAGAACACAAACACGGGAAGATAGAGGTGAATTTCACCTGTTGCAGGTCGTCTTGGCACAGACATAAAAATTCCCGGGACAGGGACCTGAGCTATAGAGCTTATATATATCAGAGAAGCCTTGGGTTCATGAATGCAATATCGGAGCTCACCACACTAGAATGGTGGTTATAAGTCTATACCTGTATTGACATGGCAAAGGTTGGCGACGAGTGATTATGTCTAAGATCTAGGTACAAAAGAAATGACATACTTGTCCAATGATATTGAGCGAAAATATTTTGATAAAAAGTAAAAAATCAACTGGGCTTCTTCTCTACTTCAAGCACCTAGACTTAACACGCGGAGGTCACACATTGAGACTACCTAGTCTCGAGGCTAAGAATATTATAAGGCGTGTAGACCATATACCGAAAACGTCTCAGCTGACCCAAATTGAACATAAGGAACCCAGTATAAGTCCGGCTGGTCAATACGAATGACTTTCGCATTTATTTTCTCGTAATTCTTGCCGCTTGGTTGGAAAGAATTCTTCAAAATCCAAATCGATTCCATTTCAGATGTTGCTCTCTAGGTGTGAAGTAACATATTCATTTGCCGTCCTACTATCATCTGTTGAAACAGATCTTGGCTTGATATGGGGCACAAAGCCTCGTTTTTCGATATTTTCGAGAGATTGCTGTCGGAGTACCCTGAGTGCTTTGTGTAGTCCCAGGGCAACAGCTTTGTCCGTCATACCTTCATCTCGCAGAGTTTCATAAACCGTTTTTACAACCTCCACGCAGTGACGGTCACTCACTTCCCACAGAGTTCCGATGATATGTCGAAAACCGGCTAGTTGGCAGGCACTGATGAGATGTATACCTTCATCGCCATAATCCTCGGATTCATGAGCCCCGGTAGAACAAGCAGAAAGATATGCGAGAAACGGGGGGGTTTTATAAAGCTTTTGCTCCCACAGAGACTGCACTGTTAGGGGATGCTCTTTCCAGTCATCTACCAGTAACTGGCCCATTGGGGACTCTGCATTGTTTGGAGTACCATAGCCGGCGAAATGGAAAATCTTGCAGTCTTGTAAATCATTTAGTACCGTTTCCCTGGTAGGTGATGTTCTCTTCACCGTATTCAGCCCCAAAGACGGACAAAAGCTTTCTAGTATATCTACTTCCTCCTGTGCAAAGCGAAGGCTTGACTGATTCTTAGTTTTTGGCATCGAAACCAGTACCGCATCCGCATGTTCCTTATCTACAGAATTGTGGTGACGTTTGTGAGCCAAATATTTCAGAGTCAGGCTGTATGAGGATATTACTCTATCCAAAACAGACTGGTTAACCTCGAAATGCCTCCCAGCCGCGTGGAGCGGTAAGCAGGAGAGTATCCCGGTTGTGATCCATAATATGTGAGGCCATTCGTCGTTCTCAGGTGCAGATGTGATTTCGAGCGCCTCTAAAACGGGTGAAGTGATTACATCCCACAGCCAAGCAAGTACCTCCCATGCCTCTTCGCCGTTGGAACCCCTTAGCTGCTCAGCCTTATCTTCGATATCTTTTTGGTGTAATTCGGGCAGAGGTATCACCTCAACCGAGTGGTGGGTGATCAAAAAGGCATCACATCGGTACCTACTAACGTTTATAAGCGCCACATGGTTGGAACCAGAGCTGACGGTATCCATGATATCTTTCCGAGAAAGGGGCTGTAAGAAATCTTGAAAACCAGGCTGCCCCCGAATTTGCTTCACAAGATTGTTAAATCGCTCCTCTGTCCCGGCGCTGTTTGCTAGTGTCGATAACAAGGTCTCTCGCACTTGTTAATGTTGCAGATTGAGGTTCCTGAGAAGGATCTAGTTGCTCTCGAATAGATATCAATTCAGCAGCTAACTCAGGGTGTTTCGATTGGAGGTCAGATATATCGAAGCGCATGTCCAAGATGAGACCAGCAATAACCCCACGGCCCATTTCAAGATATCCCAGGGCTTGAAAGGCATAATCTCCAGCGGATAATATTAATGCGGCGGCGCTTGAGCCTAATCCGAGATATGTGCCCATAAGACGAAGGTTTAGAGAGCTTCCCAAAGACCGAGAGCCCAGATTCGCGAGAAGTTGGACTGTCTCTGAGAACACCTGACTCGATAGACGCCATGCCGCACCCAACGCGAGATAGTGGGCGTAAAGCCGACCCACGTCTATTCGCATGGATGATGATGCATTCGGATACTTCCAGCCTTCAACCAGACACGCTATAGCCCCCTCGAGGTATTCCTCCCTCGGTACGACTCGATGATACGCTCGTAGGTTCATCATTTGCGTTACCAAAAGCTGGGACCTAGCCGTATAGTTATTACCCACACAATCCAGAGCTTTATAGGTAATTCTGATAGCTTCTCCCAGATCCTTGATATCTCCAAGAACCTCAAACCGTTTCGAAAGGTGATCTCCTAATCTGCGCATGGTCATGTAAGAGATGTAATTGGACTTCGGGAGGTACTCGAGCTCCAATCTTGTAAATTCAATGAGATGATTCAAGTCGTCGACCTGCCTGTCATGCCGATACAAAAAGTCTTAACATAACGCACGCAGGCTAAATACTTCAACCAGTGTATGTGTTAAGTCTTCCGGGTCTGGTTCCAGTTTGCTTCCGTCAAGAATGTTCATACACTCGTGTATATCAGATATATCCTCATTGATGTCACCCCGTATATGAAGGATTCTCGCTAATTGGAAACAATCCTTATATTCTCCTAACTAAGCAGGACGACTAATGTCGACTATAGTGCTAATGATATCGAAAGCGCAGCGAATGTCATCTGGGTTGTATGTTTCTTGGTACCGATGGTAAAGAATCACTAACAAGGTCAGATATCCACTCCTAATTTGTATGCCCTTTTTTTACAGTCATTTATCGTGCTGATCGCCAGGTCCACTGCCTTGTCGAGATTTTTGACTGACCCGGTGTGTAAATTATGGAGTAGCATGTGTAGACTCGCGCACACAACCACAGCTACATGGGCTCGTTGGTCAGGAGGCGCAAGAGCTGCTAAAGTTTCCCCGATCCGAATTATCCATTTGATTTTGGTGGGTGTCAAATTAGCTTTGACGGTTAGTGTCTCTGTAGTACCTTCGATAAAAGCCAGTCATTCACCGTTTTCCATTTCGGCAACTAGTTGCATCATCAAGTCGTCAGTATTTCTGACATGTTGCGGCTGTTCGTCGTGAGATATTTCCAACTTGAGTTCGTCAATGTCGTTAGCATAGACCTCATCGAGATCACCAGGAGGTGTCGCGATTTCATGCCGACGCCGAAGTAACCCGGCAAGTTGGTCCAATTGGAGAATCCAGAAACACAGCGTTCTGAGAGATTCGAATTGTATAACAGCGATCAGCGTACTAGGGTATAACACGTAAAGGTTAAAGTGAGCCTCGCGCTGAATCCTGAAAAAGTCTAGCCGTGACACTATATTCTAAACTAGCTAACTACATCGCTCAATACATGTGGGCACGTAATTATTTAAATCCTTCAGCAAGAATGCTACGACCAGGTGGCGTTCTGCCAGTATACCTAACAGCGATTGGGCCATGGGGATTGATTTGATTCTCGTCCGAGACAACAATAGTATTCTCCAATACAGGCTCATTCGCACCCTCGTACGTGAACGGTCCAGTCTCCACGGTTACACAGAAAATCCTAGAGACTCGAGAAATCGGTATCTCCTTACTAAAGTAGTCAAAAGCCACGTTTTTTTGCTTTCAAAAAAAGCACCGAGTGACAACCGGACTGGTACCTGACCTCTTTGAACGTCGACGTGTGCGTGCATAGTTGTACAAAAGTGGCTTGTGTTGGATGTGCTGTCTCTGATTTGTTGTCTGAGCAGCTGTTGCTATTGCCAAACATGTTGTTTGTATTTAATTAAATAGGCACTGTTGCTGAGTTAGAAAATCATGATAGATTTAACATTTAAGTATAGCCTGGAGTGATTCTGCTCTCATGGAAACACAAATTAAAGTTAGGAGATTCGAACAGTGGAAATCCTGCAGTCTCTCGACTGAGATCTGTTGCATTGGATCTATCGCCGTGTTGTCTGTTGTATGTTGGGAATGTGTAACATGAGTTTCGTCACTGGTACTGGGTGTAACAGCCGAAATTTCTGGCGTCAGCTTACCTTGGGATTCGGACGATTGGACCTCTTACAGTCGCAAGTTCGGTACCTTGCGGCTCTATACGCGGTATAAAAAGCCCGTTATACTGGCTCCAATCTTCTTGTATTTATAATTATTCAAAGCTGCTGTTTTTACAAGACTCGAATTCGAATTCCCTACTTGGAGAATAAAAAACTTCGAATTCACCAACATTAAACCCTTTGATATCGTCGACGCAACTGTCCAAACTTCAAATCTTGGCTTTCAAACATACCACACTGGCCATATTGAATTCAATCATGTCGACCACAAAATATACCCAACCGTTCCCCCCGACTGGCGAGGAGTCCTCCACGACTCTCCGCCTAATCCAAATCCTCTCCCTCCTCGTGCACCCGGAAGGCGGGTATTTCGTCCAAACCGACAAATCCTACAATCACATAATACCCAATCCCTTCCTGGTAACATCCCCGCGCGACCCCTTCGCCTCAGACCAGGATTCTGCCACGAAAATAAAACCCCCGTTCGGCAAGGACATCAAAGCCGTTGGCGAATCCGACGAAACCCGAGCGGCGAGTACCACGATCTTTTACCTGCTGTCGAGTATGAGTCCCAAGGGCCATTTCCACAGGAATAAAGCACGTACTATGCATTTACACCACAGAGGACGTGCGAGGTACGTCATACTCCACGCGGACGAGTGGGATGGCACACCGGGGAGCTGTAGGGTTGAATCGTGGGTTGTGGGGGATAAAGTTGAGGATGGGGAGAAGCTGCAGTGGATGGTTGAAGGGGGGAAGTATAAATCTAGTTATTTGCTGCCCGAGGAAGGAGATGCGGCGGGAGCTGGAGAAGGGGTTGGCGGGTGTTTGATCAGTGAGGTTGTGGTGCCTGGTGAGTTTTATCCGATATCACGAAAAATTACATGAATGAATCGCTAAGTATGGGATTTTAGGGTTTGAATTTACGGATCATGACTTCTTGTCGTGGGACAGGCTGGTACTGTTGGTTGGTCAGGAGAAAGCAGAGGAGATGAGATGGCTGGTTCGAAAGGATTGAATCGGTTGAATCGTCCAACCTGCCTGAATGCGACATGCATGTGGGAACAACTATGCTTAAGTGAAATATAGAGAGACGACCCGTGGATGGGAACAGTGCCGAAAACGAACGCCCAGTTGGCGATAATAGGCATTCGAGAGAACCTGTAAAGCTAAAGAATATACTATTTACGAGAAAACATCGGGTATCCTGATATACAAAGGCAAACCATTATTGGTCTTAATGAAAGGCTTAGGAGCAAAAATCAATCCTTTTCCGTGACGCCAAATTCTGTTCACAAACGCGCATGTTTCTGTTAGCAGACAAGTTTAACCTTTTAGATGCATTACAAAGTATGCAGGTTATAACTCACCGCCAAGCACCTGTTTCAATCCAACACCTCGTTCATCGGCAATCATTCCGATTAGATGTAATCCCACATCTCGAATCTCGTTGAAGTCATGGAGAAGCTTGATATGTTGCTGGATTGTAGATTTTGCAGGATTCCTTTCAGTCCATGAGGCATTAGCGAGGTCCAACCTCCCGAAAAGATAAACTGGCGTCTGGCCTCGAGACTACGAAAAGATGTTAAAAACGTATGACATTCGTACTCTAGTTTCTCACTGGTGGTCGAGGTTTGGCTGTTTATATCCACCAATTGGGATTCGAGTTTCGCGATATTTGCGAGGAGGGAGTCCTGACTGTCTATTAGCAACACGGTCTATTTCTTATCATGATGAAAACGTAGTCTCGTTTCCAGCCGGCCAGTCCGCTGTGTTGTGAAAACGTACACGATATTTCATGTCCTTTTCGGAGAGACTAGGTTCATCCATTGAAGGCGGCGAGGAAGGAGGCTCTTGAGACGCCATCTTGGTATTGTTGTAGTTGGTGAGTTTGGTCGAGCCAACTTGACTGCGTTGAGTGTTACCATTTAGCTACACCGCCACGCCAACAGCGCCTCAGCGGACCAATATCGAAATCTAATCCTCTCTACTGTCAAGTCAATATCACCAACCTCACCTGGCCTAGAGACTACCACCATGCCATGAAACACAAGCACCACGACAAGCAGAAGAAGCGCAAGCCTTCGCACCCACTCAAATCGCACAATCAAAAGTCCAAGGTGTCCAAACCGGGTCAAAAAAGGAAGAACAACGGCGCCAAATCCTCGCATTCGAACCCGAACGCCAATGCGAAACCGATAGTCCCGTTCATCCCGACGTCCACCCTCCTCCTCGTCGGCGAAGGCGACTTCTCGTTCACATACTCCCTCCTCACGAACGGTCACATCTCCCCATCGACAATCCTCACAACGTCGACGAACGAATCCGAGGAATCCACCTACGAGAAATACCCGCGAGCAGTCGAAACCATCGCATCCATCAAATCGGCCGGGTCAGCCACGCACCGTATTTTCTTCAACGTCGACGTGACGAAGAAATACCCCAAGGGTATCAAAAATCGGTTGTATGATGGTATACTCTTCAATTTCCCGCATACGGGGGGGTTATCGACCCATCTCGATCGACAGGTCCGCGGTAATCAGGAACTTTTACTCGCGTTTTTGAAAAACTCGGTGTCGTTGTTATCGGTTGCTGGGACGGTTATTATCACTTTGTTCGAAGGGTTGCCGTATACGTTGTGGAATTTGAAGGAGTTGGCGAAGAGCGTCGGGTTGGAGTGTTTGAGGAGTTTTAAGTTCGATGCGGGGATGTATGAGGGGTATAGGCATATGAGGACCATTGGGGCGAGGGATAGAGAGGGCGATTGGAAGGGTGAGGAGAGGGGTGCTAGGACGTATATTTTTGGTGTTGGCGGGCGGAAAGGTGCACGGAAGGGTGGGAGTAAGAGTGATGGGAAGGAACGAGATAGTGTCAAGGGAAAGGAGAAAGATAGTGGTGATGAGGACGAGGACGAGAATGATGATTAAGGAGTTAGAATGCACGGTGTTATGGAATTGTGGGAATTTTCCAATATGCCAGAGATAAAGTTTCAAGATGGCATTAACAGTCTATCAGAATTCTGTCGAGAATCTATTATGTACATGAATCAAAAAGTTGAATTTGCAAAGCTGAAAAGCAAGAAGCGCAACTGAGGTCTTCTGGACCAATGATCGATATAAAAGAATATTAAATTAGAAAAGTTGTAGGTGTAAGAGCTGCAACAGCAATCGGAAAAGGGTGGTGATGCAATGCAATATGGAAGAGAAAACAGGAAATTCGCGCATAGGGTGAGATGATGACCGTATCAACAAAATATATGAAAGACTTCAAAGTCGACCCTGCATTCCGTCACCCATTAATGAAATAAATGTGAAAAAAGAGCTCGCTAACCACCAACGTCAAAAGCTTTTTCTAATGCGTTCAAAGGTAAAATAAAACAGTCTAGTCGAGCCGTTTAGTGCGTCTTGCCTAGACCTTGTAGTTTCACAAGCTCCGCGTAGCGCTGCTTGAGCGCCATGAGCTCTTGGTGGGTTCCAGACTCGACAATCTTGCCTTGGTCGAAGACATATATGACGTCCGCAGTCTGGATTGTGCTAAGTCTGTGGGCAACGCAGATGGTGGTTCTTCCTGCGCGAGCGGTATCAAGAGCTGCCTGCACGACCTTTTCGGATTCGCTGTCAAGGGCGGAGGTAGCTTCGTCAAGGAGACTAAAGGCATTTCTGTTAGTAGGTGTTTCCACTTAGGTAGTAATAGAGCAAATTGAGAACATACAGAATCTTTGGATTACGGATCAAGGCGCGGGCGATAGCGATACGTTGTTTCTGACCACCGGAGAGCAAGACACCTCGGGAACCGCAAAGAGTATCGAAACCATCTGGAAGGGTCATGATGAAATCGTAAATGTTGGCGTCTTTGCAGGCTTGGTGGATCTCAGCGTCGGTAACGCCCTCCCTGAGCGCACCGAGAACAATGTTGTGTCTGATGGTACCCTGGTACAAAGTCGGCTCTTGTGACACCAACGCCAAGTGGGATCGGAGGTCCTTGATGTTGACTTCGGAGATATTCTGTCCGTCGAGGGTAATTTCACCGGCAAGTGGATTGTAAAAACGCTCAATCAAGCTGATAGTGGTAGACTTTCCGCAACCGCTGGGACCGACGAGGGCGACGTATTGACCGGGCTTGACGGTAAGACTCAGACCGCGGAGAACAGGCTGGGTAGGACGAGTCGGGTATCTGAAGTGCACATCTTTGAATTCAATAGTTCCCTCAACGTTCGAAATCCTCTCACCATCATCGGACCAGCTGTCAATCTCGGGTTTACGTTCAAACAAAACCTTGAGAGTCTGGGCAGCGTGTTTGGCTTTACCCATGTCAGGAGTGAACGAGAAAATTGTACCCGCGGATTGGGCACCGAAGATGACGGCGGTGAAACAGACGAAGAACTGGAAGATCGTGAGCTCGTATTTAGAGATGAGATGGCCACCCCACCAGAAACCGAGAGCGACGCAAAGGAAGACGAAAGACTGGGACATAGCGTAGAGGGAAGATGACTTGAGAGTGTTTCTCAAACTGCGCTTTTCCTGTGCGGCAATCTGGCGACGGTAGTTTACGAGGACGTCCTGTTCACGAGTCAAAGTGGCAACGGTACGGATGCTGGAGGTGGCTTCGCAGGCGTAGCTGGCGCTCTTCTCGTAGGCGGCTTTGGCAGTGGATTCGAAACGAGCAAGAATCCAGAATCTGAAGAAACCGCAAGCGAGCAGGATTGGAACGGTGGCGATGACGACGAGGGCGAGCTTCCACGAAATGGCGAGAGAGAGGACAAACGAGGCGATCAAAGTGGTAAGCACGATGGTGATAGTACCGAGCGTAGCACCAGAAAGACCTGCGAGATATGTCGTCTCAGTAGAAAGAAGGGCGGTGAGGGCACCAGATGTGTGTCGTTCATCATCAAAGTAGGAGATGTCCTGTCGCAAAAGAGTCTTGAACGCTTGGATACGCACGCGACGAATGAGCTTTTCGGAACAGATGGCGAACGCCCAGCCTTGACCGGTATAAGAGATGAGCTGAGTTCCGGCAAGCATGATATACATTGCGGACCAAAAGTTGACCTCGCTCTCAATCTTGTCGCGCATGGTCTTGGGATCGAAAGAAAGGGCGGAGATGGATTTGGCGAATAGAACGGATTGCGTAGGGTAACCTCCACCGGCGATAATGCACATAAGGACACCAAAAACCATGAGAAACTTCTCAGTCTTGTTGTAAGACGCGATAAGTCTAATCAAACTCCACAGACTGTAGTGCTTCTCCTCTTGGACGGGTTGGGCAGCGAGGGCGGCAGAGGCAACAGATTTGGAGGTTTCAGCGCGGTTCAATCGGTTGGCCATCTCAAGATCTTCGGGGTCGACTTCTGCTAAGCTAGCCTTGGTGCGGGTACGCTGGAGTTTAATGTCTTCGGAGATTTCGGCGAGTTTCTCATCGGCTTCGTCTTCATCTGGTCGTTCTTTGGTTTCCTGGAATTTCTGGGCTTCGACGAGTTGGTAATATGGACCCTTGTTCTCGAGCAAGTCGTCATGTTTGCCCTGTTCGACGATTCGACCTTGGGACATAACGACGATGTTGTCTGCGTTCTTGATAGTTGAGAGACGATGGGCGATAATGATGGATGTGCGGTTCATAGCGGCCTTGTCAAGAGCAGCTTGGACGATACCTTCGCTGCGAGTGTCGAGTGCACTCGTGGCTTCATCCAACAGAAGAATTTTAGGGTCGCTGACAATAGCACGAGCAATGGCGATACGTTGCTTCTGACCACCAGAGAGAGAGAATCCACGCTCGCCTACATTGGTTTCGTAGCCGTCGGGGAGGGTTGTAATGAACTGGGCGGCATTAGACATTTCGCAAGCTTGTTCGATGAGTTCTCGTTTCTTTTCAGGAGTGGCATCTTCGTAAGAGGTACCGATGAGACCAAAGGAGACGTTTTCGTAAATGGAGGCGTTGAAGAGGACAGGCTCCTGCTGAACGAGAGAAACGTTTTCTCTGAGCCATCGAAGGTTGAGTCCCTTGATATCCTGACCGTCGAGGAGAACTTGGCCGCCAACAGGATCGTAGAAACGTTCGACGAGACCGACAATAGTACTCTTGCCGCTACCAGAAGCACCGACCAGGGCAGTGGTTTTCCCTGCTGGGACAACAAGGTTCATATCCTCGATAACGACTACCTCTGGGCGGGACGGGTAGATGTGCTTGACGTTGATAAGTTCGATATCACCCTTGAGACCCTCGATCTTGTCTCCGCTGTCAGAGCTAGAGTCCAGAGGCGAGACTCGGTCGATGGTGTTATAGATTTTCGCGGCAGCAGCGACGGCGGTGGTCATGGCTTGGACATGAGGGGCGACACCACCCAAACTGAACGCGCCAATGATGATAGCCATGAGAACATTGACGACATCGTTAAGACCAGCATCACCTCGAATAAAGAAGCGAGATCCCTGCCAGAAGGCGAGGCCGTAATTGAGGTAAATGATGGTCATCAGGGCACCCAACATGAAAGCAAGGATGGTCTTGTGCAATTTTCCAAATCTTTCTGCGACAATGAGGTACTCCTCATATTGTTCTGCGAGTTTGCCTTGGGTGCCGAAAGCGACAGCGTTTCTGATAGAGGAGAAGACTTCTTCGGCAACGGTACCACCCTTGGCGTAGGATTCGATGGCGAGTTTGTTATATTTGATCATAAACTTGCTGGCGATACCAAGAACAAGGTTGATGGCAACGACGGCAGAGAAGAGGATAAGAGTGAGTTTCCAGCTTCTGACAAAAGCGATGACAAAGGCAGAGACGAAAGTTGACAAGGAGTACAAAGTCAAAGAGACCTTCTCGGAGATACCAGCATTGACGAGGGCGACGTCGGCGGTGATTCGGGTGGTAACTTCACCGGCACCGAGTTTGTCGAAATAACCAATGTTCTGGCGCAAGATGGCAGCGAGAAACTCCTGACGGATACGACCAGAGATTCTCTCGCCAATGTGAATGGAAACGACGGTCGAAAAGTAAACTAAGAAGAATTCACCAACACCCATGTAAACAAAGTAGAGGGTGAGTGTCTCAACGGTATCCATAAGTCTTCCAGGTGCGCCAGGATCGACTCTGGGGTCGGATAAAGCAAAGCTAGCGAATTCACCAGCAAGGTTACCAAAGACGACTGTCATCAAGGGCAAGACTGCGCCTGCCGCGATAGATGCGAAATGGCAGAGGAAGAGCATGAAGAAGTCGAATCTCGTGCCATATCTGTAGAGGGCAAAGTATCCTACTTTTGCGTCCGGGATGTCAATCTGTCGCTTGAGAATCTCCGCTTCGTGTTCTGGCAAGTGAGCCAGAGGGTCCACCTGCTCTTCGCCTTTGACAACGTATTTGGAGTCCAACTTTTCGAGCTTTTTCTTGTCGGCTGGGGGTAGCTGCTTTTCGACTTCCCCACTGATAGTAGGAGAAGTGGACGAGTTCTCGCTACTCGTCCGAGGTCTTTTTTTTTCGATATTGGAGGAAGACATGGCTTCCGAGGAAGTCGTTAACGACGTCTGTGTCTTTTGATATCGCGGGTGTTTATAGTGTTACAACACAGATGAATCTGGGGATAAACCTAGTCGATGGGACATGCGCTTGGCAATGCCACAAGGAGGAGGATGTTGAAAAAAGAATGGCGAGGATGAGGATGAAGGACTGACAGGTATTGATTATTATTATACCATGTCAAATGTTCACCTGGCTGCAACAAAGAGCGATTGGCAAGGACTGGTCAATGGAAGAAATATAAAGTCCTGGAGCGCTTGGTTGGATATCCTAACGTTGTCGCGTTGAAGTAGGATGTGTGATAATTAGAAGAGAAAGAGATGAAACACAATCATAATAATTTATATTATCATTAGTATTGGTATTGTATTATCAGCCCGGGCAATGGGACCCGCGGAGTGACGAAGCCGCGAACGACAAAAGTGACGACGCCCAGCACAGTGACAAGGCTGCTACTGCGACAGTCGTACGGACAGCTTTGTTCCACAGACAGGTACCACGACAGCAGCAGAACACAACAGCAAGGAAATATTATCTGAAGAGGGATGAGGTAACGATGAGATGAGATGAGCAAATTATTACTTACCTAGGTACGTCTACGGCTGATTCGGCAGAGCACAGCACGATGAAGATGGAAGAAGTGCGAAAGAGGCGGCAGCTCCCCTCCTGATGGCGCACGTCAAAATATAGATATGATACCAAGACAAAGGAATCTGAATTCCAAAGAACTCAAAAGAGAAGGGCAGGTGCTAATGTGCATGGCAGTCTCAGACGATTATACGATCGGAAGACAATATTCCCGAACACTGGAGCACTCTTCTTCCACCCCTTCAAGGGGAATACTTTTCCGTCGCAGCATTTCGGTCACCAACCAACTTCACTTGCGTATGCAAGCCCGGGCGAAAACGTTTAATTTCCAGGTCTAGAGGGGATGCGGACTAGCCTATGAGACACCGCGAATGAATGCATGAGATGACAAAGGGGTACTTTTCCACTGGATGGTGGCTGTCGGACTTCGGCTGAATCTCCCAGCCGGATAGCTGGCTTCCCGTGCACGACCTAACAAACAAACCTAGTACTCGCCACTCACCAATCTTGCTCTTCGCATGTGCGTTCAAGTCCACGTTAGATACGAGGCTCGGATAGCAGCGAACCACCCCGAACCCGCGCCAAGGACCGTCAGAACAGTGTATGTCTACAAAAGCAGAAACGGTTCGTTGACGAGTGCTAACCTCAATATCCGACAATAATTCGGAACGGCAACGTCAAACTGTGTGTATCTTGGAAGGACTCCCTGTTCTGTTTAGGTCCACGACAGCAAACTGCCAACAACCCGAGAATTGCAAATTCGAAACCATGAGGTCCCTTCAATCTTTGACGATATCACGACAAGCTTTTTTCTCTGCCCTGCGCACTCGGGTACTCCGTGGGAAGCGAGGGTTCCCTTGGGTCCAAGAAACCAATAATATACCGGAAAACTATGACTCTACCATGCCTGCGTTCTTTGCACAACGTTATGCAGCCTTTTCCTGCCCCTCGTTCCAATTAGTCTCGGGTGTTCCAATTTCCCGAATGAAATCTGAAAAACCCGCGGACGCCGATTCTGGTACGATCTTGTGATACGGGATCAAAGTGATACTCTTGGAATCAGGATGATTCAACGACGTATTAAATTTGGCCACAGGATAGACGCCACCGTAGCTAGTTTTAGTTTCTCCTAGCGATTCGTCCTATTCTTTTCGCAGACAAAATATTTGAAATGAAATGTTTTGTTCGGTGAAATTCGTTTCTTCGTTTTCAGAGTCGACCAGGATGTTTAATCGCGCGCCGCTAAGAGTTAGATAGAATCATGTGTTGCGCAACGTTCATATGTTTGCTCCAAATAAATTTCCCCTTTAGGGATGAGGGCTCAAGACCTACAGCACCGCTCTGCGTTGTTCGCTTAGCCACGACATTGAAATCTTCACTGCTCCCCCCATAGACTATCCAATCCATCAAAGACCACCGACGACGATACACACGCTCGACTTCCATCCGACAAGTCACCCGTCACAATGCCAGTATGTTACCATAGCCACTCGCTATATTCAATCGAAAAGCTGCTCGGAATCTTTGTTGCACGGAGAGGGGGAAAGAATACCTAGAAATGGAGTCGACGTTAGGGACCGGGACAATTTAATACCGACTGGGCGCGAATGGATATGATGAAAGGACCAACATGATTCCCGACAGTGCTTACGACGATTCCGAGCAGCTCTTTCACCGATATATTCGAGAAATTCTAAATGTTAAACAGCCCAGGACGGAAAATGCTAACCAAAGATCCAACCGTAACAGAGCCAAAAATCCTTCCGCACAAAGGTCAAGTTGGCCAAGGCCAAGAAGCAGAACAGACCCATCCCCCAATGGATCAGATTAAGAACAGGCAATACCATCAGGTTCGTCCGACTCGGAGTGACTGAAAGCATCGAAATAGAGAATTCTAGGGCTAATGATGGGAATGCAGGTATAACGCCAAGCGCCGACACTGGAGAAAGACCCGCATCGGAATCTAAACGATTTCGCTGCGTTTCCTGTTTTTTGTGCTTTCCTCATAATCCTCCTACTCAAATTTCGAATCTCGAATTGATAATAATACCGCTGCCGACTTCACCACCTTTCTTTTCTCCGACTTTCTATATATCATTTGGCCGGAGAAAAATACAATAATGATGAGCGAACGAGCGAACGAACAGAGATCGTGAACAGGAAGGGAGGGAAACAGGTGTTATTCGGGATTTCTGTCTATTTTTTGATCCCCATTATACTTCCTTGTACTTATGAACCGGCATATTCCTCTTTTTTTCTTTCGAATCGAATGGGCATGAAACCTCTGTTTAACGGGGCAACGTCGTGATGAAATCATATCTAGGAATCTTAGTAGGTGTGATGTAGATGGGGGTATGGGTTTTCGATCCTGTATTATCTGTTCTAGTGAGGACACAACGTCAGGCAGGCGTCCGGATACAAGACGATATCTGGTCGTGAGATTCATTTCTTGTCATGTCCATGGAAGAACAAAGTATCTCTGCCCGATCACCTTCAACCAACGGACATGAATCCAACCTTGAATCATTGTCCTCTATATATCCCAATCTCCGGACTATTTCTTCCTCTATAGCCATTTCTATCGCCGACGCAGCTTTTCCAGCCTACTTTGGTAGAAGTTATACCAGTGTGTACTTGAATAATATTCCTCAGGCCGTTAGGCTATTATAATTACAATTTATACTTAGATGAGCATCCTTTTGCGTGTTTCGATATTTCAGAATATGATCCTGCTGTAGATATCACAACAACGAAGATAACCAATTGCTACATTCCTTTGGTCCGTTATTTGTATCCCTATCAAATTTGTAATTGCATGAGTGTGAGTTTAGTACCCTATTGTATTGCAGATATCACACTATATATAAATAGTGTTTTAGGGGCCGAGGGAAGGATAATACCACGGTGGAGTAAAGGTAGAAGTTATCAATTATGTTTATATCTCTAAAGTGAACCAACCCTTTTGAATTTGATGGACTGTCAACCAGGTACTCGAGCACGAACGTCCTCGAAGAGGTATCTCATACAACGAAATTTAAATCTATCCACGCCCACCATGGGAACGTGTTTAACGAAGTGTAAATCAAACGCTAATAATTACATATTTATACGCAGATGGATGCATCTAATCCTATTAGTGCTAATAAAGGATTGTAGATAAAGCCAGACATGTATATCCAGAAAATCTACCATAACGTAGCCGTGATTCTCATTATAAAGCTCAGATGAAATGAAAAAAAAGAAAAGACTAAACAGCTCTGTGTAATATCCATCCAAGGAAATTGATTGCGCCAACATGCAACAGTTACACCATATACACCAGTAAGGAAAAAGAGACTCAAGGCTAAGAAAAACAGGAAATATCAAAGAGGATGGGTTTGTTATTCTCTGGTTTGTGGGAGTGGCAGTAAGCCAGGGCGAGTGATTTGCCCTTCAAGCGAATTCGAACCTTTTTTTCGATCCAGCTTGTCTCTGTATGTATGCATATTTAGTCTTGATGCCGAAGTTTAGTCAGACAACGCAGACAAGTGTTGTAAAATACGTCTCGAGAGAATTGTCTCGTAAACCAGGAGAAACCATCCATATCAAATCGTCTCATATTTAGATGAACGATAACTAATGATTTCGATCGGTGACTATTCGCGTAGCACCAGATATCGTCGGAGAAGAAGGCCGCCGAGTATAAGTCCTAGGCGGCCTGGTCACAGAAGTAGCCGACTGGTTGTTGCTACCTTGGCTCCCATCATCCTGCTCCGACGCTGTATCATCGGGTAAATAGAAACTTCTCCCCACGGTAACATCGATAAAAGAGTCGTTAGTGGGGACGACCTCTGGTGGCGCGGGAGCCTTCGACGAATCGGTTCTCGAGTTGGTATCCCCGAGCTCGAGGTACTCGGAATTCATCACCGTTCCTTCCGAGTAACTGAGAAACTTGGGCGGGTTCTTGTTGATGAAGGTTCGTTCGAATATGCTGATGCCTTTTCTGAGCGTGCTGATCGCTCGGTTGGGCTCCTCATCTGCAGTGCCGTGGTATATCCGTCTGAACCATTTGAGCATCCACTGGTTGAGGGCTGGGAGGGAGACGATGATGGCTGCCATGCTGCCTTCGAGGATACCCCAGAATGCTAACGCCGTGGCATTCCAAGTAAGATCGAAAGACTCCAGCAGGGCGTAGTAGAACACCCAGCATCTGATAGCGCTAGATATCATGGTGAACACACCGAGCACGAGGAGTGAAATCAGGTTAATCTTTTTGGCGCGCACGAGCGGTAGGTTGACCAGGATGATGAGCGGGGGGAAGATAGTAAGCGCATCTAGAAGGATGTGGCCGCCGATGATAAGAGAGTAAGATAACATCGATTTTGCGCCGATGCATACGCCGTCGAAACGGTGTTCGAGTTCGACGTTCTTGATGGGGTTTCCGCATTGGAAGATTTCGAAAACGACGCAAATTACACATAGTAAGTAGGATGCTGTCAGGACCATATGTAGGTATAGCTTCTGACCTGGAGATTGGAGATGGGCGAGGCGGAGGAATAGGTGGAGAATCGAGCATCTAGAGAGATGTAGTGTGCAAAAAAGAAGGCTAACGTGACAAAGCTCGACCTGAAATCAAAAGACATTAGATATATATAAAGACTGGTATGGTTGCATTCGCAACATCATGCATCCTGCATCACGTGGAGAAGTGCGTATAGCGGGAATTGACAACTTACTATTAGGTAAATGCGTATGTCTGTTTTTGAAAGATCATATAAATGGTATCCAAAACCACTACCAAAAGAAGCTGCCGCAAAGAGTCTAGTTAGTTCCATTTCTTTGCATAATATTTACGATTGTTCATAAAGGTTCAAGACAGCACTTACCAATAAGATTTACGACCCCGAAACAACAATAACAAAACTAATATGTTCCGAATCACAGGTTAGAATCAATAGAACAGAACCCGAACGGTATAAATTCAGAACCAGATAGAATATGTTCGAGGGGGCTTACAAACGACAGCGCCATAACCCAATCGTCCGTCCCAAATATCGTCGACCGTCTTACATAAAACCGTAAGCTCACTATCGTGGTTGTCATGACGCAGAATAGCATTCCACATATTATGACATAGCGTGAGTTGACAGGCGGGTCATAGTTGGGATCGAGTCGAGGGAATACAAAGTTTTCAGGAAATTTTTTGAAGCCGGGTAGATGAGTTAGAGACATTATGTAGGCCCTATCCTCGTCTGTTTGTTGGTGAATCCCCATTTTGTCAAGTTATAATTTAGCGGCAATTGTGCCGCTTGGTCGTTTAATAATAAAAGCTTCGTGTAGTCGTTCAAAGTCCGGTTCGTTTAAATGGTATCGATTCAAAGTCGCGAAAAAGTAGACATTTGTTGGAATTCCCCCCCTTCCCCCAAATCTCTCCTTCCCATTTTAGCACATAATAACAAAATCAAAAAAACGATTTCGAANAAAAAAAAAAAAAAAAAAAAAGATACGTAATTATGTGTGCGAGGCAGTTGCTAAATAAGTTCTTGGATAACAAGTCTTTTAATTTTTCGAGATGACCTGAGTGGAATATATCGTGGAAAGAAGATGCACTAACCAAACAGGCGGATCATGGGAATATATTCAATTTGAACTATAGGCACCAAGGAATTGCACAAGCAAGAATTTCAGCAAGAATAATAAGTGCTGTGTGCCTGGGTCCGCCCAAGTGGTACGTGAGTATTTTTATTTTTGGGGGGCGCAAACCACAAAATTGACCACAAGTCTCCGCAAACTACTGGAGTCAAGGGACGGAAGTGCTCATGCGGTGTACAGAACTGAAAAACTTCATGGGAAGTGGGTACCATGTGGGGCTAAACAGGTCTCTCTCAACCAATGTGGGTCTGAGCGGAGTAGGACAAGGAGCAGTTGTCTCAACTCTCATTCGATAATTCAGATATCACTGTCTCTCAAACGCAAACCCGCCCTTTTTTGATTGATCGAGAGACCTGTTGAAAACATAATCTGCAGCTCTGAAGATAGCGAGACTCTGACACTTTAGCAATCGGGGAGTCCAAATCGAACTGCAAATCCTGGATTTGCGCAGAGGGGTCTTTGGATTTTCAAGGGTCAAGCGATCCCACTAACCTGGAACAGAACAGAAAACATGGCGGTCAGGCTTTAATTCCCGCGACTAGCGCTCAGGCGTTCAAGAAAGTCTTGTCAGCATCCTCTATCGTCATGGCTGTTCACATCCTCCGCACTGAACGCAAAAATGCAGATTCAAAGTCTGCATCCATCCGATCTAGATAGATCTCATTGTGCGATCGTAGTACAGAAACAATTAAACCAAGGCCTATCTCGATCCCCTTGAGACACGCTAGCTGTGGCGAGTGTTTAGGTAATACATCTCCTGAAGCGCACAATCATTTCTTATCTGGTGATATGGATCGATATCCGATGTGGTAAACCTCCCTAGATTTTTGGAAGATCACAAATCGGTCGAAGAAGCGACTGTCCTTATCAAAATACCAATGCGCATTCGGGTTTCAGTTCGTGCGGCGTTCACCAAATCGCCTTTCTAAGTAGTTTCTAGATCTTTGAGATACTTTTATTCGCGTTTTTCTAATAATCATAGTCTGAAACGTCTGCAATCATCCGAAAGTTTGTAACCTCAATCCGGTATATCCTCAGGGCAATATACGACTGATTGGCCTCCCAATTTGTTCCTGAAGAACCTCTCGGCATAAACGTTTTTAACGCTTGTGTGGATATACCGCGCCTCGATACTAGGATATACCACATATTGCTAATCCCCCGAACCATTCTACCGGAATAATTATAATTAATCGTACGAACCAGATCCTTGTCCTCTCACCTCTGAGGTTCCACGCGCGCATGCATACTGCAAAGATTATCACAAAAATTATCGATTTCAACTTGACTCCTGGTTGTTTCGAAGGCCTGCTTGCTTCCCATTGCGCTCGCAAATACGATGGTCATATGGCCTGATCAATTTTGTAAGCAATGACAGAATATTTTCTGCCTATCTGCCAGGATCCTTTGGGTATAGCGCACTATAAGTTAATTTGAGCAGAATAAATTAATGATATCGACGTATACCTAGTATCGATATCCAATATTTGACATATGTGGAGAGCTCAAATACCCCGCAGACGGTTGTTTCGAATTTCCGTTCTTTTTCCTCCGTAGCCTCGCCATTCCCGCTTGGCCTCTCATTTCCCGTTTGCGTGGCTGAACTAGTTTGCCGACTAGACGAACCTTACCGGATATCCGGATGCGACTAGCAAACGTTGAGTTGCAACTTTGTTGAACGGACCCGCTGGCTTTGCTTCGATCATTATTTAGCTCCTAGGTTAGCTTCTGCACAACGGAAATGGTGATGTAGTATGTGGAGAACTCAGATTTCGTTACCAGAGCATCTATGCCGGTGTAACCTTATTCTAAACTATGAGCTTCCAGGCTTAGAATTCTCATACAGGTCAATAATTCCATATCTGAATGCGGTATTCGTATCGTAATTTTACCAATGCAATAGAGAATTCTAGAAGGAAAACTATTTGAGCCTTCACCTGCTCAGATTACACAAATCCCATACTGTTTGGCGCCCCCTCATGGGTCAATTACTTATTTGCCCTGAGAAAAACGGATCGTACGTTGTGGGGGTTCTCAATGCATATCGATACGTTGCCTCAAATACCATTTAAATAAACACTCCGATCACATAATCGAAAATCTCCGGAGATGCGGATTATGTAATTTCTTCGCGTTCTTCGTAGGTATATGCTACGATTTTCATTGGGATCATTTTTTAGGTTATCTGGGTACCTGTATGCGCATCTCTATCGTCGCTCGCTCGCTAGTCTGATTTTTCAGTAACCGAGCGGGACCGCGGGGAGTATCGTCTCGCAAGGTACAGTCTCGAGAATTTATACGAAATTTGAATTATGCGTACCTCAATTTGACTCACGCAAGAATTTACGCTTTCTGCTGCAGGCACCCCAACCTTATAAAATCGCAGCCATGCAATTACCACATTCGAACACCGCTCTCCTTGCTTGTTGGGTGATCTTTTAAACACTTCGCATAGGAGTGTTTAAACCCAAAGGTGTCCTTATACGAATATCACAATCCAGCGAATCTAGAAGATTAAGGCTGGGGAGGATATAATATTCTTAAATCGAACTTGTGCTCCTCTGTAGTTTGAAGGCTAAACGAGGGTTTGTGCCCCAAAACCAGGTTGCACACGTATTAAACTTCTGGATCTATCCGTTTTGCCCTGACCCGGCGGAGAAGGCTGCCTGCCTTTCGAATAGCCATTCGCACAATTTGCGAGATTACCAACCGTTGATGAAGACATGTCGCGATTTGCGAAGCAGTAGGGGTCCAGTAAACAGTGCTGTTACCTTTGGATGGTCCGCGTGGGCTTGTCGCGTGGAGCCAAAGTTAGTATACGTGATATCGATTCGAATGTTTTCGAGAGCAATCGAAAATCCGATCCTTGATCCGTGCAGTGTCATCCATGAAATCGTGTTTATTCACTGGTGGTTGGAAGCGACGGTCTTGGCTCAGCTCAGCTCAGATATATTATATCGATATCCATCCATCGATTGCGACTGGAATGTCTCTCAATTTATCGACCGAAACAGCGCTCTTTACTCTTCGCGAGTTTGCCATTCCCGGCGCAATCGCCGTCCCCACATTTCGAGTAGTGGTATTCACCATAGACGACTCGAACTCGCTCGTTAAACCGCCCGACGAAACCCGGGGCCACTACTATACCTCCAAGCAGGATGTTGTTGATGCTCTGCCAGGAAACGACGTGAGGATTTTATTCGTAACCCAGAACTACAGGTTAACAATGGCAAAATATTTCCCCGGTATGGAGGTTCGAGAGCGGTACTGGGGTGTGCTCAGTGATGCTGAACGGGTGGTTGAGAGAAGTAGTGGGTTGTTGTGTCGGCCGGTGGAAGTGTAGACGAGAGAGGAAGTGTTCGAGCTGTTGGAGGAGGTTCAAAGGGCCCGTAAATAAACCACAAACTAGCAAGATTCTGTGTTTTATAATCTTCAATCCGGTAGACGTTGGGATTTGAATATTCAAGCAAGCCTCACCGCCACAGATCGATCGAGAATAATTAAGATGCTAGTGGACTAGCTTGGCAGGTGGATGCCATAAGCACAGATAGGTACCAAGCAAACGTACTACCTAATCAACGCTGGTTGGGCATCGCCATCTATCCCATTCCTACCGCGCCAGTAAAAGTATGCAGCTTCATACTTCCTCGCAGCTCCGGTGAATGCTGAGAAAAGCAAGTGCAACTGCCGTCTCCCTTAATTGAGCTCGCGCTCACTTTTTCTTTCGTAAATCTCACGCTCGGAACAGAACCCAGGTCGTGGTCTCCCTTTTCGCGAACCACCATCCCGCCATCGCTCTCTCGACATCCCACCCAGCGGATTCGCTCGGAACAGCAACAATGACACGCCTACGACTCTCTCTTTCGGCCATACCCATCCTAGCCGTACTAGCTTCCGCTCATGATCATAAAGGCGAGGAACGCATCCCGGAAGGATCCCATGTCTCTGACGACCCTATCGATACAATACTATGGCTCCACATCCTCTCGATGGTGGCCGCGTTCGGCATCCTCTACCCGCTCGGCATGGTCCTCGGCCTCGTTCGCAACCGATTTCATGTACCCGTCCAGATCCTCGCCTCGTGTATTGCTATAATGGGCTGGTTTCTCGGCCACAGTCACGACGGCAGGCAGTTCGAGGACGGGAACGTTCACGAGATGTATGCGCCGTTCCTTGCGACTGGAGTCGGTATACAGGTTGCCATGGGGATATATTTGAAACTACATCTCGAGAGAGGATGGCACGGAAGGATTCGGACGTTGGTGGTTAGAGCGCATGGAATCGTTGGGGTGGCCATGCCTATCGCTAGTTGGGTACAGATGCTCTTTGGAGGTATCACAACGTACGGCTGTCTATTTACAATGTATCAGCTTACGATATGAAAGATCAGAGCACGCTAATGATCAGATATACAGGCTTGGGTTTTGTCACGGGGATCACTTGGGCCAGTGTCTAGCGCATTTTGTGAGGACTAAATATCTTTCTTAAAGCTAGATAAGTCAAGGGCGTCTTACTAATGCGAGGATATAGATTATGGGCAGCTCGTTTATCGCATATGCTATTGTGATGACACTTATGACTTTAGTCGGACAGGCTTGGCTCAGGCGACAGGGGAGAGCACCTGAATTCTGGGATTCGCTCATCATTGCATTGTGGGGTTTCGTTAATACCTGTAAGTTCTAGCTTTTCTCGTTGCGAACGTCGAGCCCAAGATACTGATTAAGATCAATCGATAGTTACCGAACACGTAAGAACCCATATTCGATACAGTACCGGAGTTAGCGTGCTAACGAATTGATATAGAGATGGGGCAAACCATGGAGTCATGGTGACTACCAGCATACATCTATGGGCATCGTGTGGTGGGCCGCCGGTCTACTAGGGCTTTGGCTCTCCCGTGGCAAGAATAGTGAGGCTAGGCGAAATCTAGTGCCTGGGATTGTCATATTCCTGACAGGATGGGCGATGGTATGGTTTCTTCTATGTCCCTACTTGTTTCAGACTGGGTACTGATATTGTGAGGTTATAGTCGGGACATGTTCAACATCTCGAATTTTCTACCAAAGTTCACGGAGTCTTCGGATATACTCTTATGGCCGCAGGAATCACCCGAATCATCGAAATTTCATTCGTTCTAAGAGATAGAAGTGCGAGGCCGAACGGAGAACCTTCTACGTTCCAGCATTTGCCACCTTATGTACGAACTCTACCAACGTTATCGAAAACTCGGGAAATTGGCTAACATTATTATTTTTGTCGTGCTAGCTTCTTATTGCCTCTGGATTCCTCTTTATGGGTGCCAACGAAGAACAACTGTACTTCCTCCACGACGCGGGTGTCGATCATGTTTCATACCTGCTGGTTTTGTACTCAGTAGCGTTTCTACTCTACCTTCTTGTCCAGATCCTGATTGCTATCTACGCTTCAAGTACCACGAAGAAAGAACCGGCGATTGGGAGTCATGGGGTCATGAGTAATTTACGGAGACGGCCCGAGCTAGCACCAATCGAAACTCGAGCTCGAGATGCAGAGGAATTTGAACTGGAAGGACTGATTAGTGATGATGACGACCACGCTGTGCCGGAGAGCGGGCTGAGTGGCGGGACGAGAGTTGGTGTCGAGGTGGATAGGGACGATGATTTGAGCTCTCTGAAGGAGCGCAAGTAGATGCACTTCTTTGAGGGTTTACGATGGATGAACAGGATCAAGGAAGACACAATTCACTCACATAGGGGCGGGAAGGATTTACCTTTTTCTCCTTCTGCCTAGACTCAGTACCACTGGGGCTTGAGTTCCGAACGGTATTGTGGTAGACCGCTGGTTGTTTTTCTATTACACTGTATAATGTTTTCCGGCTTTTGTCTTTATGGCGTAGATATATATCACACAGCGTGTAATAGTAATAGATTTCGACGAACTAGATGTATACATGCAAATGATACTTCACCATTACACCGGCACATCTGAGTTAATTGTGCTACAACTTTTTACTACATATTCTACTTCATTAATCGAGGTACAGCAATTTGCAAATAACGCCAATTCCAGGAATCTCGTAGATTTGTCAGAAATATTTTGACGGCGACGATTAATAATTAATTGATTAGAATGTAGCTGATTGGGTTCGCGACGTGGTCTCGGAGTACGAGTCTCTGACAACTTGAATGCGGTGCAACCTCTCTGCGAAGCCATTCGCGTTGAAGGATTCTGGAAACAAATATATCACGGGATTGTTTCTGCAGCGAATTTGAAATCCAATCATATATATATATATATATATATATATATATGCATGCAGTTGGATTCAAGAACAGAATTAGATCGCGCTAGCTATCATACAAAGGTACAATCATGGCAAATAGAACTATATGCATAAACCAGTGCCACGTACCAATTGCCTGGTTGGACTGTACAATATATATTCTTAAAACCTGAATTTTAAAAAACGCCCTGCGAGGACGGATTTTAAATTGGTCATCAATCCATTAACGGCGACTATTTCCGCTCGACGTTTGGATGAAGTTTCGAGGCCTGCCTCGGCTCCTGTTTGGTGTTCGACTCATCCTCAGTCAACCTGCACTGCCTTGCCCCGGAGTTCGAGTCACCCAACCGATATTACTCAGCAACGAAACGTCGAACATCAAACAGAACGGGTATATAACTACCATTCAAGATAGCTAGGAAGCAGAATATCAAGTTCAAAAGCATCGTTTTATTTTCATTTCACAAAAGTTCAAAGAATTGTACAATACATAGAAATAATCCGTAATTTTTAATTTTTAATATCCGCCAGAAATGGGCATCAAGGGCAGGAGGCGGCAGCAGCAACGCCGCCAGCAGGAACTCCAACTCCAACAGCAACACATCGCTGAACAGGCCGGCCCTGCAGAATCTTCATCTTCGTCTTCGACTTCCGACATCGACATCCCAATCGATCTTCTCTCGATTTCCTCTAGTTTGGCTTCCAACTCCACAACCTCCTCTCTATCGTCGCCATCTACCTCTCTCTCATTAGAAACGGAAGAAATGTCCCTGCCTACAATTCGAAATATCCTCCTCTGCGCGATCGGCAACCCGGGTTCTCTGCTCACCACCCGCCACAGTGCCGCGCATATCCTAATCCCTTACCTATCCACGACAGGCCCGCTCTCGAACAACAGAGCGTACGGTGGACCCTCGGGACCGGGACCGTCAGGTGATAGGTATACGACCACACTATTCCAATCGACATCATACATGAACGTTTCCGGTCCCGCGGTGTCGAAAGCGTGGAAGTCGTTCAAGTCGTCGACGCCGAATGCAGTTCTGGTGATCCTACACGACGAGCTCGAGAAGCCTGTCGGGAAGGTGAAATATAAGAAGGACGGGTCGGCGGGTGGACATAACGGGCTGTCGTCCATCAAGTCCTCTTTGCCGAATGAGGCGCTGCATAAGATCGGGTTGGGGATCGGGAGACCGGAGAGTAGGGATAAGAATGTTGTGGCGGATTACGTTTTGAAAAAGATGGGCAGGGGGGATATGGAGCGGATGGTGGATGAAGGGTTGCCGGCTGTGATGAGAATGTTGGAGGATATTGGTGCTGGGAAGTTGAAGTGAGGTGTACGATATGCGGAGGAGTATAATATTTTTTTTTTTGGTTTATTATTTGTTTTCTTTTCCTTCCCTTACTTTCTTTATCTTTTTGATTGATGTTTTCTGCACGATTAGATATACCTGGGGTTGCATACAGGCTGGCGTTTTGGTGTGGATTTCGATACCCGGATAGAGATACACAAGGTTCTGTAATAGTAGATTCTAGACTTTTTTGTACTATATACCCTCTGCAGTCTTTGATAGATAATAGATTTCTGTTCGTTGAAAGATATGATCCCTTAACTACTGTGAATTATACGTGCCTGATATACTGAAGTTCAATCCTGAGCCTTCGTAGTTTTCTTTCTAGGACTCTCTCGTGTCCGGAACCGAACCGATTTCTTCTTTCCACTAGAACCGTCCGCGGGAGAACCTCTCTTCTTTCGACTCGGCTTATTGGAACTATCTTTGCGAACCCACGGGCATAGAATCTTAGATGCGAGCCAGAAGATAAATAATCCGAGGCAGACTATAAATGCCAGGACTGAGAAACCAAGACCAACCGTCTTGACACTGGCTAGGAGTTTCTCCTGCCTGGTGGGTGTTTTAACTGATCCGAACATTTCCCCTGCCAATAACGATTACTTTAATATTATATTCGCCGGCAATTTGGTAGATATAAAATCGATAATCGAGAAAGCGAATCGATGGCTCGGTAATCTAAAATGGGATAGAGTTTGCGAGTTCGGGGTAGCTCAACCGGACACTAAGCGATCTGGACTGTGAGCTGTGGGGTAGCATACATATATCATCTATTATCTGCCTGATATTAGAAGCCTATCATCCTTTTCTTCTAATTATCTCGAACTCTCTCACAATCAACTTCTAATATCAGGCTCAATATACTGTTCTTTGGCAAAGCGAATGTGTGTTGAGGTGTGGTTGACATGAGCCACAGCAGCGCGGCTTGAGTGGTCAATCTCGTCTAAGCTCTGTCCTTCCAAGCATCCAAGACAAATACCCGCTTCCATCATCAAATCTCGGCCTCAATCCGTCCATCATCCGTCACATCCAACATTCCTACATCACCGTCTCACTCTCCGAAACACTCATCCGAGAAGCAAACATCAACCGCTCGCGGCGTCCTGGATCGCTAGTATCCGACTCGTTTTCTCCACAATCCCTGGACGGGAATCCGAGACTCCAACCTCCCGGGTCTGTCTGGAATGGCCAGTCTCCAAAACGGGGGCGTCCCGGAGCGGGATCCCCGCCGTGGGCGAGATCCGTACCAACGGGCTGCTGCTGCTGCCGCTGCGGCCACTCAGAACGGCGCGGGATATCCTTCCGGACCAAGACGACCTCCTGCTCCCGCTGGATACGACCAACCAAGAAGAGGGGGCCAGGCTGAACAGAAGAATTCCAGGGGATATGGCAGCAGCAGTGGTGGTACAAGAGGCACCGAAGGCGACAATCTCGCGCCGAGAGAAAGGAGGGACAATCCGACAGACAGGTCAAAATCGAGGAGAAGAGGTGAACCGGCGTACCAGGATATGAATGGCTCGGCAGAAGGGCAATTGAGACTTGCTGGGCTGGCTGGTATGTACTCTAAAACTTGGAAGAGCTCTGGACTTGATGATTACGCAAATGGCTTGCTGATGGTTCGATAAAACTCTAGATGTTCTGGAAACGATACGACGTGATTGGGATTTTATGACCCGCGACGACTGTATACCCGTGCAGATAGCTTTACAGCTTAATGATCCTAGCTCTCTCGGGAAAGCAAACCGTCTTCGCGATTTTAGAGTTATCAAAAAGAACCTCGAAGGCGCTTTACAGGCAGTCGTCAATGGTGAGTTCGAAATCTAGGGATCCGATACGTCTTTGATGCCGGCTGACTTGGACATCATCTGAACAGAGTACCATCAGGGATTTAATAGCTCCATCGGTACTTATCATGCTATTATGCGACACATTGGCACGTCGGCAGCTAAGGTGCACGATTTGAAGCAACGGGTGATCAGTGCGAAGAAAGATTTGACATCCGAGAAGCAAGAAGTCAAGAATCTGGTAGTAGACAGCCAGATTTATGAGAGCATGCTGCAAACCCTATCTCAAATGTATTTCCTATCTAGCACTCCTATTCCAAAGTTTCTTTTACTGATTGCCGCCAATGTAGTGAACATCTCCGTGATGTCCCCGAAAGACTAGATTTGAGGATGGGCGAGAAACACTTTTTGACGGCCGTCGATATCTTGATGGAAGGTCTAAAGAACAGTAACAAGCAGGATTTGAAGGGAATCGGGGCGCTGCAGGATCTGCGTCGCGGTTTACAAGACCAGGAAACCTCACTGGTGGAGATTCTGGTCGAGGAATTACACTCGCATCTTTATCTCAAATCACCCTATTGTGACGGTAGATGGAACTCCTACTCAAACCAAAAGGAAAATAAGACGTCCGATCAACTGCTAGGAGGCGAGGTTATCCCGCAGGCTGCAGTCACAAAACGAGCCTTGGATACATTTCTGGAGACCGAGGACCTTACGAAAGAGATGGTGGAGGATGCCTCTAAGAATATCGAGGCCGAGAGTTTGCACTACATACGACTTCTGATCGAATCGCTGCATAAACTGGGTCGCCTGCCCGCCGCTTTGGAACAGATATCGCAAAGATTGCCGGTCGAGCTAAACAAGGTCGTTGAGAAAACGAACCTTGAGGTTGACTCCCGGCACCCTTCTTCCTTTGGACTATCGAAACCTCTGAAAGACGGTAAAGCGATTGATTCTGTACTCTCTGACAAAGATGAGCGAGTGGAGGTTTTGAACGACTTACTCTACACTTTATTCTCAAAGTTTGAGGCTATTTTGGAAGGTCATCGTGTTGTTCATGATGTAGTGAAGGCTATCGGAAAGCGCGATTGGTCGAAAGAAGGGTCTTCCTCGACGCTGTCTGGTGGATTTATGGAGATTTGGAAATTACTACAGAGCGAGACTAGGTCGTTGTTGCACGATTACATCACAGCCAACGAGAGCAGAGTCGCTTCTAATGCGCCAAAGGCAGCAACGAATTCCGTAAATAGCATTCTGGTTACCAATTCAGCCACGAAGAAGAATCGGGTGAGTATCTTAACATGTGAGGAGTTCGAAAGTTCAGAAACTAACAGCTTTTCAGAGACTATTCAAATTCGGGCCTGAAAATTCTGATGCAGTAACAAAGACGAACCAAGATGATTTGGAGGCTATACTTAAAGCAAACGTTCCCGGTCTCGTCCAAGATTCTGCCGTTCCTGCGATAAGAGAGACGGAGGAGACGCAGATTAGCGACGGATCGGCAACTGGCAGGAAGCTATTGGTCGAATCAACGGTCTTCAATATGGGCCATTTACTGTCACCATCCCTGCAATTCTTGAATCATGTCAAGGATATAGTCCCTCCTGGGTAAGACCTCTGATATTTCTCTGCTGGACTTGAAAAACCGCTAACATCGTTCCAGACTGGGTGTCGCTCCGAGCACTTTCACAACCTTTTTAGATGACTTTTTGGTGAATGTCTTTTTACCACAACTCGAGGACACGCTACGGGAACTTGCCGCGCAAACGACTGGGGAGCTGGACGCTTTCCAACAAGACACTCAATGGAAGAATGTGGCTCAAAGACCTGTGATGAAGGGTACGGCTGGGTTCTTGAGTCTGATTACAGCGATTTGCAAAATGTTGGGCAATCTACCGCACGACCAGGCCTTCAGCCAGTTGATCGTTGATTTACTCACGGACTACTATGAGAAGTGCCATGCGTTTTTCCGATGTAAGTTTTATAAACTATTGGGTGGATGGCGATTATTTACTGATGTTCAGGTTTACAGCGCTGGTTTCGAAAGAGCCTGGCGTGCTGAAGAAGAGTGCCGCATGGGTTCAACCTGGCGAGTTGGAACAAACTATGAGGCAGATGTGGGTCGATCCAACGGTTTTTCATGATTTCTTGTATAAGGAAACACTCGTATACGCCAAGTTGAAAGGCAAAGAAGGCGTTGCCTTTGAAGATATCATTTCCGACCGGAAGACGATCTACACCCTCTGTGTTTTGTATAACAGCATGGTACGTGCTCACAAAAGATCGCACTGTTAAATATAGACTTACACAAGATGCTTCGCAGGACTGGTTCTCTCGAAAACTCAAGAAACTCCGCCAAGTTACAAATCTCGAAGACCCCAACAAAGATGAAGGAACTCGTAACCGCCGGTGGAATAATATCAACTCGAAGCTTTCCCGTGATTCCGCATCATCGCCGGTCTTCCTACCGCTCACGAAGGACCTCGCAGAAGCATTCGATGGCGTGGTCAATACCTTTAGTGAACTGTCGAATACGATCATATTTACTCTTCGTGCAGAGGCACGCACTCACGCAGCACATTACATTGACCTGGCGGTAACCAAGACATCCTGGGTGTTAGAAAACGAGGCATACGAAGCCGACCCACAAATTCTGACGCTCAACACCGAGCTCGTCTGGTTCGACCAGGACGTTACCGCGCTACTTCGGTATGAAGAGCAGAGGTTTATCAAGGCTGGATTGGGCGTTTATTTTGACCACCTTCTGATCAGAAGTTGCGGGAGGATCAAGGAGATGAATAAGAAGGGCAAAGATAAGATGCTCTTGGATATTCTGTGCTTGCAACAGAATTTGAGGAATCTGGTATTGGAAGATGGAGTTTTGGGCGATGGAAGAGATGGTGAAGATAGAGGTGTCGTGACTTTGAGCAGGAGCGACGTGTATTGGAAATTTTTCAATACCGGGCCAGATGTAAGTTCACCAACAGATTTCCCGATTTCCCGATTCGCATTGAACGATTTTTTGGACAAATACTAATTTTCTCGTGACCGTATAGGAAATTTTGCGCAAAGCCAAAGAAGGCTCGTTGAGCTATAGTTACGATGAGCTGAAGGATTTGATTACCCTGTGGTACTCGGAAAAGTTGGCGGCGGATAATAGACGAGAATCGAGCCTGGCCGCGAAGAGGAATTTGAATGACCACTTGATTCAACTTAGCGAGTTGATGTGGGAAGCGTAAATTCAAAAAGTCCTTTTTTTCTTCGAGTGGGGGGGAGTTTGATGAGATGTAGCTGACGACGAGATTAGGCCTGGTTCTGTATGATATGTATAACTCTGATGTTGTCGGTTGAGGTTTCTGTTGCCCGAAAGTCGTATTTCCTCAATCTTCGTAGCCTTGTGTTACTTTCTGTATACCCTCCCTTCTCTTCATCTTCTACGGTTCGATATCCCATTTTTCCCATGTTATCCTACCTTCACACCCCCTGCTAACTACGAGCGAGCTGCAGCGCTGTATTTTTCTGCCTGGTGTGTTTATTAGCATGTATGCTGCTTGCTTGATTATGTATTATTGCCATCATGGGTTGTGGAGTTATGTTTATAGCGTAGATATTGGGTAGATGCTCCGATTTCGTAAAGCTTATTTAGATTTGCTAAAACGCTGAAATTCGAAACTCAACTACGCCGTAAGTTCGTCAAAAATTTCGCACGATGAATTCGATGCATTTTTAGCATGTTTCTTGTAGAATTGGGATAAGATTCTAAATATCCTGGCTATCTAAAGCTTACTAGGAGAAGAATATTCTTTGGTAAGGCCAGTCTAACGCTATAGTTCGACTGCAAAAATGATACAGAATCCAAAAAACTTTGGAACGAAACCAAGTAGATACGCAACATCCCTAGAATAGATCTACGTGGGTCTAGTACGGCGCAGTCTCCCTCTTCAACCACTTGAGCGCTCGTTCGTCGTTCTTTAACAGCGGGCTGGTCTTCTCGTATACTTCCTTGTGGTATTCGTTGAGATATTTCTTCTCCGCGGGTGTCAACAGATCGAGATCCACGAGTTTACGGCACATGGGTACCATCGTGACGGTTTCGAACCCGAGGTATGGCTTTTCGCCGAAGTTGTGGGTTGTTTTGGCGGGGACAACGAGGATGATGTCTATCAACACAGAAATGTGTCGTTAATATATTATCAAACGAAGGATGCCACGATGATATTAGATGATAAAAGTTTGCGGATGGAAAATGAGCTTACTCTCGATTCTGATACCGAATTTCCCATCCTCATAGTACCCCGGCTCGTTCGACAGGACGTTCCCCAACTCCAACGCGACCTCGGAGAGCTGAATTCTAGTACCAATTCCCTGTGGTCCCTCGTGGACGTTGAGAAAGGAGCCGACTCCGTGACCGGTGCCGTGACGGAAATCGAGTCCCTCGGCCCAGAGGTATTGACGAGCGATAGGGTCTAGTTGATATCCACTAATACCTTGTGGGAAGGTTGTACGCGCGAGAGCCATCATTCCCTTGAGGACTAACGTGTAGGCCTTGATTTCCATCTCGGTGGGGGTGCCGAAGTGGAGGGTACGGGTTGTGTCGGTTGTGCCATCGTAGAATTGGGCACCCGAGTCCTGTATGGATTTGTTTTTTAGAATGAACAGCAAATCTAGTGTTTGGTGAGCAGAGAGAGTGACATACGCATAGGTAGATTGCGTTAGGGTCGATCTTGGCTGCGGTTGGGCGTTCTGGATGGTAATGGATGACAGCGGCATTTGGCCCAGTGGAGGAGATTGTGCCGAAGGAAAGACCGACGAAGTGTTTCTTGTTTCTGGAGGTAGGGTTAGACAATGCTGAATAAAACGTGTGGCGAGAATAATTTGGTGTATCTTACTTTCTGAACTCTTCAAGCTTATCGGCAGCATCGACCTCATCCAATTCCTTGCCAGCTTGCAGTTGCTCTTCGAGCCATGCAAAGTACCTAGATTGTACCGTTAGAGTCTTTCTATTGGACCAAGATGGCTTCTCGCGAACTGGGTACACACTCGATCAATGAAGCACCATCACGTATATGACAGTTTCTCATTCCATTCAACTCTGTTTCATTCTTGACGGCCTTAGCAACGGTAACTGGGGACCTGGTTTCTTCAAGTCTCTTTTCTCCAAGGGCTTTGGCAAGAGCCCAGCTGGCATTTCCGGGGAATAAAAACTTTTGTGGTTCGGCAGCGTTTTCTTCAACAGTAGCTTCACTGAGGGCTGCGAGACTGGCAACGGTTTGCTCGTATTCTACAAGTTCGACGTGGGATCCTAGATGTACTTCTAGTTCTGGGGTCTTTTGCTGAGGGTTAATGTAGAGAGTGGCGGCTGTAGGAGTGACAACGGCATAGCAGAAGAAGACGGGGTTGTAAGGAATACTACATGGGTGTCAGTATCTTTGAGCTGTACTCGTGAACTATGAATACTTACTCGCTGCCTGAAAGAGGATATACAAATTAGCCTTGAATTACATAACGGTGTAAATTCGTATAGACTCACCTCTGATATTGAATAACCACATTATTTCGTCAAGACCGGTGAGTATCAATCCATGGCTCTTCTGCTTCGCAAGCTGCTTTCGGATATTTTCAAGCTTCTTGACAAAGTCCTCACCAGCAAATTTTTTATCGAGTATAAGAATGGGCTCGCTTGGTCTGGGTGGTCGATCGGCACCCCAGACTTTGTCAATTAGGTTTTCTTGTAATGCGATGAGTTCTTTTCCACCCTTCTTTTCGATTTTTTTCTGGAGGGATTTCGACATGGCTAAGATATTGTTAGACCTAACAAGCAGACATTTCTTCGGAGAGATAGATGATATGGCATACAGAAGGTGAGCAAAGAAGGATCGACGGCTACAGTCTTGCCTCCGGCAGATTCTTGAGCGACCCTAGGAACACGAAGAAAGTTAGTATTCAGTTCATCTATCTAAAATAATAAAATTGCTGTACCATTCGCTCCAAGTTGGCACATCCTTCAAGCCTTGCTTCAATAGAGTCCAGTTGTTGTCGAGCTGTTGGGCAGCTTGGTTGAAATATCTGCCATCCGTAGAAAGAGCAGCCTTGTCGTGGGTTATCAAAGCCCAGCCGGCGGAACCGGTGAAACCAGAAATGAACTCTGGTAAACAATCGGTCAGTTATCGGTATGGATGCGGAGCGTATCGGAGAGGAGAGAAAAGTCAACCTCTTCGGCCATCGCATGGTGACGTGTACTCGGACTGATGGGCATCCTCGCTGGGAACAACTGAACAAAGAGTATTTATATTAGCCACAATCAACAAAAAAGGGGCATATACAGTATGAACGAGACAATTGCATACTGTAGATATCTACGTTGTGCTGTTTCATGAGTCCCCGGAGGGTAGCTAGTTTGTCTGTTGTACTGGCCATCCTGAAATCGGAGCCAGCTGTTGAGAGGTACAGTCTTGGTTGGTAGGCCCGGAGAACAGGGAATGGCTTCGACCTGGTATGGGAATATCGGATCCTGGTGTGGAGTAGGATATTAATGCGAGAGGTGGTTGGTGAGAGGAGGTACCTGGCGTGGAGGAGACGAGGTCGTTGTGGTACTAGTGAGGTGGTACAGAGGGGCCTTGTTGCACACGACAACAGCGGCAATGGCGCAAACCTAGTTGGCAGAAATGCTCCACTCGGCAATATCCGAAGAATGGGAACCATAAAAAGATATCTGGACGGGATCGCGGGATAGACGTCTTAGGTCTTATATCTGTCCACGACCGAGCTTGTGATATCGTCCCGCAATTGCAAGATCGGATGATTTGATAAAGGTGCCTAAAAGAGGGAGGTCCCGTCTTGCTGCTCGTGCCGGAAGTATGGAATACAGCACTGTAACTCCTTTGCTTTCTCCGTAATCGCCAGGTAAATACCTCAGAGAGGGATGCCCGTCGGTTTACTGGAGGCAATGAGAAATGTACTAAATTCAGATAACAGGAATGGCGACAGAAAGGCGCAGAGTTTGGAGACCGTTGCGGCACCTTCCTATCCCACATTGGAGGTTGCGGGGTGGCTGAGGCGGCTCCCGGGGTCTCGGCTGGGTCTCGGCTACGCTCGGTTCAGCCCCTCGCCCGGAGTCTATGCTACCTCCCCGGGCGGTATCCCCGATACGACCGACACCGACACCGGAATTCCAAAATGCAACAATGCAATGCTAAGAACTTGTTAAGTAATGAGAATATAAATATCGACTTGAACCCCTCTTTAAAGATCCACTTTGGGTGATTATTTATTCATCCTTCAAAAATTTAATTGTAGATACCCAAAATCGACCGTGCATCAAAACGACACTAAACAACAAGAATGTCTTCCCCAAATCCTCTCATTGCGGACAATGTCCCTTCTCACATTCTGTCTCTGCTTGACCGTCTTCATGCCGAGTCTCTTAAGCAGGAGTCCAGCATAATAAGAGCGGATTATGCGGAAGCGGTCATACACTCCAACATGCGAGACAAATTCATCGCCCTTGAGCCAGACAAGTGTAAATTCGTCTACCAAATCTTGAGGGCTACAAACGCCAAATATATTGTCGAAGCGGGTACATCGTATGGTGTTAGTACAATCTATCTTGCTCTTGCGGCTGCCGCAAATATTCAGGCTAGAGGAGGAGTAGGTAAAGTTATTGCAACCGAACACGAGTCCGAGAAAGCAAAGATTGCCAGAAAGCATTGGGAGGAATGTGGAGACCTGGTCAGTAATTTGATTGATCTACGGGAGGGAAATTTGAGGGAGACTTTGAAAGAAGATGTGGATACCGTCGATTTCCTGTTGTTAGACAGTAAGTTTTACAATTTCGTCGTACTAATTAGAGGAATACGTAGATGACTGATGTATACTCTAGTATGGACACCGATGCTACTTCCGACACTGAAATTAATACAGCCAAAGCTCAGACATGGAGCAGTTATCGTAGCTGATAACACGATTGGGAGCGCAGCTGGATACAAGGAGTGGTTTGACTATGTGCGGGCACCGGGGAGTGGTTTTCTCAGTCTGACTTTGCCGTATAATAACGGGTTGGAAATGGTTGTCTACTGCCCGAAATAAATGGATAAACCCACGTCCTGAAAATAGCGGGCGATGGGCTGAGAATTAACCTCGAGCTCAAATATGCTGTAAATTTAATTTGTCTAGCTATTAAGGACCACATAATTAGTACATGTGTACAACGGAAAGACTATATGGCATGAAATTTAGCCTTCAATAGAGCTCTTCTTTCGGTATGACTCCTCCTGAATGCACCGTTACCACCTCTTTCGGCTTATCCGCCTATTGCATGATTTCCTATAGTTACGAAAGACCTGTAATTTATAGACGATTTAACTCTGAAGACGTCGACGAGATTTATTCAACTAAGTCAATATCTGACAGCAAAGAAGTTTTCTCTGGTTACGGAAGTTTGGGGACACGAGGAACCAGAACCATTAACGTCAGTAGAGTCTACTTTGCGTTTCTTCTGATCCTAGGCCTATAGGGCGATATACTTGGAGGATAACATGATGTACAGTGAGACTAAACATGATGCTGCGACCTTATGTGATAGATTTAACAACCCTTAACTTTATTCCATCATTTTTTTTGTGGTTATCAGAATTCGAAGTTTGGTACTGTGTTACAACGGAACTAGAGGCGGGCGTGCAGAGTAGAGTGGGAAAGCCAATAGCAAGCAAAGTTGTGGTTGTTTGTGTCAAGCTTAATCTATTGAAGCACCAGGCAACCGTATCTATTGCATTATATATCGCCAGGTCAAAACCACAACTTACGCTTCCTTCATCTCCACCTAACATCATCATAACAGACTCTCTCCTACGCCTCTCTCCTACGCTTCTATCCTCATTCCTACAAGATGACCAACTCTTCTCCTGGCCATAAACCCAGTGGGAATCTGCAAGAAAACCGTGGAAGTCTCAGCAATCCCCCAGCATGTGGTCATCTTATTCCTCAGGGCAAATTGTCACCTGCACGAACAGATGCATCAACGACCATTTCAGAATCCAAAGCTTCCACATTCTCCTTATTAACCTTCAACCCCAGGAGATCCGCTTTGCGCTCTGGTACATTCGACCCCAATACTTCACCACATCCTCAACCATCTCTTGCCATTGCAGAACCAACTACGAAGATTGATTCCCAGGAGGCTTTGGGGACAACCAGTCGAAACACATCACAGGGTTCGTCGAACCATCGGAAAGAAAACAGAAAGGTCAGCGACGATTTATTGAAAAGACTCGGCAGCCATATTGGAGTCTCCTCTAGATCATCGTCAATCTCGTCAGGCAAACCTGACGGCTTGAAGGCAAAGAAAAAATTACCTTGGCACATCACGAGCTCTTCAATCGCCATCAGACCAAGCGAACCCATCCAAAGTATCACCACCCATCCTTGGGAACCCCTCGAAGAAATGGGTTCGTCGTCAAGTTCTATCCATCCAACCGTCACTGAGAACCAGTCGGAATACATACAATTTCCTCCATTCGAGTCTTTCCCAAAGACATCACGACCTGGCCTACGAACAAGATGCAGTGATAAGTCATGGATCTTACTTCAGAGGTTAAAAGGTAAAATCGCAGACATCCACAATTGTGGCCCAAAATCTGGTACATCCAGCGGCGAACCTTCAATCTCAAGCCGAAAATCTTCGCGATCACCTGGTGGTTCACGTAATACGAACCGCCCAGTACACCAACCGATTCAAAGAAGACGTTCTGACGGCGAACAGCAAAAGTCATGCACTGAAACCAAAAACACTACATCTCAATCTCAAAAGGCTGCCACAATCAGTTGGGGTACCTTACGATCTGCAGTTGAATTGCAGAAAGTGGATTTGGAGATCTCCCGCTCATCGAACTCTAAAACTAATAACAATCCCGACACAACCAATCCTAATCTCGATAAAGGCAAACATATTAAAATTGACGACTCGGAATCGAAACAGATTCTTGATGGCGGTAAAAAGGCCGGAAGCATCTCAAAAGCACGATCATTCGTAGAGATCACTCAAGATCTCGCCTCGTCACTGTTCCAGAATCTCGTTACAATAACTACTGGCGAAATTTCTCCACCTGCATTCAAGGACGAAATCGCATCCAGAATCAAAGGAGCTAAGCTCTCTTCGACTCAAAGCCAAAGTCTAAGAGGGGCCCGTGGCAGCATGGGAAAGACGTTAGCTTTAGACGATTTAAGTGATGACGAATTGACATTTATGGAATATGTCAAAAGATTTGCAGATGCTTCCCCGCCTCCAGGTGGAAGGTCTGTTCGCTTTGTCTCTCCCACGATTAAGCAAAGCCTGTCCACAGATAGTATGCCCGAGCTTTTAGCTTCATCCTCCCGAACAGTCCCTCGAATCATCCAAGAACAAACAAGACCCAGCCATACGCCGGTTCCAATTGAGACGCTAGCATCTGCTTCGGGGAGTCTGGGAAGCTCTGGAGTGGAGGAATACAGAGCCTCAAAGAATGAACCTGATGCCCCGCTTTATCGCGCCGATGACTACTCGATCATTAACACACATTTCTATCTTACACAGACCCGACTTGTAAAAGAGAAATGGCCTTTCCTTCTGGAAAATGAGGTTCGATATCTTGTCGACAACAAGTGGCTTGATATGGAATTGGAGGATTTAGAACATTGGGCCCGAGGGAGTGCAAAACGCATAACCGAAGGAAGAGATGAACCGGATTTGTTTGAAGACTTGGTTCTTACAGATCCTAGAGCTTAAATTCAAACTGATGATGGCGGCCTAACTAAATATGCGGAAGGTCGCACAGCGAGACTAGCTCACACTCTATATTTTGAACCGCTGGAATTTTGTTCTTTAATGAATAGCAAACTAGGATATAACACATTTGTGTCATTTATTATTCGTTATCCTAGATCTCTGAATAAAAATTACCATGTCTATGGTACATTGGTCTTCGTAAATATTCGTCTTAAACTTCATGAATCAAAGATTCAAATTTATAACTCCCTTTCTCGAAAGTCTCCTAACCCTAACGTATTCGGGTGTTAAGTATCGCTTCTTCATCATGTCCTCTTCTACAAATCATCTCAAAGCGTAATCCGTTTCTTGGCTCCAAAACGTAAATAAATTGAAGAGTTGGACAATCTTGAAACATCCCACTTGCTACCACCCGCAACTCCTCTTGGAGTGCCTGGGAGTTCGAAAAGACCGGGTTGGTTCTACCATACTCCAACATATCAATACTCATGAACACTAATCGTGGGAGGGGGAATGAATCGTCTAGAAATAGATGATCCTAGATATTATATCATAAGCATTAGCGATCGACGTCCTCTTTCGAGTAATATTGTTGTTTTCCAGTTTTATCGCAGTATTTCCGATCCGCTGATTGTACATAGGTCTAGAAGGAGTATACTCTAGGAAGACTCACCAGGAGATGTCGAGGGGTCATGACAGCGTAAATTCTAGCATATGTGATCGTGTTCGGGTTTGCAGTCGCTTGAAGGGCTGGACTATATAACTGAGTGGTACCTTCTCGGACCACCCACTGAACATGGCTTAATCGCTGGCTGATGAAAGCGCTCGTGTTGAGATTTTCCGAGTTTCGTATATATGGTACATATCGTAGCGATTCCAGTCGATCGCAATGTCCTGCGAAGAGTCTTCGCATACCATCTACTGTGATTTGGTTTGGACTGTTCTTCACACATAGACTGAGATGTTTGAGTTGTGCGCCTGGATTTCTGGTGCCCGGCATCGCTAGTGCTGCGATTGCTTTATCAACGTTGTAGACTGTTCTCGATTCGAAAGCTGCCAAGGGGTTACGCATTTCTGGGATATCGACGGTTATCCGGATCAGCCGTTCTTTGGTTTCGAGAAAGTATTTGAGTAAACAACAGACTTCCTGCCCACTCATTGCGACGTCGAAGTAAATTGTTACGGTTCTCAGTCCCGTCATTTTGTCAAATATTTCGTAGGGTGATATGTATTCTTCTTCTTCGAGGACTGGTTCTTGACCTGATGGCAGGTGTATGATTAATTCTCTGGAGTAATAGGACGCAACTTGGTCAGCTTTATGAAATCTAATTGTTCGGGGGGTTCGTCTCTTTGTTCTGGATTTTGGGCTTACTGGACCAGATGTCCTACTACTTTCAGATTATGGTACATTTCTCGATTCATAATCGGATATCGCACCAGCGCGTACTTGTAGAGGACGGGAATCGCATTTCTCATGAGGAGCATACAAGTGCTGCCAAATCGCAGTCTGTCAATATCGGTAAGAATAGCCTGGTCGAGGATTTCCGTCAATATCTCGTTCGGCAAGTCGAATAGCGTCGGTCCTCTCGAGCCATGTCCTCTTCGAAGTTGATTTGGTCGGGGTCCGTCACTTCTGGCTCCATCATTCCCCATAACTCTGTTCACGTACTCTCGCCAGCATTTTCGAATTGTCACATTTGCAAGTATTCGTTGGGCGAAAGAGCTGTTACTGTCTAGTGGATCGAGCTTGATGTCCCTGTCCAGCAGGCGGGATACATTGCAGATATCTCGTAGTTCTGGTTTAGGTGTTCGTTCAGCGATAGCTCTGCCCGGTAGAAACCTCCATATAATATCCATTATGCCTTTCTGTCGGTGTCTGAAGCTTGGATCCGGCCAGAGTTCTGAGCTTGTATGGAACGATATAGTGTTTCCCTGGTCATGAGGGTCGACGTCCGTATTAGTGGAAACTCCATCTTTTGGAGTTTCCAAAATCCCGTCGTCCTCCATATTTGTTTGAGAATCTTGAGTTTGCGAATACAATAATGTATTATTGTTCGACATGAAGGTAGTTGAAACGTTTAAACACTGGAGCCCGAATTTCTGAAAGGTGTTTGAGCTTGAGCTCCCAGATGAGCTAACCGTGACTCGGGGGCTTTTGTTTTGGGGAATGTTGTTGTTGTTGTCGAATGTGGTATTTTATGTGTTGCGGAGGTCTCTGTTGAGGAGTGCTGGCAAACAACAGCGTCACACAAGTGCGGAGTGCAGGGTATGTGACGGGGTGGTTCTTCCAAGATGCAACGGGATCTCGATCTTGAACCAAAAAACTTTGGACAACATCGTCAGGGCCTGCACCTGCAGGAGGCTCTCTTATTTAATATATCGGGACTTTTCAGACCATCGAACCCGCACGGCGTCGACGAAGACGGCTCGGGGTATTTCCTGTAACCCTGTTTTCCAACATTCGCAAACAAAAGGATCACCGTCAGCCGTCAGCTGCGTCATCACGAAGCTGCTGAGTAATTGCCACTTGCTTTCTGCTAACGTAGGAACTACATTTACGGTTGTCTTTTTGGACGTCAACATACATCGGTACTGGTGGCCAGATTTTTCACTGCCGAAGATGGAACCAACGAGCTACCTTCCGTTAGAGCTAATGCTCGAAGTTTTTGAGTACTGCGACCGCAAGGATGTATACAGCTTTTCAAGGACTTCCAAGCGGGCTTATGAGATGTGTGTTCGTCCTCTGCACAAAAACATTAATCTTACCCAAGCCATTAGATCAGGTGTTTTGGACAGGCTTGGGAAATATGGTGTCCACGCCTTTGTTCGGTATGTAACCAATCTGCAACAATTTTGGTAGCCACTAGTAAGCTGATTGGACCCGCACGCGACTTACAAGGTCTGTCAACCTAAATGTTGGTTTCACCTCGCCAGAAATTTGGGAACAAACCAACGGCACATATGCAACAGGTGTGGCTCACCTGGCTCGATTCCAACATCTCGAGGAAATCCACATTACTTCTGTCGAGGACCGCTACTATAACGCCTGCCCGACTACTGTCCTTGTCAACCATGTATTCCAGAATCTTGTTCCTAGTATATCAACTCTCTTCCTGGAGTTCCACGTTTATAATCACAACTACGATGATTTCAACGATACCATTAAAGGTTTAGGAACATCGCTGGCGGTAAACCAGTCTTTCACTAGATGTACTCTGAAAAGATTTAAGATATTGGTCGTGGCACCTCGCCCAAGAAAATTATTGGCAGGGTTTACACCTATTCTTTCACAGTATATCACAAAACTCGAACATGTCGAGCTCAGAGCTCGATGGAACCGTGAAGGCGATGGCCCCACGGGTTGGATACCTGACTATAATTATACTGATTTTAAAGGGTTGGAATCTGGTAGCATCAAGACTGCGGTTATCGAGGACAATTCTTATTCCTATCCGGACTACTTTTACGGTCATATTGACACAGAATTGTGGCCGAACGTGGAGTACCTGGAGTGTGTGACTAGAACCACGACAGTCTAGCTAGTAGACATATGGACGAAAATTCCTAGATCCTATTGGTATTTATGCCCTGTAATCATATCAAGCATTTCCGTATCATGCATTTTGTATTTAATTCATATCGATTCCTAGGCTGGCCATCAACGCAACGATGTACACAATACACATCTCTATTTCGTATTTTAATCTCGAGGACGCAACCCTGCGAACTTGAGACTATTAGTATTTAACCTAAGACTGCATTCAATATTCAACTAGTTCCTGACTTGTCTCGAGTGATCCGAGATCTTCAAGCGATCATCTCTCGCAGCCCAATTGGAGTTTAATGCTTATTACCCTTCTTGTCAACGGAGCGAAGCACAATGGAAACTTTCCAGAAAACATGCGAACAATCGACTTTAAAATCCTTGTTGTTATCATCCGCCAAGCCGGGAGATTAACGGAGCAAGGAAAAACGCGAGTCCATTACTGCATCCTACAATTGTAAGGCTGGTTGGCTAGGTTGGAAGAGTCCGTGCAGGAAAGGGATTTTACTCGATGCGGCTCAAGACTATGCTTCAGATCAAAGTCGCTTGATTGATCTTCAGACTAGCACTAGTATTTTTCACTAAAATTGTGGAGGTCTGGTACGTCGAAGAACTCCATCGATACCGTGATGGAGAGGGAGGCGCTTCTGCGTTTGTGGGCTGATGACTTATAATTTACGTTTTAAATTTATTATATAAACCTCGAACCTCCACGGATAAAGCTTCTGTAGGTACCTGGTCAAAAGTATTGGATGCGTGACCGGTCGACCGTCCGTCCAACCTCGCAGGCCGATCAACCAGATTCGATATCTTCTCGAAGATCCTCAGCTTAATAGCGAATCTCTCAAGCTTCTATTTTTTACATATATTTCCTTCTAAGATATTTCCTTCTAAAACTCATTTACAAACAAAATGCTGGTCTCGTTTAAATATATATTTACGACTGCGGTGGCAATTTTGAATTACGCGCCACTTCAAGTGCACTCAATTCCGAATCCCCTCGGATCTATCCAATTAGACAAAAGAACGTCATACCCAACCGCGCCCTTTTCCGTCCCTCGAGGGGCTTGGGTACCCCTCGGCGCGAGGCTGGAAGACGGCTTATCTCTCTCCGTTCAGACATTCTGGACACCCGCATTCAACACTCAATCGAACGTGGTTTTCACAAGCCGCCCCGGCGTTGTAAATACTCGCACGCTGCACATATCCTTCCGCAGATTAAACTCCAGTATTTATATCAACACCGAACTCAACGGCCGATATGGGGCCTACGTAAAGACAAATTTTACGCTTGAAGATGCATCGTGGGATGCAAATTCGAAGACGGGCGAGCGGATGATTCGGTTTACTATTGCTGCTAATATCGGGCCGACGAATTATGCTATTAATTTTATCAAGCCGGATGGGAGTTCTCTGACAACGTATTTCCCGCGTCGGGCGAACGTTCTGAAATTGTTTTCGAATTATATATGGTTTGATAATAAGCGGCTGGGGGATAAACATCTTTCTATGGAGTTGCAGTGTGGCTGGAACATGTGGTAGAGGACTCCCACCGTTCCGTCTAGTAATGGCATGTATGATACTAAGTTTCTAGAGTAATTGCCTGGCATCAATTCATTTTGCTTAAATGTGAGAGTCTAGGTTAATTATTTATATATATATTTATCTTATTCACCTAAATGAGACTATAAGCTCGAAACCATAGCTTATACTTATGATCTTAGAATAAACGATTTTCCAAGTTCCAAGTTACAACACTAAAAGGTGTTTGTGCAAAAATGGGTCGGCCACGCTATGAGGTTGGCTTGAGCAAAAATGAAAAAGAGTGGCTACGAAAGTAATGGACCTGATATCAATTCCACGGCACGAGATTACCGATCGCGATTACTAGTGCATCAGACCAAGATCGCACGTGGGTGTCCTTACGCAGCGAGATTTATGTCCTCAGGATTATATCGATTATTTTCGCTTTTCCAACTGGCTATTTGTCTCCGGCATGCACAAATTGGCTATCAGGATAGGCATAGAGCACTGCGCACTAGGAATTTCTCAATACTCATTTACAAAAGGTTACCACTACTCTAAATCGTGCGCCGTAATCAATTTCCCAGTACAATTCACAGAAGGGTTTAGTAAAAAGGGGAGAGAGCAACGGGGAATCTGGTACTATTTCAAGAATCTGTTCCACGACGCGCCTCACAGTCAAGGAATTTTGTCTGTTAACATTGTTAGTGGGTTGACCGAAGTTTATTCGATACTCTTTAGAGATACCATCTTGGTAGAAGACGCTCAAATAAACATAAAAATTTTCTCCGTGTGACCAAGACGCTAACATGATTCCAGTCTGTCTCGGTCAGAAAGGGAGAAAGGAAAGGCTCGTCCAAAACTCGGGAATCGGAAATGTCGATATAGTTCCTGGTGTAGTTTGGAATCGTTTCAGTGGTCGTATTTAGCTCTTTCTCACCACGCCTTCCGCGAACGTGACTTCGCTGCGCCAAGAAAATTGCCTCGGTTGTCGCACCGCCGGCGAAGGTACCAGGTCCTATTTCATTCGTAGATAAGAATTTTGGCGTAGATGTGTGAGAGGAGCATGCTATTCGATATCGTTGTGGGCTGAATAGTGAATGTATTGTGGGAAGGGTTTCATCCGGCCAATACGAGTATCTCTTTTCGTGGAGGCTCCTTGTCATTGTTGTGATCTGATACCAGATTTGACACACCATACCAGCTAGTATTTGGTCTCCGCCTTCGAGGAAAGATAGGATGCATATCTGGAGTTCAGTTGGAAGATTTGTTACTAGCAAGGGTACGCGCACGCTAGAATCTAATCTTTTGGGAGCATTGACCTCTGAAGTTTCAGCCGCCATTGCGTTGGAACTCTAACCTTAATGTTTCAAACAGATGCAAACCTCGATGAGCGGGGTTTATTCGAAGTAGATACAATTCTCCGATGAAATTTCCCGTGGACGGCCTGGTTTATATTTATACGATCATGAGTCGAGGCTGGAATAAGTGGGGCTACGGGCGTGGGGTACGTGTAGTTCGACGTAATTCGACCTAAACCCTACCTTGTTGAGTCACCTAGCGGCCCAAGGCATTTTATCTACCAATAGTAAAGGGTTGTTTAGTTTATAACGGGGAATTAAGCTAAAAATTTCCGAGAAACTCGTTCTCTTTACCAGATTGGGTGTGCTGGCTGGGTCGAGATCTAAGTCGATAGTCAGCGAGCATTGTACGACGTTATTCTCGTGATAAGAACTCCCTATCGATATTAGGAAATGTATCAGTTTAGCTAAATTTAGTTCGACTAAATCCAGTCACCGGGAATTGAAGCCTCGGCCCTTTTTGTCAACCGAGAGACAGAGATACTTAAGTAAGTACTTAAGTAGCTACTTACTTAGGTAGTCTCTGTCACGTTGAATTCTGCAGCCAAGTTTTGTCAGTCACAAATCCAAGTCGACTCTCAGTCGGAGCTCCATCGAGCGCATGTCGGGGGTGGATTGCATGAGCAGCAATTTAGTCTTGGGCCACACTTCAGTCAGCTCCACCTTTGTTCAACCGCTAAAGGTGAACCCGCAAACTTAGACATGACTAGCCCGAGTGGAGATTTAGACCAGGGGTACCACCCGCAAAAGACGGACAGCACCAAAATGGGTGAAAAAGATCGCAGCGCGAGAGTCGATGGGGCAAGCACATGGTCCGGATCCATGCCAGGTTTTGGTCGACGTGCATGCCATGCAAGGCGTGGGTCGGCCAACGGTCAACATGGAATCGAGTGTCCCGAATACATGCCTACCGCGCTGCGCTATCGACTGATCGCTCGTACTGATACCTGTTTTCGACAGGCACTCGTATTCTTCCGTTTGAGCAGCGGTTTGGGGATGTTTGCTATCTTGATGAAGCGGTCAGGGAAATTTAACGGGAGCCGGCCGATCGGTTGCTCTCCCTTCACTTGACGAAACCGGGTATTCGCGAGCGAAAAAAAAAATTGCGCAGGACTTCTCCAAAGGTGGTGCTGCAGTGGTGCTGCAGCGGTGAGTGAAGCTGGAAGAGATTTCAGAGCGCTGCGAGCACCTGATCTCGTCGTGGCTAGTCTTTGGTTGGGTCGAACGAACTGCACAGTCTGCCTGCGGTCAAATCAATTCAGAATCAAGGTGCTGGCTTGGTCGTCTTGTGTGCTTGGCCGTCCTCTCCCTCGAACCTTCTTCCTCCTTTGCGGCAACTTTCATCTTGGTTTTATTTCGCAAATAACCTTTTTTCTCGCCCGCCTTGGATCAAAACCTTCGTTTCAACATCGTCTTCATACTCGACGGCATCGGCATCGGCATCTCACACGACCTCTTCACCGTCTACGGAACTATCGTGTCACCCTTGACCCGACTCGAATGCATTCCAACCGACCCGTCGACCATCCTTGAACCTCGCTTGGTTAAAAAAACACCGCAGAGTCCAGCCCAAAGGAGGCCAACCCCCGCAGCAAAGCCACACATCGTGGCGGGTGGTGTTACCAACACGCCCACACACAAGTAAACACAGAGGATATGATTTTGCGAATCGTCACCAGGAATACGGGCTACGACCCAAAAGCCTCCCATTCCCCGACTCCAACTCCTGTCGAGACTGCTGGTGATGCGAATAGAGTCGCTCATGTGACGTCGGCCGTGATTGGATGTATATTGGGTGCGGCAATAGCTGTACGTTTACTTTCTAACCAATTTGCGGTTCCAGCCACATTGCCACATGTATACATCACAGACTTATTATTACCGTTAAACTACGATTGCTGACTCGTTTTGTTCGATATATACAGGGTACAGTTTTCGCCTTGGGTCTAGCATTAGTCCGTTTCCGTCGTCGACAATTACTCCGACGACGACTCCTCGAAAGAATAACAAGCCAAATCGATCAAGAACTCGCTGCTTCCAATGCCCCGCCGATAGACGAGGACGCCCGGCAAACGATGATCGCGGAGAGGTTCCACGTTGTCGCAGAGAGATACTGGAGACATCAACGGAGAGCTCATGCGAGAAACGGCCGACGGCCGACAAGACGGCGAGATGACCTGAGAGATATGGCTGGCGATCTATACAGAAATAGAACGAGAGGAAATACAACGGTCACCGAGCCGGAGGGCGCATACTTCGGATTTGGAGGCACGAATTACATGCCGATATACGCCTTCTTTGGGAACGGCAGAGAAAGAGGGGGGGCTACAGGATCTTAGAGGAGAGCCCGTGGATCGTAGGCGTTCGTTAAATCTTAGCAAGAACCCGGCCTCTCAGAAGTGGGAGCGGATTGGTTAAGTCGAATATTGATTGTTGGTTTGTGTTAACCTTTGAGATATAGTACTCTTTATTTTTGGCCTGCGGAGGACACTTTTTGGACACGAATGAGATTCCTTTTGGCATTTTTGTCTCCCTTTGATCGCTTGGTTTGACGCTTTTTGAAAACTAATGCCGGTGCTTCACTCTTTCGGCATCCATGAGAAGAGGTATAGGTAGATGTTATTGAAAACCTCTTGTAAAACGAGATAATGTCACCAGATAGATAAATGCTGCATAATGCGGTTCTTTTATCCCAGATGCCATCAGACGATATATACTCAGCACTATTATGGTGCATACCCTCAGCCGCTTTTATTATATCAATATCGAAAAATTTGACATTCCCGGATTCAACATGCCTTAGCAACGGCATCGGCCACTATTAGACAAGCTGAGTTGGACGGCAAATATTGCAACACGATCACGAGATCCTACCAATATTATTCCTCTGTTTAAATGCCACTAAAATATTCACTAGACTATAGGATAAAATCACCAGAATATCATTTTTATTTATTGAAATTTCTAGTGCCGCTTCTACATGTTCGGTAGCAAAAAAGTAGACGCTATTGTACCTACATACTTACTTACTATGTCGGATCGAATTACTGCACCCGGGCAATTTTGTGTTGTTCACATCATCTGGCCTGTTTCTCGCAGACTAACTAACGCTTTCGAATTCTTGAAGTCAGCATCGAGGGTATGGAATTCATAAATATCATACGAATACTTTGAGTAACCGAGAAACGTCTTTCAACTAGATCAATCGGCCCTTTGTCGTTAATTGATGGGCTACTCGAGCCAAGAGCTGCTTCTTTTATCCTTTTTGATCGAAACACAGCTGTACCGCCCGGCGACCTGGACCATTGAAAAGGCTTAGCTAGCCTTAGCTTAAGATTAGAATTTGACGAGACGTTGCGAAGTAGTCTGGTTAACGCGTGCACGGCTAGGTAGAAACATGTTACCTGGCTTGCCATCCGACAAATTGGTAATTGGTATATTACACTATCCCCTATCTGAATATACCTGCCTATTGATACACTCCTGCCATGCCAGGTGCCAGCATTTGGTTTCGTTTCTACACAGGAGCAGGGACAGCTAAGAACCCCTCCCCGGTCAAGCCTAGTTGTTCCTCGCCTGGCAGAACTAATTCTGTGAAGATCAAATATGACGTCCCAAGAAGCCACTCGATAGATGAGTCCTAAAATTATAGTGGAAACGTTATACCCCGCGAATGAGCCGACCGTGGCTTTAGATTCTCCGATATCTTTCAACCCCCGCTTACATTTGCAATTTTCGCTTTGAAAAGATGCGACGGCGGGCCCACTTTTACCCGTGCTGTAACTTCATGACAGTGCAAATTTGCGAACCTGGTAACCGGAGTCGAATGCTTGGCAAATCTGAATCAGTTGGACTGTGAAGTTCTCTCCCTCGATCGTTATAAATAATCTGATATCTGCACTCAATTTTCTTTTCGAGAAACACGGCATCTAACAGGGCATCTCCTTAGCCTTTGGTCATTCATTACATCCGCCATTTCATTCTTTCATTCACTTATTCACTCCTCGAAGTTTTTCTTCTTTCGAATTCTTAGTGTCTTGTGTGAATCAAGCTTATTTGGTTAAAGATGCATTTCAAACTTACTGCGGCCACAGCTTACGCTGTTCTCAGCTTGGCTCCAGCAGTCTCCGGGCATTGCGTCATCCTCGAAGCTTGGGGAGACTCTGCAGGGTCACCCAAATGTATGGGGCTCGGTGGAAATCCTTCGATTCCTCGCACCGGAACAGGCCAGCCCGGTTTTCAGGAAGACACAGCCGTCTTTGCCAGCCCGGCGGTTCCTTGGACAAAGCCTAAGTGCCAAGGCTATGATCCAAAGAGGAAAAGCACATGCTGTAAGAGTGGAAACTGCTGGCCCACGACCTACTACACGAAGGTGCCACGTCAATGGCTAAATACCGGCTGTGGCGTTACTCTTGGAGGTATCAAGACCTGGGCCAAGCAGGCCCACCCAGTCCAATACTCTTCGCCATGGAACAAAAACACCTTCAAGAACGTATACTACTATCAGCAACAGGTTGCTGAGTCCGCTAAGATCGATATCAACGCTGAAATCGTACAACGTGTCAATGCGAACACAATGCCCGTTGCTACAGCTGGTGGTTTTATCCAGATGACCCTACACCAAATCAACGCCGACGGTGGCGGCAAATTCCAATGCTGGCTCGACCAGTCTGCCTCTGGCGCATTTAATATACCTAATGGCAAACAGCTGACGGTCACAACCAACGTCCCCGGAAATACCTATGGCATCAACAAATACCAGCTAAAGAGATGGCCAATCGTCGTTCAGCTTCCCGCAGATATGAAATGCACGGGAGCTTTCGGTGGAAAGAGTAACATCTGCCTGATGAGATGTCAGAACAATGCCGTCAACGGCCCCTTTGGCGGATGTGTTCCGTTCCAGCAGTGGACACCACCGGTTCCAGAACCAGCCCCACAGCCTCCGGCTTACCCTACCGATGCTGGTTATACCCCAGTACCGACGGATTACAAGGATGGAACTGAATGGAGCGACAGCAACGGCTATGCTAAGCGTGATGCTTCCAAGGAAGTTAAGAGGGGGGCACAGGAGGCGAAAGAAGAAGTTGATGATGCTGCTAAACTCCGATTCAAGCGGGAATAAATGATATTTTGACATTTTGAGACGGGAGCTACGAAGGAAAACCTTGACGGAAATACGAGTTACGAAGCTACGATACCACGAAGTAATGACTTATGATTTTCATGTTGTCATGTTTGTCAGATTATTCTTGTGAGCAAACGGATTCGCCATTAGATCTATATATAGGTAGATAAAATAAAAAATATGAGTATCCCGTATACTCGTATGTTAGGCTGACATCAAAACGGATTTAACTATTCCTCTAAAACTCGGTACCAGTACTTCTGATGATGAAACGGTTCTTCTAACTGACTAGTATATGGCAAGTATTTAGACATATTTATCATATTCAAGTAAAAGGATACATCGTCGACTTCTATTCTTACTATTAAATTGATCAAATATAAATTCTTTCGCATCTGTTGTTCTTTGGCTATTCTATCCGAAATACAAATCTGAAAACGCTAGAGTTGAAGTATGACTGGGAAGAGGGTAGACTATCCGAAACTCTAACACTCGCCCCAAATATCCTACCATACGCCCGGCAATACACATACTTTCCACCCTTTAACGCCAAACCTAAGCCTGTTTCAATTGTGCCAAAGGTCTCATCCCCCAAAACTTCCCTGCACCCATGGTGCTTCGTAGGATAGGCTCCTGTGCTCGACTCGCGAGCCGCTTTTCATAACCCGTAATACTTTCAGTTTTATCTTCACCCAAGTTGTGGATTTTGACCAAGGTATTGAATAAGTCCGCAGCTTCTTGGAACGCAGTATTAGCTCCTACAGCGCCGACTGGTGGCATGGGGTGTGCAGAATCGCCGAGTAAAGTGACAGGATCTCTAGCCCGTGGACTATCGTCACTGCGAACAAACTCCCAGCTTGTCTTGAAATTTTTGGGCTCACACAAAAAGAAGGTCAATGTCGATGACGCAGTAATATCTTGAGCTGTGAAGACAGTCTTGAGCGTTTCGTCCCAGTTAGCCGTCAAATCTACTGACAGTTTCGCAGAGTCGGCTTGCGAAAGCTTTAGGTTTTCGATATCCTCTTCTTGGTCGCTTAATCTAGTATCGCTGCGGAACATGAGCACCCAGTAGATATAATCGGGAGGCAGGAAAATATCTTTCGTAGCCTCCTGCCCACGGTTGAATCGAATAGTTTCGCAGAACAGTTTCGTTGGGTTTTCTGTTCCACTTTCGTCCGCGACCACAATATCGCCGCTCAGGACTTGACTGGAAGTCTTGTCTAGAACCCCAGGACTTTCGAGAAAGGTTTTGCCAAAGATGGCGCGGCCTTCACTGTCTAGCGGTTTGAGCTTGGGAAGGTACTGTTTACGAACGAGAGAACGAGTACCGTCGGCACCAACGAGTAAAGCTCCCCTTTCGGTCGTACCATCAGCAAACTTAGCCCTGACGACACCAGTTTCGTCGACGGTATAACTTTCGAACACTTTTCCAAACGAAATACTATCGTCGAGACCGGTCATCAACACGGACCGAAGTACCGCTCGGTCTGCGTTGTAGGATTTTCCCCGAGGTCCAGTGGGTGGTCCCTGCCAGGGTTGCTCCTCGTTATTGCGAGCATCGAGATTTTTTGCGCCGTGAGTTATCTGCGCGCAGGAAGCCTCGAAAGTGGGCCATAATTTCGCTGGAAGTAAATGTTCTAAGCCGGTTGCGCCGTCACCTGCGATACGAATGCGGTATCCTTGCGAACGATATTCAGCGGTATGGTCACGTTCGAAGACGTGAAAGGGAATCGGAGGGTCGGCCTTGCGAAGAGCTTGGGCGAGAGCAAGGCCGCCAAGACCGCCTCCGATTATGAGGACTCGGTTTTCTTGAGCTGACATGTTTGAGAGTTTTAAAGAGCCTGCGGCTGATGATAAGATGAAGGTAAATGCGAATGCAGTTTACCACGTAAATAATTGGATAATTGATATCTGATTAACTTGGAAGCAGAATGATCTCGAAAACGATTAAAGTAATTCAGAGAGACGATATCACCAGCTTCATATAAACACATTTCAGATATCTGAATACGGCGGCTCATGAAACTAAACAGCGAATCCTCATGATAACTCTCGGTGATAACGGTCATTTCAACGGCCGATATCTCAAGCCCGAATCGGCCTCGCTGAACCCTCAGGCCCGCGATATGTTGGAAGTTCGTGGCCAAGCACTGGCTCGATCCGGAGCCGCACCTCGGCTCCCCGAATGTTCGTATCGCTTAAGATGGACCCCTGTCGGCAGGACAAAGGTGCAGAAGTCTTGTCCGGGTCCACGTAAGCGGGGCCGCGAGGTGCGATATATATGATCGACGGGCCTGGAAAGACGCCTGTCGTATCTAAATTGACCCACAAAAGCTAACTTACCAGGGCGAGTTTCCATAATGTTAAAGTCAACATATCTCGAAGGAAGTTACATGGCCTCTTGCAACTGGTGACTCCTTGCACTCGCATATATCTTCAGACTGGACTCCGACCACTATATTGAATATTGATGTATTGCACGTAATTTCCATGCAGTGGAGAAGGCAGGGGTTGGATTTCGAGAACACCGTTCACAGAAATTGCACATAGCCATGGTGAGATTTAAACACATCATAACTTTGAAGTCATTCCCCAAACAAGATTTGGTTCCGTCAGCTGATATATGGCGAGGTGTATAGCGGTGGGCATTATTTCTCATAGATAGTTTAGGTATATATTAATATCTGTACGCTGGATTTATATTCATGGTGAACTGATGGATTCGTTGGCCACATTGGCGACGGAAATATAAAATTTGCTAAGCCGGGTTGCAAGGCCTCCGACGATTTGACTGAGATTTGGCCTAACGTGGCTGGAAGAATGGGTGTGATTTCGTAATCAGACTTGTCTTGTAAACCATTCGTGCGTCACGGCTGGTTTACGACAAAAATTATACGCCTTCGCATGTCGTCAAAAAATAAAATATCTTTAACTGGTGCCTTTGTGTTGTCCAGTTTCGAGACTGCTGTTGTCATTTGTTGACGCAAGGAATTGAATTGGGCTGTGAACTAACTTTCAGTTTTATCTGTTCCTGAGTCTTAGCTTACGGTTGAATGATTTAATTCAAGTAAGAAAGAGACGACTTGAAAAGCTATGTGACGTCAAGGTACATTCACAATTACAGCACTTGTTGACACTTCTCCGCAGCATACCTTAATTTCCTACTGAACAGTTCAGCATAGCGTATTAAGGGATTCCTGCCCTCTGGACTCGTAAGCTTGAACCCAAGTGGTTTATAATTATTTAACGCGTTGACACCTGTCAGCTTTCGCCGTAAATTCCGACGGGTTTAAAGCCTTATCCGCGCTGGTTTCTTCATATGTTAAATATTCCTAAACTTTTGGGGAGAAATAACTATCGCCATCGAACTTGAAGGTATTCTATTGGCAACTGAATGCAATCTGAATGTGTCCTAGACTGACCGCAGTCGAACAAGGGTGTAAACGAGTTGCAGACAGCCGGAATTTGATGGCTTCCTATTGGATGCACAGGGGTGTAAACCAGTTGCATAAGTGCTTCTTGGCGGGTAGGTTCGAGGCTTGTTGCATTGGCGATAGCACTAGATCGTGTGCATGTGCAACGGTGATATAGAATCTACAATTAATCATTCTTAGTTTTTCTCCATGCTCCAAGTTAGATCTTTTCGAACATATATTGGTTATAAATGAGCCTTCCTGATTCTCGAAGTACTCAACATATATATTTGCTCTCTATCTAGCTCCCACTATATCAAAAACCAAGCCATTGTTCACCGTCTACGCAAAGCTTATCGAATTTTTAATATTTAATTTGGATCTTGATCCGATAAATTTTCGAGTATTTTAAACATCACCACGAAGTTTTGGAATTCTTCATCACGATCTAAAGCATGTTCGGCAATAGTAAGACGGTCTCTTATGATGACATCCCCGATCTGAGCGGGAAGGTCATCATCGTAACTGGAGGCAACATCGGCCTAGGCCTCGAGACGATCCGCCAACTGGCGAAGCACAATCCAGCTCGCATATATCTTGCCGCCCGGTCTAAAGAAAAGGCCGATGCAGCTATCAACCAATTGAGGAAATCCAATCCTAATTCGGCACCAATTTCTTTCCTGAACGTCGATTTGACATCATTCGAAAGCATAAAAGCTGCCGTCAGCACATTCAAAACTCTCGAATCCCGTCTCGATATCCTCGTTAATAACGCTGGGATCATGATGTCCCCAGAGGGACTGACAAAGGAGGGTTACGAGATCCAATTCGGGACAAACCATATGGGTCACGCCTACCTAATCCAGCTTCTTCTCCCGATACTTCAGACAACCGCCGCGATAAACCCCGAGACCAGAGTCGTTACTGTATCTTCGGGGCTCGAGTCGAGCGCCCCTAGCGACATATATAAAGTCAACGAGCTCAAAACAACAATGGGGGGTCGCAGTGCCACCACTCGTTATGGGATCTCCAAGCTTGCAAATATCCACTACACATTAGCCCTTGCTCAACAATACAAAGAGATCAAGTTCATAGTTATTCACCCAGGAGTCGTACAGTCGAATCTTCGACATGATGTATCGGGTGTGTTTCTTAGAGCGTTCATGACGACTGTCGTTGATTATCTGGCTACACCTATCGAAAAAGGGGCTTTGACTCAAGTTTGGGCAGCGGCTAGTCCGGACGCTAAAAGCGGGGAGTGCTACAAGCCTATCGCGGCACTCTGGAAGCCGTCCAAGGCTGCGCAGGATTCCAAGCTTCGGGAGCAGTTGTGGAATTGGACTCAAGAGGAGCTCAAGAAACAAATCTAGTGGTTGTGGGATATTGTCGAAGACGTTAAGACTTTTTGTCGCTGGGATTATGAAAAATGCGCTTCCATATTTAATATTTTTTTCTTGTTTTGATTCATTTGGCAACAGGTAGCCGGCATGTCTATATAGGTATCTATGATTCCATTGTTCAAGTTAATATAAGTTAATTGTCAATTTGTTGAATAAATCCTCTGTTAACTTCGATTTTCGGTTCACCTCTTTTCTCTCTCCAAAAATTGGTTGCTTCCAGAACATCGGGGCAATCTAATAACAACCAGCCCCAGGTTTTCAGAAATCCAGCGCTTAGCTCCCAGCTACGGCCGTCCCAGGGGGCTCCCCATACCACAAACGACGCCAACTCGCTGCCATCCCCATGACCGTATAGAGTATCGCACAGTTCGTCATCATCCGCCAAGCATGCTTTAGTCGCGTTAATGATGCTATCCCTCATAGATGCGAACGGGATAAGATCAAGCCAAGGATGGTGGACTATCGCTTTCTGAGTCACCGTAGCGACAAGACTTTCCGGTAGAGGAGAGCTTTCAGCCGCGACGCCAGGGTCTAGCGGTCCGAATCGATTGAACGGTGATATTCCGTCGTCGTCCGTCATGTCGAAGTAAGTGACGCCGACAGCTAGTCCGTTTTGGTACAGAGCATTCAGAATGTTCAGATGCACAACGGTACCGAGATCGCTCAGCTGTTGAGCTTGTAATCTGAAATCCGGGAAGATTCTTTGTGCGAATTCCGCTGCTCTGTCGTTACAAATAAGGAGAACGAAGGCTTGCTCGGATGTATTACTATTATAGGTAATAACTTGGCGCACGGCTCGACGTTGCGGTTTGCTAGGTGTTGGTGAATTCTGATCACTTGCGGGATTCGTAATGAATGCTGACGGGGACGCATTGGAGCTTTCTGAATCCAGCGTCTTGAATCGTTGCATGAGTTTTCTCTTACCTAGACAAATTATATGTTAGAAACAATTTTATAGGGGAATTTTGCTGAGTATACGGTATCATGATTATTAAATTCGGAACTTACGGTAAGCTCTTTGACCCAGACGACTCTGTCGCTTCCTTCTCTCGGCTACATTTGTGATGCCCGACCAGTCGTCGTCGGTAGCCCATACTTGCGAGGTATCGTCCATTACGCGTATGCCTTTGATATCAACTGGGAAGCTACTAGTAGGTTGAAAGCATCGTGACTTATTGACAACTAAACAAGAGAGCTAGAAGGATTGTGGAGGTTGCTTACACAGCACGCGCACGGTGTCGAACGATGGACTGATACTCGCTGGATATACTGTCGCCTAGGCTGGACGTCGTAGCCGCTAGGCTCAGGTTGGACATTAATATCTGGCTGGGCATCGGCACGGCGTTTATTCTGACCGGGTCTGCTAGCTTACAACACATGCATGCCAGCTATATTCAAAATTTAAAATGCCACGATCACAATTGCGCACACGAGACCAATTGCGCATAGATGTTGCAATTCTCTTGTAAACATGCCAGTTCTCAATTTAGATCGCATGATGGCGGTGCATATGATACTAAAATGACTAAACGAATCCGTTGAAATCCACCACACCACTGTCCTATATCTATTGGTCAGGAACATGTTAATTTCGATAAAATCGTGCCAGGATAAGTTAACATAGATGCTTCAGTTTAAGGTAGGATCGGAATAGTCGGGATCATGGTGAGAAATTCGATATTCCGAACTTTGAGTTTTAATCATCTTGTAACCAGGAAGTATTCCGGCATCCTATCCATCTAGTTCCAAGGCTACCACCACTTCATCAAGTTTATAGTAAATAATCTTTTATTGGTTCTGGTCTTTGATTAACTAGATCTGTAGCTAGAATTGCTTTTATAACGTTGCGAATATGTGTAGATAAAGCAGCCTTATAAAGATAAAAAAGCCCCAATCTCGCGACCGGTAGACGACAGTAGCCTCAAATGCAGAGCGCCAGACACAATTCAACCCCTCGAGATCATGTGTGTCGGTTCCTGTTAAACGCCTGTAATAATCCCCGAAAAGCACCTGATAATGACAAGATTACGAAAAGATGTATTCCGAGACAAGAAATTATGCAGTCAAAGTGGAGCGGAGGGCTGACTCCCGGGGCTCAGCGAGTGGCTCCTCAATATCAAACTCCTCTTGCTCTTCTTTCCTCGCCATCGCCGCCAACTCCTCAACCACGGGGGTTACGGCACCTTTTTCCACAACTCTGACTCCATCTTTAATCCGAACGTGCAAGTCGAACGAATGCTTCATCTTTTCTTCTGCCCTTGGGTTGATGTTATATCCGGAAGTCCATGACCAGCATTCAACCGTATCCAGCTCTGGCATTTTATGGTTGAGAATCCAATTCTCAACGAGGAGCCTGACATTCCTGATGATGTTATTACGAGCATCGATTAGAGCCTCGCTGCAACCGACGTAATCCGTGTAGACGATTTTGACCGATTTGCAACGAGAGAATACGTTCCAGCGATAATATTTAGACTGCTTCGATTATTTCTCCGTTAGCAACCTAGCAGCAAAGATTTCCCTGAGAAGCATGAACAAAAGAAAGAAAAATAAACTTACGAGTATTCTCGTGGGGTTGATCTCTCCCCACCATGTTCCATGCAAAAGTAGGCTCAGAACGAGGCGCTCTGTATTTGGGAACTTGGCCCCCAACTTTTCACAGACAAGAGAGTCGATAGTGTCGTGCTTGGCATAGAGCGTTTTGACGTTCAAGCAAGGTTTTAGTGAGAAATGGTCGAACCAGGCGCCGAGGTTTACCTCTGCGGTGGTGACGGTGCTATGATTGGCGTCAAAGACTTGCAACGGATCGAAGTGGAGATGGTTTCCGTGGTTCCCATTGTAAGTGCAAGTAACGCGGATTGTTGTGAGATTCTTTGGGTAGACGATGGTTTCTTGCTTAGGATCCTTCACACCAAAGCCGTCATTTGCTCTTGCCCATTTCCACCCGGCTTTGAAGTTTAGTGTTTTGAGGTTTCTGGGCTGATTGGCCGAGAGGGAGTTCATGATGTCGATGAAGTGATCAACAGTGTCAGTCCAGTATTCGATAGTGAATTCGGTGAGCCCTGGGAAATAATTTTTGGGGAATCGTTTGCGAAGGCGCGTTGCAACACCGGACATGCGATGCTTGTTAGGTGCAGAAAAGCTACGGACCGCTAGATGCCTGTGAATCGTGTGTTAGAAAAAATTTCCTGTTTGCAGTGTTTCTGAGAGTCCTGTATTTACCTGACGGCGAGTCGTAGGTCTTCATATGTGTCAAGTTGTGCGAAATTCTTAAGCATGGTTTCAACGGGGAGCGTTTCCCATAAGATCCGAAGCGATAGCTCTCGAAAGTGGTTTGAGACCCGAGAAACTTTAGAAAGGCTCCTAAGGTCGCAAAAGGACAAGACTCTGAGCTGCAGCTCGGAGGGAAGATCGGAGAAGGGTCCGGACTGGAATGGTTCTTCAAGTTTTGTTTGTTGCGTTCGCGCGGTCCTCGCTCGCTTCTTTCGTGGCTCGGGGTTGGCAGGAGGGGCGAAGACAGCAGGTGTTGATGTCGCCTTGCGTTTTCTAGTAGTTGGAGCCATTGTGAAAGTATATTGATCGTAAAGTATGAGGTCGTGGAGGAATGTATTGTGAGATAGTTGGCCGGAGGTGGATCTAGATCTAGATATAGGGTGACGATGGTGACGAAGGTGCTGTTGAAAGGGAGTTGGGGATGAAACAATTTATATCAATCGAGTTGCTAGTTGCAATCACAGTTCGAGTTCGAGATGGTGCAGTTGTGGTCGCGCGGAAAGCCGCAGGTTCAGCCTTCAACACGCCAAGCCGCCAATTCCCCAGCCTATTGGACAATAAGGATCCACCGACAGGGATCCCAAAGAGTCACAACCTCGCAGGGTCAGGCCGGGCAAGGCAAAGGCAAGGCCTTCCAATCAATGCGACTCAATTATTACTTCTTTCAAGGGCGACTAATGCTGAAAAGCTCAATGAACTGGCATGCTAGCTGCCATCGCGCAAAGGACCTCAAGCGCGCCTGGTCAGGTGGATTGGTGATTCACCTGGTCAAATGTCGATAAGTTGCCTTTTCTAGCAGACTTGCTCAATTGCTCATATTCGAGTAAATTTTAAAATTACCGGCTAGTCAGCGCGGTGGAAATATATTGTGTGAGGGAAGTTCTGATGTGTTTGATTTGATTCTCGATGTCTTAGTTTCCTGTTAGCCGACCTATTAATTTATAAACATACTCAACCGTTCAATATTCTGGAATCATGCGGAATATAACCTAATTGTTTTTGGCGACTTGAGTTTAGGTACATAATATAGGTACATAATACTAGAAGCATGTTATTAAGGTTTCATGTAAAATTTACTTTCCAATCATCGGCCAGCGCAATTGCATTAATTGTGTGCTCATTAAAATATTAATTAGCGATTTGAATTGTTCCTAGTAGGCATACAGATACCTACTCAAGTAAGTATAGAATCTGATCTCTCTCTAGAATATACTTGAGTATACTTGGATCCTATGCAGTCTAGATCTATCTAGTAGAGAAGCTTTTTAGAGAGCTTGAGCTTGCATACCTTAAAAAACATAACCAGTACACTACTCTCTGGTGCCAAGTCCGAGAATTTAACAGCGTGATAATTTCTTCCAAACTTCCATTTACCTAGATGGCGTGGAACTTAGATGCCAGAGGTTGCTATATATTGACAGCAAACTCCGGTTTTCAAATTGGTGCCCATGTTCAATTACCCTATCTAAAAATAAATCCACACATCCCACCATCGCCCTACCAATCATCACTCCTCTTCACCTTTCAATCTCCTACATCGACCTCATCATCAGAAACTAGATTCAACCTTCTTCGACAACGAAATTTCATCTCTTTCATTCTTTCGTATTCCTTTAGCGCAGCTTAGAAGATACCTGATCGCAGCATGTCGGAACAGTCTCTCCCCCCAGCTCTTTCAACTTCTGGTGTCACTGATCAGGGTACAGCCGGCGTGTCTAATAATACCACCGACGATCAGACCCCAAATATTTTAGCAGCATTTGTCAATAACCGTAATCAGCTTTCCGCTCTAGCTCAAACTCACAATGATGCGGAATACAACCCACTGAAAGCAACCGATAATATCGGTTCAAATCTTACGGCCCCTGCTGCATTGAATCATGAAAATCAACCGGAGAATATTATAATTCTTCATCCAACTGATGGAAATGCACTAGCCCAGCCCCAAGCCCAGTTACCGGAATTGGTTGGTCTCAAGGAAGAAGAACAGGAACAGGAACACAGCAAAAGAATCTGGAAACCCGCAGATACCACTCCTGCAGCTGCCCAAACACTTCACGATAATACAGACGAAACCAAGTATAACCCCGAAATGATAGTTGACGAGATTAAAGAAGAGCTGAAGCAAGAAGATGCTCAGAACAATGATGGGGACTCTATTTCGTCAAACTCTATCGTCTGGGTCAAGTTGGAGTCTGATTCTCACTCGAAATCTGATGTTAAGATTAAAATGGAAGACAATGATTTTCCTTCGGCCGGCATGCTACCCTTGGAGTTCGAAATGCACACGAAGCAAAGTCTCCCATTGAACGAGGTTCCCAATTTGAAGACCGAAGTCAAACCCGATCCTGAAACGGAGCTTACGAATATCTTGAGTATCCGAGATCAGACTCGATCCTCCAATACCAGTTCCCCAAGCGAGAATATAGATAAGATGTCTCTTGAGGACCTTCAAGCTTCAGTGCTTATGTCCACAGAGAACAGTACCTGGGAAGGTTCGGGACTTTCTTCGCCACGTTACCGTTCTCCCCTACCATTTCCCGATGAAGTCACTCATAATATCTTAGAAAGATTACCTCAACCAGATCTTCGAAGTTTTGCTTTCACTTCAAGAGCTAGCTTTATCACCTCCATCCCAATTCTATCTCGCACCGTCGTCTTACCGCTATCGAATCCGGAAAATGATATCGGGATAGCTCTGGGTACGGATAACCGCAATTATGTTAGGTAGGCGATATCTATGATTGCAATCAACTGGATACAGAAGAGACTAATTCTCCTTTGATCAGAACCGCGATTGTAAACCTATCCGACCAGGTTTTCTACACAACCAATTTTCCTGGGGATACAAAGATCCGACAAACTCTACACGGCTTCAAGTTTCTGAAGCATCTGATCATTCGCAAGACATCGCCCTTGGCTAGCGACGCTATTCTCGGATCCCTCCTACTCTATCTCGTCGAACAACGCACGCTCGAGGAGCTGACGTTAGATCTCGATTGTAATCAAAAGGATATTTCGGTAGTCGATCTTGGCCCTAAACTAGCCCGATGCTGGAACTCCGTTCACGCAGGTGCATTTCACAACTCCAGACGAGGTCTGAAGAAGATAAACTTCAAAATCCATAATCAAAATGTAACGCAAGACGGCTTTTCTAAAGCCAAAGAGTTCTGGACCTTATTGATGCGCACTGTCAAAACAGTGAAAATTGACCTCGAACATACCCCGTACTACGAAAATACCATGTACGGTAATGTTTCAAAGTGCTGGGATTATCTCAAGGCAATGGGAAGCCAAAATGTCGTTGACCTCGATATCACACTCGACAATGGCGTTTATAGGCCTTACGTGGAGATAGCCACCAGCTTTCCTGGGCTCCAAAGATTGAAACTTAATTTTAAAAACTGCATTAAAGGAAGATCTTCGGTACGTAAACTGAGCCTCAGAATTCAAGAAACAACACTGACTTTCATATTTTGGATCTGCAGTCCGAGCTCTCCGGTCTCAGTCGCATGAAATTACTCCAATCCGCCAACCTTCCATGGTGTTACGACCCCAATGGCAACCATGACACGGTGTTGATCGGCTTCTACAGCAAAGCTAAGGACATAGCTAGGGAGGTTGTTCAGGCAAAGCCGGCTTTGGAGGCAAAAGAAGCCAAAATTAAAGCTTCCATGATGAAACAGACCAGGTCAACAGCTGTTGTGCATCAAATTCCAAGTTTGACTCATATCACTTGGAGATACAAACTGGAGGATGTCGGCGAAGAAACTGAGGCAAAGTTTGTGCTCGAATGGACGAATGGGGAGTTGACTGTGCAGGAGCTGGAAGTTGGTGGGGAAGTTGTTTGATTTGCGTCTGGCCATGTTTTTCTCCAGACACATGTTAGTGGCGTTAATGGTGGTGAATCTATTTTGTAGTATCTTAGTTTCGAAGATCTGGATAAATGTTGGATTGACTAGCCCAGCAAGTGACCGTTAGGTAGGGCAAGCTAACCTTAAGACTAAAGAGCAAAACAAATAAACAAGCTGAATAAAATTAAAAAATTGAAATTGACTTCGAGGTTGGTCGGCACCTGGTAATTACTAGCCTTAAATCCACACCAGGGCACTATGGGTATCAACATCGACGCATTATGAAATACCAACAGTGCAATACGCTTACGGCGGCGACTGAAACATCTGTGCAACTTACCGTGAGACTCCAGATTCTGCGGTTTCTCGGACTCCAACACACGCCCAGCGAGCTTGAAACAACAAAAAATTACAATAACTTGGACACCGATTTTATACTGTTCCCGCACATATATTCTCTCTTAGTCTTGTGGTCAGACCATTCACGCTGACTGCAAGACCAATTCGATTCCTTTGGCTCTCTCTCATTGAAGCCCTTAGCAAATAAACCCGTAATCGGAGCAGCAAAGATATAGTCCATTTGGTCACAATTTGTTCAGCCAAGCAAGTCAACCATATCTCAACTCCTGTTATATATCGATGAAAATTGCCAATAGCACGAAGTACATGCATACCAAATCTGCGACCATCCTTACGATATGCGGTTGACTCAATATCTTTCAATCTTTCTACAAATAGCAATCGCTCTATGTCTAGGCGACGACAGTGACTGGAACAAAAACAGAGCAATCACCAAAATAACCCAAGCGGGTGATAACAAGGGAGATGCTCCCTATTATAGCTGGACAGGAGTCATCAGAAGCTTATTCTTCGACGATAAAAACAGCTGTCTGACTGCTTTCGCTGGGCTATCGGTGGGTCGGCACGTGAATCCAGGCCGCCGATACGACGTCCCCGTAATCAAAAAGTGTCCAGAAAACAGAGATAAAGCTCCCAATAACCAAAAATGGTTCATCAAGGGGCAGATAAAAACTGGAAAAGACCCACAGGTCGTCTTTGAAGGCTACATTAAAAGCCTGGCGCATCTCGATGCCAATGTTGGCGGTCCGAATCTTTGCTTAACCGCGCACGAGAGCGTCCGGGACAGTCCAGGATTTAATTTCAACAACGAAGACACAGCGGCCTATAATCCCGATAAAAATTTCGACCTGAGAGGCGACGTTGACGCTAAGGTCTTGACTTACCATAGATTTTTCACTGCCTCAGGACCCGTATATGTGGATTTGTGTGATGCAGCTAACCCAAACCAGATATGGCACATTGGGATGGGCAAATCGGACTTGCCAAATGCGCCGGATAAATGGACTTGGTACGCTTATTTTCTTTTACTTTCCTTTCGTTGTTACGCTTGCATTCATTTAATATATTCACCCAAAATCTCTTGCATTGAGGGAGTGAAAAAACTAATAAGATAAAAATGTAGGATCCGTCCGATGCTATCAGGATCAACCCGGTGCCCACAAATAAACGACAACGATTGGTGCGATGGTAAAGACCACAAGAAGTGTCGGCCAAACTACCCGTTTCAGATGGGCTTAAGCCGACCGTACCTCGACCCGGACACGGTCAAGAACAATGAATATACCCCACAGCAAGTGCAGTTCGGATGCTCACCCGTCCTCTGGATGTTTCATCCGAATTTCATGGCGTTGAAGTCGAATACCCTTGACCCACTGGATGAGATTCTTGTGAAGACTGGTGCTACTGACGGCAGAACCGCACCATATTACACTGATCCGGAGACTAAAAATTTTGGCGAACCATAGTTTTCATTCTATTTGTTCATATTTTGTTGTATCTTATTTTCTCATCCGGTTTCACTAAACTTATCCGAGGCTTAAAAACTTTCGTATTTGTAGCCGAGATTGTTGATAACAGTTGAATACATCTTATATTCTTGATATATATTGCTATGCAGATAAATTTTCTTCTTCATAGAATGCTCGTATAGCTATATAGTTTGGGATTCCGAAAACTTCGCTGTGATTTCATTTTCAGGCTTAGAACCCACAAGTCCATGATCGAGTCTTAGAAATCTAGTTTTATGGGAATGTCTCAAAACTTTCCTGGTATTTAATCTCTGTCACGATGGTCGAGCGAGCCAGCACTGGATCCTTTATGTCTCTATGAGGTCACTCTAAACATATCTAAATCTGTATCACCGAGATAGATAATCAATTACAGCTAATACGTTGAGGCAAACTTGAAAGCCAACTATATCCAACCTTTTAAGAGTATCGTTAGTTTCTGTATATATTTAACATGAAATCCGAGATCCCTCGACGTATGGTCCTAAACATATTAAAAAATTACCACACACGGCAAAGGTTTTCAGATTACACAGCACAGCCCTCCATACAACTTGCTCTACCTGACACTTGCACTTGTTGGCTACATTTACAGGATGAAAGATAACTGCAACTAGCTAACTGGGCTTAGAGACAAAACGCATCAACAAGATTCCAGATTCCTTTCCACAATTTGGCCATTTTCTTCCATTGAAACCTCATTACTTGCTAACTAAGAGCATACGGCTCTCGTGAGCATACCGAAATCTGGAAACGTTCTGGTCGAACTGTTATCTGACGCCATAGCACAACAAAATACAACACATTGGTCCAAAAGTCTTGTGCATTGCATCACATTGCGAATTCATAGTCAAGTTTTCGCTAGAGCTCGATTTAATGTCGATTATGACGGGGGTCTGAATATTTCATTCTCGATTGCTGTCTAGAGAGATCTTTCGGAAGCTCTCTTACTGCCGGAACTCCTGGGATGCTGTCATTGAACCATGCATGTCCTAAAATTCAAGTTGAATCAACTATATTAGCTACTCTCCCGATCGGTCAGCTCAATCTTGCGGAGAATTGGAGCTAAAAAAGCTGGCTTTAAAGGCATCTGACCAAGGGCAGGAGTTAGTTTTGCCGATTTGGTTGGCGAATCCTTCAGTATTTTTGCTTTGTTCATCTTACTCATTTGATTTTGTACGTCTGGGAACACCAAGTCATCATCGTCGAGAGGGTAGAATGGGGGAAATTCTAAATTAAATATATCACCAAAATTGCTAATCCTCGCCGGGATTTGGTGGCTTGATATATGGCCAAAGTAGGGTTTGGTGAGAAACGGAAGGCTGAGTCTATAGTTTCTACCGCGTCCAGTGTTAGCTTAGTCGATTCTATTTGCTAGAATATTGCAAGAATTGTTGAAAGTCTGATCTCACTGTGCGTGAAGAAGAATTTCTCCTTTGTTTGGATATAACGCTCTGATAGTCTCAGGGGGCAGGTTCCCTGATTGCTGGACCTTTGAATACAGTTCGCGGAATCCAGGTGCCTCAAAAAAACGGCGACACAAAACTAGTGAATACTGCGTCTGAATTCCAGATTCAAAAAAAAAATTAGAATGTTTAGTTAGAATTATTCTTCTGACACTGGTTTCCTTGCAGACGGTTTGCGCTCTGTATTGCACATCTGATATATATATATATATATACCGATTTCTGGTCTTGTTTGACGTATATATAGGTGTAACCTATTCCTTCGCTATCATAATATTCACAGCATCCAAGATCCCCACAGTGCTGAGGGGTCTCATCTGGTGTTTCTTTTTCGTCGCAGTAGACCTAGAGCTTTTGATCCGGAAAGTAATCCCCGCCGCGATGTAAGTTTGCGATTCGGCCGTAATTGTCTGTCAATTTGGAATTATTTAGCAACAAATCGTAACCCATTAAGCGTGGATCCGCTTCCATATAAAATTTTGGCATATTGATATGTTTGTAAAGATTTCAATGCATTCAGTTACCCATAATAATTTGCGAGAATCTACTCGTCTTCAAATCACTGCCCAAATAAAGTCCCAGCATCCTCTGGTAACGTAACTCTTGGAGGGCAAGGGGAAAGTCTTAGCTAGGTACCCGGTCTTGGGCCAGCCAAGCTGATATTGGGCCTTCTGGTCGCTACTACATCTTTTCGATATTATTTGACCTGGCCAAGTATCTTCTTTATCCGAATCTTCAGCTGATTCTGGCGTGAATGCAGCACGTTTTTGAATATTCAAGTATTCTGCTTCTTGAGATACACTGTGTGGAATCGCGGATCTTTATAAACCGAGTTTCGTAATAAAATTCATAAAAATGTCGACTATCGACGACTATGTGTATTTAGTATTTGGAGCTAAATTCAAAAATTAAACACCCTAGCGGGATAGTAGGCATAAGTAATTTTAATACAATCAGAACTGCCGTGGCAAGAACAAAATTCTTGATCCTCTCATTTCGCATCATGGCGATACCCGTCCTTCCAGATTGAGTAGCGCTCTTGAGACTAGACTTTCAATTATGATGGATGATTATGCCGTATCACGTGGAAAACATATCTCATTTAACACAGTAGGTAGATCTGGAGATAGCCTTAAGCTTGTAAGAAATAATGTTACCCGGTTTTCAGTGTCAGACTAGCCGAATAACAAATAAAATCAAATAAAACTGTCTTCTTGTTCAGTAACAGCACCTCGCCGTCATATTTGAGAAATGCAACTTACCTAATTTTCGAAGAACGTCGCCCGGCCGGACAAATAATTTGCAAAATTTTAGAGCTTCTGGCTTATAGCTTACCAGAGGCGGAGTCAGCAACCGCTCATGAAACAAGGGCAAAGCACAAAAGTGTGTCAGTCGACCCAAGACTAGAGGTCTGCAGCTGATACTCAAACGCTAAACTATACTTGCCTATCTTAACTTTCGTCTGTTAGTCTATGTGCCATATTATAATGCTCTACCTCTGTCATAAAATGCAGGTTATAGTATGTCGTAGTTTATATAGTCGCGCAGGTTGGCTCTCAACCAGATTATAGATTTCAGTAGCTCTGTGCCAGGCGAGGATAGCCGCTACCCTGGATCGATCCAACATTGCGCAGTTCATATATTGTTGTTCATATAGATATGCGTGCTTGCTTCGGCACAGTAAATTCCTCAAACCCAACCCGAAGGAGATATCAATGCTATCACAATAGTATAGCTCTGATATATGGCCTAGAGGTGGTCTCGTTCCCAGCCTCGTCGCCAGCCTACAGGATAAATAGCAAATGTTCGAAAAAAAATATCTTAGTAAAAATTTTAGCCCTGATTTCAAAGTGGATTAAGTTCTCAGTTCAGTATTCAGAAGACCCAAGATAAAATAACAATATACTACAGCTTATATTCAGGGACGGTATCACTATTTTACCGGTCTCTCATTAAAAATACACAATCCCAGCCCAGATCTAATTATATAACGGATTAGATATAATTAAGTAAGTGCCTTGAAACTCCCTAGGTCGCCAGCACTTCCTTCGTCGCCCGAATCCTCCTCCAGAAGCTGCTCGTAAGCCGCTTCGAAAATTGGGTTAGGGACATATGGAGGCATAGGCAGAGCAGTTCCTCCACCCTCACGATCAAACTCAAATTTTGGGGCATCAGGATCAGTTGGCGGGAAAGTCCAAACTGATTCAGTGTCTGACAGCTCATCAGAAATTTCCGCTTCTTGCTGCATTATATCATACGCTGTAGAGAATCTTTCATCGATACCCATGGCTGTGTCAAGATAGTCGCTCCCTGTACCTCGAACCTGAGGGCGAGTTCTATCGGTGCCATAAAATCCGTAATTTCCAATTCCCGGCCACGCTTCCTCCATTTTCCACTGTGAATCTTCCGTCTCACCCACCATGTCTGGGAAGAAATCTTCCAAATCCACCACATTTCGTTTCCAAGGCTGCGCACCAAGAACATACGCATCACCAGGATTTAATCTGTCGGAGCGTCTCCGTCCCTCCTCCGGGTCATCGCTATATGCTGTCCCTTCGGAATCAGAATTATAGTTTCCAGTCGCAATATCAATCGGTCTAATTATGGTCGGCCCGATAACTTTCTTCCACCATTGGCCATCCTCATCCATCTCTTTCCATGATTGGGCTTCGATATACCCTTTCTCCGGAAACAGTTTCTCCATATCCACAATCTGAACGCCCTCACCTTCAAAAAACCTAATGATAGCCATCGGTTGGAAAAAATTGGCACTAGACACACAATCCCGACGCGCGTATAAGCCTATAGCTCGGGGCACGGGTCCTGCAGCACCAAGTGTGGGTAGAACCTCGGGTTCTAGTATTGACTCCACCGCAATTGCTGTTATTTGCAAATTGGGAACATCATGCTGAATACCGACTTTCAGATACGGAGACTTATCGTATAACGAGAGCCTGGGACTGTCCGGATGTCGAATTGTATCTAGATAAAAGTACTGCGACTTTCCAGCTCTGAGATTGTTGGGTTTATAAGCATCCCCCATTTCGCGGATTGGAGTTGACTCATCAAAGTTGGGATTGATAATGTTGAAACATCGCATCCTTCCTACTGTTCCTGGTATGTCATGGGATATAATCTCTGATACCCGTTCCGCCGGTTCGGTTGAGTGATCGTATCCAAGCACATTGAAGGCAATGCTGTAAGCATTTGCGCCGGATATTGAGACAAACAGTGCGAATAATTCAAGGGAAATCATGTTGTAGGTATGGATAATCCTGTAGCCCAATTAGCCAACTATTGTGTAGATTTTTTTAAAGCCCGTGTTACAAAGGCTGTCAAGTAGACAGCGAATAACGTGGTTTAGTATAATATATCCACGCAGCAACCTCACGCTTAACTAGTAAAATGATTCCTCTCAAACCAAGCACAACAGACTCAAATAGAAAACCAAACACATTCGTAGAGGAAGAATACAAACCCTAAATACTCTGCCAGAAGTGGTAGTCTTGCTTGCAGAGAATTAGTGTAGATGCCTACAAACACAAGATTACAATTCGCAGCTTAATACAGGAATGAAGGCCCAAGTTTTCATTTTTTCTCTAGGATCAATCCTTTTTGCGCTCTTATCTATACACGGTGTGCACGCGCAAGGCCAAGGATATAGCAATGCTCAAAAGCCACTCCTTACTACCAGAATCCCTTTATATCCCTATTGGAAAGATTATTTAGAGACAGAAGCAAGCGTATTTTTGGATATCGGCTCAACAATCGATGTACTTCGCGAGAGGATGAATTCCGGATATCCAGTCGGAAAACCAGAAGACCCACCAGATGTATACTCTAAATCAATGAGTTACTTCGTTGACGCCTTTAAATTGGGCCAGCAAAACTTTGAGTCTGCGTTGGAACTGATGCTTCAGCCGACCCCAGAGGGGGAAGCGGAGCTCAAAAAATTCGGACTTAGCAAAACTGAACAAGCTGTTACTTTGAATAAGAGTCTACAGAATATCGCTAAAGATCTCGATGGAGTTAGGTTAAACTGTATAGATTTTTTTGCGAAAACGGTCGCCACCCTCCCAGGGCGACTTTATCCGAGGTCGAACTCCGCAGGGGTAAATCTGCTTCTGATCTCGCAACTCGTCAACTCCGCCAAGGCAGACATTCAAGATGACAGTATTATTGTTCCTTTGCATGGGCGGGAAAGATTTTCGATCAAGTGGCAACTCATTTTCAAAGAAAATGTCTTCTACAGAAGCAGAATCAAAGATATGGAAACACTCTTGAAGAGATGGTTTTCACTCGATACCGCTAAAGATCTCTTCGGGGATTTAAAAGACCCTTGGACTACAAATCTAGAAGGAGATAATAGCTTAACATTTCACTTGGCGACTATGCGAATCCGGTGGCTTCTTAGCGTGTGGCAGACATCGGTATTTCGTCTGATAGATTTGACTTCAAACGTTCTAGGTCCGATCCCTGATCTTTCCAAACCGACATGGGGGTCAATGATGCAGAGTACACTGTTGAAAACACAGGATCGCTGAATAAATCTAACAATCCCTAACCTTTGAGCTTTATCGGAACTCTTATCTCTATTCACACGCATGTCCGGAAGCCTTGCAGTAATAGAATTATTTTACAAATGGTATATTCTAGACCCAATGGTGCGAAAGCTTTATAATCTTAAGACAGTGCCAACTCTGGTAGCATTGAATACAACGCTGTTGAAATATATTGTTATTTATTGAGAACCATTCCTTCCGTTCACTCTGGGCTTCTATGTCATCTATTATTGTATATGTTATTCTTATCGCGAAATTTACCAACTCCCATGATTCTCTCGTCTATAGAATACCCCAATTCCACTTTATCCTTCTTCTTCTTAGGGTAGAGAACATTTGTGATGAATTCTGTAATCGGAATCTGACTCCTTTCTGGTGACTCGGGCTGGCTTTCAATAAAATCATCGTCATCTTCCACCTCTATCTCGTCAAAACGTTTCAAATCATCCCAATTGATTTGCATATTCATCATCTCCTCCTCTGATATCTCTTCCAGGATATCGGAATCCAAGGGAGGAGAAATTTGATTACTGTATAAATCTCCTTTAACCTCGCCACCCCAAACAGTGTGAACTTCAAGAAGGTCACCAGGAACCATCCCCTCCCCTAGCACAAATTTTTTCCAGCCAGTTTCTGATACCCTTGCGATTCCCTCGCCGATTTCTCTAAAGGAGAGCGCGCCGCTACTATATATGCCCTGGTGATAGTTCTCCAAGGATCTGGGAAATATCTTGTTAAACGCAGGAAGGGTCTGCGTTCCCGTCTGGTCCCACAACCTTACCACAGCTAGCGGGGCCCCGTTGGTGCTAACACAGTTGCGAGCGTCGTAAAGTGCGATAGCACGAGGAGGGTACCCTCGGAGTTCGAGATCGGGGAAAGGAAGGTTTTCGGCGTATAAAGACGAGGTGACAGTGAATCCTGTAGGTGTCCACACTGTTTTCTTGCCGGAAAAGTCTTCGGTTTTCACAGTGGGTATATTCCAGCAAGTTCTTGGGCTCGAGGCGACGAGACTTACAGTTTCGTCTCTTATTTTTTGGTTATTTTTGTCGATGGAGTCGATGAACCAGGTGATGTAGTATCCCTCAGCCAAGGGTAGAAAAACTGCAGGGATCGAAACTGCTAAGTAAGAAAATCGCCACATCGCCATCTTCGCTTTATATTAATTTGCTATCTCGTATTGAAGCGAAGGGCTGATAGATGAGCTCTCAAGGTACCACGTTCCCGCCATTGCATTTCAATCACTCCAGCTTTCTGAACATGTAAAATGTAAAACCGGTAGTAAAAGCATCTGTCTGAGAAATATTGAGAGGAATGGTGCCGTTCGCATGTCCCACTCCCTAAAGCTACCTCAAACGCCCTCAAGCATTTTGGTCATGAAGAAGATCTGCGAAGATGTGTTGATGCTGCACGAACTTGTGAAACCTGACAACGCAAATGTTACAACATAATACCGGCCTCGCGTCTATCTCGTCACCTAATTCTTAAGGCTTGCGGTATTACTTCAGCCTTCGCATTGTATCCAACTCTTCTTTCTCAGAATCACTATCACAGACTCAGATACTCAAACTACCGCGCATAATCAGAGCCTATTGATTATAAAAATTACTATCGCTGAACCAGTCAATCCATCTCTTCATCAAACAGTTTGCTTCGAGCCTTTAATATTAGCCTCGATTCGAGGCTACATTAATATATTCCTCTCTCTGAGAAACGCAATTGTCCGACCGACTACATCCCGGCTTATCCCCGCCCACAGCAAAACTTTACAGCAAAAAGCTATTACCTCGTACTTCAAGCCATTACAATGATTGGAGCTACCGAACTCTTGGTCGTCGGAACAGCTCTGTCTGCTTTCCTCGCCGGCGTGATAGCCACCGAAACATTTAAAACAATCGAATATCTCTACGCAGCCCGCAAAGAACGAATCAACTTGGAATTAAAGCATTTCGGTAGACGGCTATCCAAGAAGGAGCGAAAATTGATAGAGGATGCCTACAGGTTCCGCGCCAAAACCGACGGCATTAGTCTAGACGATAAAGGCAGATTCAATGCCACGATGAGAGTTCGAGGCACCAAGGGCCGGAACAAGGAATATACCTATCCACCTTATTCTGAAAAGCAGGAACCGGAGCCGTACACTCCAGTGAAAGAGCCAGTATCCAACTAACTCAATGTCCATCCAAGAGACCAACGGACTCCGAAATGAGCAAGGAAGGGCTTTTCTTTTTATCTCATCTGTTTCTTTTGGGTTGAGGCGGCTTTGAAATGGTTGGGTGGGCCGACTTGATGAAAAGGGTGGAATTTTACTCTCACTAGTTAGTTGGAGGTTAGAAGGTTATCGCGTAGTGTATTATACCAAAACTCCACGCTTTTACATGTTACACATTACTGTTACTAGTTTCTTTCAGAAACCTTAGACACAAATGAGAATCGAATGTCATACTCTAGAAGAGATTTATTCTAAAATCCACTTTGAAGTCTAATTCACTGATAATAGACTTTTATTCGGCTTCAAAGATGGAAGATCAAACTAGCCTACTTCTCTGTGATCCTTAAACCTCAAAGAAGAGTGTGCTCAGTCTCGCCGTACGACCCTCGCACCAAAGTGTGTGACGACGAGATTAGATTGTGCCATATACTTAAGTAGTTGGTGTTGACGTGTTGTTGATAATGTCGATACTGTCGATGCTGCCGATATTGTCAAAGATTCAACACTATCAGTTGGGATGGCTTTGGTTTCTGTTTCCATATAAACAAAGATTTTCTAGTAGGTCCATTTGCTATTCTGGCTGCCATTTTCTTCTTCTCATCACCCCCGACATTCTATACTTCCCTCTCCTATTGAGCCAGCATTAACAAGACTTCCTAAGCTCTAGCTCCAGACCTTAGTGACCGCGTACCAACCACTTTTATCTTTTTTAAATATATCTACCTATTCTACCAAATAGACTGAATCACCTAGGTTTGAAATATTTCGATCGCCAGCCATGGAGCCGAATCGTTCTGTGTCAATGGTTCCGACCCCACCTACCACTCTATCAAACAGCTCTGATGTCTCTGAGAAGTCCCAAAATCCTATTCTCAAGGCAATTTCCAATCGTATTGTCATCCCACTCATTACTCTTGGGCTCTCCACGCCAATCATCTCTCATGCAATATGTCTTGTCGGCTCGAAGATTCTCAAACGAAAAATGGACCGCGAGACCGCAGAAATGATGGGATCCGCGGCTTGTGGTGCAGATATCGATGGAAAAGTTGGCCCAAATACCCATATCAACCTCTCCAAAGAAGAGGAGCAACTACGAAAGGCTAAGATGAAGGCCCATTTCAAACAAAGAAAGGTAGCAGCAAAGCTCCAACGAAAGTTTTTACGAAAGGAACGAAAATCCATGAGAAAAAGCCGAAAGGATAAAGCTCGTAAAGCGAGGAACATTACCCAGGAGCAGTTTGTCAAGGGCTGCTATTCTCACGATAGCTTTTCAGGTGATGAGGTCCTGAACCCAGGAATTTCGGAAGCTCAGGGGACCGGCAAAGCTGTACGCCACAAATGGACTCATAAAATGAAAACCAAATCGAGCTTAATGTTGAAGCAGACAAAGAACGCGGGAGGCTTGCTTCTTAGTATCGGGTGGTGGGGTAACTTTTGATAGGCCCCTTTTTATATTTTTTATCGACCTCAGACTTCGGTCTTGTGTTTCCTTGTGTCATTCAGCGGGTTTATTCTCAAGTACCTCCCGTCGATATTGCTCCCGGGCCCGAGAGCGAGCTATTCCGTGAAAGAGGCTTTTAATACTTTTTCTAGCCCAGTCTTTTCTTCTGCTATTATCCTGCGCACAATATTGCTTACACGTTTTACTTTATAATTGGTTTTTATTTCTTATTACTTCAATTGCGATGCCCACCTCCTTGTATAGTTTCGCTGTGACGACCCTCCAACACGCGGAGGGTCACACAGTGAGACTACTGCTTGTATTTACCCAGGGCTCCTGCAATTGGGAACGTATCCACCGGTTGGGGCTCACTCGGACTCTGCAAAGCATAATCAATAGAAACCAGCGCACCGGGGAAATATTTATAGTAAAATATACAGGCGGAGTTTGATTTATATAAATAATAAGCATTATTCTAATGCTGTGCTGATAAACTGTACATCCCAGCGACCCAGTATGAAATCATCCTATATATCTCCACAGTTTGGCTCGCCAAGTGAGCTGTTTTATCCTTCACTGCATGCCAGGTCTGAATTCAACCTACTTGGTAAACTATCTTAAACGCAAAGATTCAAACTCGCAAATTATATGACCTCACTCTTTATCAATTCGCCTGGTATCAATCCTACCAATTGAAGTCTCGTTTCCCGCAGCGAACTCTATACATGACAGTAAACTTGGCCTGATCAAATAGCGTATCAAAGGCTGGAAACGCTAAAGATACAGCTACACAATCCAACATGCCATCCACTCGATCTCTCCTGACCTCTGGGGTTGGTATCATCAGTACCTTCGCCGGTCCAGGCATCATCACCGGTCTCACAAGCTCCATGGGTGACCCGTTAATGGCTCTCCCCATCACATCGATCGTCGCTGTTGTCATAACCGCTGTTGGCACAATCATCGTTTACATCAAAGACCGCCGAGCTTCCCGCCGTTCTCTCGAGAAATCTGTTTTCGGCAAAGTTCTTAACCGCGTCGAACGCAGAGAGCTCAAACCGCAGTACAAAGCCGCAAAGGCCCGTTCCAAAGCCGACAACAAGGCTGAAAAGGCCGCCCTCAAAGCGGAGGAGAAGATTAGAAAGAAAGAGTTGAAAAAGGTAATCAAAGACCGCATCCGAGAGAAAGTCAAGCAATTGCCGTTAAAAGTAGTGCTTGGTTTGGTCAAATTCTTGAACACACTAGTGGTGGAGATACCAAAAGTTTCTGTCGAAGATCTCAGTGCTGACGTCGACGACGCCGTGCAGGGAGTTGTCCAACCGATCCCAAATATTCCTGGACTGGACGATTTGCTTGCAAAGAAGGCGCCCTCTGTCCCCGGAGCTAGTGATGCTGGTGCACTATTTGTGACATCCGGAGCAGATACGGTTAATAATACGGTCCCAGCTGTTGCTTCTGGGTCTAAATTAGCACCAGCAGTAGCTTCACCGGTCATAAATGCCCCCGGCTCATTACCCGTCACACCAATCTGATCCAAGGGTTAGCTCACAAGCAAGGCTGTACTTAGCATCGTGTATTGGCTGCCAATAACGGTTTCAAAGTAATCAACCTATACCACAACAAAGATATTACCACATTCGTCATCACACTATTCTCAGGTTCGCTCATTCCCTCAGGGCCGTGTGTATATAGAGTTTGTTATTCGTCCCATTCCGCATTCGACACGGACCTACCTTGCAGTTCTTGAGCATGTACATATTCTAGAATAGAAATCGGCCTTTCTCTCTCTGTCATATATCCTTATGGTCTCGATTCGAAAGCTCCTAGCTCCAGGAACGTATTGTGACAGATACATGGTTTTAAAGCTAATTCACTTGCAGAATGCATTAATGATTACAAAGGGCAAATGCATTAACCGAAAAATGCATGTAAAAACGTGAAAGCAACGAGTGTGAGAAACCCCCCAAAATATCCCAAGTACCAAACTCCAAAGGCCCTATTCTTCTGATCCCATAAACCTGCAAACATGGAGAACATATATCTTCCAATGCAAGCTTTTCAAAGACAACCATATCTAGTTCTTCAAACGCTATGCGAAGGAAATTCCTACGGGAACCCAGCCACTTTGGAACGGTAAGCTATGCCATTCATCCCAACTCCGCCTTCAGACCATATTCCGGCATAATATCTTCCATCTCGAGCGGCCCTTTGCCTTGATAATTTCTTAATGCCTTTCTCTCCCTCTTTGTCAACTTCCTACCAAAATACATAGTTTCCAGGCGTTTGAGTAGTATGCGATTGTTTCTGTGACCGGTGACGTGACTGGATGCTCTGACGATAGACAGGGCGAGAAGAGCGGCAGCTGCAACCAGGAATGGACTAGCTGAAACGATCCTAAGGGTGCAGGCCTCCATTTTAGGTTGCGGTACCCAATGCAAAGGTGGTTTATGGCGCGGTGAATCTGAGGCTATTGGTCTCGTTCAAGGCACTTTGAGGTTTGGTTTGGCAGATTTGAATGCTTGATGGGTTATAAGACAGGTTCGGTGCGATGCAGCAGACTTTGAAGGTTTTGGTGTCTTTCGTGCTTCCCGCGTTCCCTTTCATAGAACATGTCAGTAATACACCCAATTGCTAACGTACAAACCAATGCAGGGATGCACGAATGCCATCTAAATCGCATTTTACTTACTTTATGCTACCCCTCAGATGTCGTTACTCCCCCCAAAAAAAAATCAAAGAGCGAAAGAACGTATTTCCGGGCCAGCCGGAGGTATCCGAAATCGGGAATTTAATGGTTGCTGATGCAGTTTATGAAGACACAGTTCGATAGTAGTGATGCCAGTGCATACATTCGCTCGTAAGGCCATATGGATTTCTCGATTTATTGAAACTTTTTGTCGCCTAAAACTAAATATGTATGCATCTAATAGGTAAATAAATAGAAATCGTTTATAGAAGAGCAACATTCTCTCTGAGACACCTCAGTGCATGCTATCTCGACATAATCTTCATTCGCATTCTATTTATTTATATTGGTGTATAGCTTCTCAGCTCAGCAGGTTGGTGGTACACATGTCAATCATGTCAACACATCTGCATAGCGTTGAGCTGTTGTATCGCCATATGCGGTAAAGATCGCTAGTTACAGAGACGCAGAGATCAGATCGAGCATAACCAGAAGCTAGAAGATTCGATCCATCGATATCGATCGCGATCGCGATATATCTCGTGTGCAGATCCATAGCTGTAATCCTTATGGTTATTTTATCTTATGGAAGCATGGATCCGCTGATTCAAGTCGAAGCCTAACTTTGATGTTATTTCACATTTGGGCTCTACCTGAGTACTACCAATTTTCCAGACGAGCAACAAAATCGTATCCATTTCATCCTTGATGTCCAGGCCTCCAAACTTCCTTGTAATAAAACGTTGGGCGCACGGTGACCAGTGCAGCGGGCTGGTCGAGACTCGAACATCAAAATTACATCAACGAGACCACCCTTTTAATATTTTTCGTTAGGCAACAGACTAACAATGATGAACGCCCAGTGCTCAACAAACTCGCCTAAAACGCGATCAGCAGGTCTCTCATTTCGCGTATCGAGTTTAAGATGAGGATGTACCGATGATATGATGATCCGTGCAACCACGGCACACTAATTTATCAACTTCTAATGATATCACTATTCAGTTGTGTACGTTTCAAACTGTTGCGCAATTTCTAAACAGTTCGCTCATATTCTCAAAATGCCATTCAGAGAAAATGCATATATCTCGAAAGCTGCCAAGAGCGCTCTGGCCGCACGCGCACGCATCAGTCCTAACAGCCCCGTAATCGACTTGTAAATGTCTATATATACCTATCAATCTAATGTAGGGCTAATATTCTCGTGGGTTTGCAACTGCGGGTAAATATCCAATAATTAAGGTAGATAGTAGCTAGTAATATTATAATACAAAATTAAGACGAGTGCTACCGGATACATAGATTAAACGCTAACCTCAAGGAATACTCGTCAGAAAATTGAGTCCTTGACTCTTAATAAATGTTGAATCAATTCAAATATTTTTGCAACCACTAGATCTTAATTCGGCTTACTCATCACTTGTTAGGCTACTATTCTGTTCGAGGGTACGATTATTTTAACTCTGGACTTTCAGGTTTGGTACGACATGGCTAGGTGCTCGAGTTACATGTAAGTCGTACAGATAAACAAACATCTAAAACTTGCGACCTTAGGACTAAAGAAAAGAGAAAATTTTTTATGGGAGGACAACTAACAAATATAGATCTTAAAGCTCGCTAGTTCACTTCATAATAAATAAAGTTGGGTTTGTATACACTGCCTAATCTGGGGTTGCACATTGACTACAGAATATCAACTCAAGATGCAAAATCGAAGTTGCTTGTAATTAAGCATGCGTTGAATTATAGTATCTCATCCGGGAACTAAACCCAATCGGGGTTTTCATTGCTCATAGATCCGGGGTCACCAGCATCCGTGTGTTTTGAAGAAAGCACTCAGTCGAACTCGCTGTACAATGCAGAATATGCTAGTAGCGATTTGGGCTTCAGACCCGATCGAAGCTTTGTCTTCTTGAATCATACATCCATCTCTTTCCTTATTCGCCGGCAAGCCCGGCTCTCACGGGTATCCGGGTAGAACGGAGAGCCCCACAGGGGTTCGCACTGAACCCAACACGCATAATCCGCCCACGAACGGCGCGTAATTCCAATATTATGTGCTCGAGTGATTGCATCACCATTTTCCTTCTGCCTTCCTCGCTGTTTTTAACAGAAATTTGTTTATTTTTATTTTTATTTCATTTTTTCAAATTTACTCACACACTCAGTCAATCCGTTTCAGGTTTTTGAATTTTTTCCACTCAAATCACTCAGCGTCTACGGAGATATCTGACAATAGAATCCCTGTCGCCTCACCCATCAAAGGTCTTCGGCTGATTCGCCAATCTTTTGCTCCTTTCAACGAGTTCTTCCTTTTGTATCCACGGTTCTTAATTGGCCAATACTTGTTCCAATATGCACAGTTTGTTTCGAATATCGATTATATTCCCTCTCACTTAATATCCATGTTTTATAGGTGTGTAATGTCGAACACCCCGGAGTTATCATATGTAGGCGCGCTCCGATGCATCAAAAGAAACAGCTAGACCAGTCTGAAGCTTCAAGGGCTTAGCTTTCAGGTTAATTGTTGGGGTCATTGTTGTTGGTATCCCGGGGTTATCGGTATCATAAGATTTTTGGGAAGGGTTTCTCCATTAGCTATTGCAGACTTTCGACGTGGTCACACAGTTACTTTCTGGACATTGTGCCAGCACTTGTACAGCTAGTCCAGCTAATAAAAATCGAATATTAGAGACAACTTCTAGTCAGGGCTTTGCCTAACATTTGGGCTGCATGATCCTTGAAAGGGGTATAAATATTAAGAAATGCAGAAACTACAGGGTAGCTCTGGTGCTAGAGGTGTCATCTTGAAAACTTCGTTGAAGAAGAAATTAATGTGATAGTCTTCCCAATTGGTCAATTAGTAAGTCTGATTATACCATATTGGATCGGCAAGCTGGTAAGAGTCACTATATCAAAAACATTCAAGTCAACACGATTGATAACAGATAATGTGCCTTCGCCGTTGTATATGTGTAGCCTCGCCTATGGAAAACATCTCTATGTCTTTCGTTTTCTTCGTTTATTGGGATTCGTGAACTCAGTTGTTATCCTGCTTGAAAGTATACATGCGAGACAAATGACAAATATAAAGTACCTTCAAGACACCGCCACGGTGTTTCCAATTAGGTTGTACAGATGTATAAAGCTCGGCTACATGTCTACGGCCCTTGCCAAAGTTCAGGAAAATTAAAACTCACTCCGAGGCTAAGGGAAACTCTTCTTTTTTACACTCGCCGAAAATGATGGCTGGTCTTCCCCGCCGATTAATACGTACCCCAAGAACAATGCCACCAGAAGTGTCAGCCTCTCATGCACTGCATGCATTTTGCGAGCTAGAGGCACTCGAGAAAGGGGACACGAGATCTTCACAAACCACACACAAGAGATCGTGAGATCGTGTGCATAAAGCTCTAGCTAGTTGCGTGATCCAACTCATCATTAAAATGCGCCACATGATCTCCCTGGACTGCATATAGACGACATTATACCTATTACACTTGTCTCAGAGTGTCTAAATTCCATTGGATTGAAGATCAGGAACTCTCCCACTGGAGCTATCCCTTGGGTGCATGATGCATCAGAAACAGCCACTCAAGCAAAGCTCTCAAAGCTAGCCTCAATTGTGCAGAACAAAAAAATTGCTTGAAATCGCCCGATCTCAACTGGAGCTGTCGCGAGAAACGTTGCGAGTTATGTACATAACGCAAGGGATCACAAGCGTGGTCAAAGTCCAACGAAGCTAATCCACGTTTTAACTCTAACTAATTTTGCGCTGTCAATGCTTGAACCCCTTCGATTAGAAGTTTGCAGAACAAACTATTGCACATTATACATATTGTCTCCACATATAGACCCCCTAGGAGCCTCATACTTATGATCGCCATATTAAACCATAGCGCCGATTTTGGAACCAGATTGGGTATCTTGGGCTTAGTTTCTGTTGTAATAAGTGGCGTTCTTATAGCTAGCGCTGTGAAGTTAAATTCATGCGCTCGACGCTAAGAGAAATGGACTTAACCGACTGAGTATGGTGCTCTGGTCTGCAGTCGCATACCCACGTAATGCTTTTAGTTTCCTCGATATCAATTACATCAGACGTGTCTAACTGAGTACTAAGTATATTTTATTTTCTACTTCAGATGTAAAACAATAGCGAAGTATCTCGGCACCTTGTCTTGCAAACGTGTTAAGTGCACCTTGCATAGTGCAAGGGTCTCATCCTAGGTTTCTGAGGTTAGATGTTATCCACGGCGTCTGTAGCTATGTAGCAAGTAGCAAACACAATTCAGATAGGATAATTCAAAACCTGTCTTTCAGGGAATATAATGACCAGAGGCCTGGCCAGGTAAAGTTGCAGTTTATTTTAATGATAAGGTCCAATCTGTTATCTGTTAGATGTTTTTGAGTTTTTGTTGTGTAATCATGAATCTTATGCATCATCAACGAGATGCAGTTTGCATGTACAAGGTTGATGGAGGGCAGGGAATGCCATCGCCGTCAAACAAATTTACCCTTCCACGAACCTTAATACCCTCAAATTGTAAATTGAGAGTAATACCCCGATGTTTGTGATGTATTTTGACAGATACGCTAGCGAACTACATCCAAACCTGAAACAGCCTTAACCGAAGACCCCCGTAGCTCAGGTTGAAAATCAAAAACACGAAAATAAACAACCTGCATACACAATGGATGGCCGAACAAACATGTTCTGTTGATTAAAATAGATTGTGGGAGGCTCGACACGAAGAAAAGAGACAGGGCCTAATGCGGCATGGTTGAGAGAAAGGACAGAAAGAGAGGTGTGGAGACTCCATTGACTGCATCACTTCTGCGTCTGACGAGCAAGTGGGTGTTTGCGGCGATAGATGTATTTGGCAACAAGAGGGAGAAAAAAGGTCCACACCACAACAGCGAACCGAGCACGCACAAGGGAGGCTCGTGGGTCTTCCGGCCAGAAGCACGAGCAGTAAGGGCTTGAGTTGTTGCGGGTTTGGCAGCGCAGCGCAACAGGCGAGCTCAGGAGAAGTTCACGATCTTGTGAAAAGCACGACAATACTACAGCATAGTGGTAGCCTAGCAGCTAGCTTGCATGCACATTCTGTCAACAATTCTAGCAATTTTGCTGCTGCAAGAGTTGCCGCTTCGCCGTCATTCTCGACGATGTGATAAGATGCGCAGAACAATTCGAATTGGATTCTATTTTAACAGGTGTGTCGTGTGGTCTGCAGAGGCTTGCTTGCGTCGCAGGATCGAGTATCAGATAGCGAAATATGGCAAATGGCATTTGGGGAAAACTCTTCAAACTTCAAACTCTCTCTCTTTTTTGTATTGCATTTGGCTTTCTGTATGTTTCCGAAATCATCAAAAATGGGTAATAACATAAGTATGTACATGAAATCTGCCGCGATCAACCCGCAGCAATAAGAGTCGTTTCGTCGAAATTTTTGATTAAAAGAGACACAATAAAATGAACCCAAGAAAATGAATATGCAGGAGACATTGGCGCTTGCGGTGGACAAGTGAAATACCAACAAAGTGAAGTGTTTGTTCCACTGTTACACATTGCAAGGTGCCTTAAAGGATAAGGTTACGCTCGGGTGTGTTTCAGACCGCAGGGAAGATGGTTAGGAAACCTTCTAGAAGGCTGAAAAGGAAAATGAGAGACAAAAGCTGCAGAAAATAAAATCAAAACGCCCTAGCTTTTTAAAATATTCAGAGCAAATGAAGGAAATGACCGCTAGGAGAACTGGGAAGCAAATAACCGGAGTAAGCAAATCTAAAAAAAGATATTCCGCCGAGAAATGAGGATTAGGGAATTATTAAGTGTCGTAGATGGGCGGGAAGTAAGCAGAGAGAGCTGGGAGATATCGTGAAACAAAAACGAAAATAAAGCAAAATAAGAAATAGAAGGTAAAAATAAAAGTAAAATAAAAAGAAAGAAAGTCACAAGACAGTGAAAGCCGGCGCCGCTAAAGAAACTGGAGAAGGAAAAGGTAGTGAGAAGCTGTAAGGGGAACTTTTAAAAGAATGTCGGCTAATGTCCGTGAAAGGGCGATATTTGCAAGCGAGTGAGATGAGTGAGCAATTGCAGTAAGGGACCGCTGCAGCTCAGCCTCACCATGACCTCGCAAGAAAGAGAGACGGAAAACGAGTGTGGGGATCTGTCAGGCAGAGATTCAATCGTGCGATCAAAACTGAAAGAGGTCGATGAATGCCGGAGATGGCTTCTTCTTCGGGGACCACCAATTGCAAGGTGCAGTGCTGATGTGGGAGCTGGTGCCTGTGGGCATGCTTCTCGGGATGGAGAGCTGTCTGCGTTTCATCCGCATTCTCTTGGACAGACGCAGGCTGGCAGACGGCTTCACGATGGTGACCCCAGGAATGCCAGGCAGGGAGGCTCCCTTTGGCTCCTCTTCACTCAAACGTGGTTTCTTCGTGGGAGGTTGTAGAGATGCAAGTCTCGTCTCAAAGCTCTCGTCGTCCTGTGATGAAAAGCCAGATGATTGGTTAGCTGTGCTATTTCCGGGAACCCTTGTGAACAACACATTCCATTCCTCGCCCTGTCCAGAGACCTGCTATTTCCGAATGGTCAGGCGGCCGTTCCAATCATGAGAACGCTTGCCGTCGTCCTGTACGGCTTCAGCTAGCTGCAATGTTGATCTGCTGCAGTCTTACGATATCGAATACGAAAAGAAATAGTATGCAGCACAGGAGATATCAATCCCTTACCTCGGTGAAACAGCCGCTATCATAGGCCTCGTCCACAAAGTCGTAATCTTCCTCCTCCTCCTCCTCCTCCTCCTCCTCCTCCTCATCCTCGTCGCTATCGTCTTCCCAGAAGCTCTTGGGCTCGCTTCCAGTTTGGGGTCGTGCGTCATCCTCTTCGTATTTGCGAACAATTGACTCCAGCTCCGAAAGCGTGTCTTCGAGTGACATAGCTTGTCTGACACCAGGGCTAAGCGGAGCTAGTTCTTGCGAAGGCGAGGCGTATGCCGAATCGATGAATATTGACTCAGAGTATGACTTGGCCGAAGGGCTCGGTGACAAGCTCCGTGGAGACGGGAGGTATGGCTCCAAATGCTGGCTTGACCAGATCTTGTGGGATCTGATAGTCGGGGTAGGCGAGGGGAATCTGAAGCACTCGAGTTGTCGTCTAACGGAGTCCATTTCGGTATATGTCGAAAGGTTCGCCATTTTTTTCTTCTCCCTTGATAGCTCTGCGCCTACGGATCTCTTGTTCGATGATTCTCGAATAAGGTGTCTCAAAGATCTGCGATGCTAGTTAAAGCCGGGATGCAAGGCCTTTGGTCTATATTATAATGAAGAAACAAAACCCCAAGATTTGAATCGATGACCCGCGTCGATGAATATATATAGCTTGAAAGAAAAGGGGGGGAGGGCGAGTGTGCACAAGATTCGTATAAAAAGGGCGTTGCTATTGTATTTATCTTTCGTGAGGAGCAATTCCGAAAATGTGTATGTGCGCTGGGAAATGATAATGAAATATAAAAAATAAAAATGAAAAGAGTGACTGATACGTTAACGATAAAAAATTATTAGTTTGAAGCCTAAACTTGTCGACGTTTGAAAGCGGAGGTTGCGAATGGAGAACTCATGTCCAAGGAAGGCATCATCATGATATATAAATCCTTCCCTGGGGAAATTCGTGTTTTAATTTAGAAGGTTCTTATTCTGGGAAAATTCTGCGTAAATCATTGCATATTGTGGGTATGAGCCAGGACCTCATTCCGGCCTAGGGTCGCCAGCTGGGCAGGTTCGCTTGAACATGGGTCAACCTAAAAAAGATGTTCGCAATTGTTTCTAATTTGACATGGGAGACCTAGAACCAGCGTCACCAACCACAATGCCGGAAAAATAAAATAAATAAAAAGACAGAGATCTGTATTCTATGCTGCAAAACCTACGCCAGTTCGTTGTCTCCTAAGGGGGTGTGCCACACAAGATTGTGAAAGAGCGTACAAGCCTCCTTCTCCAGCTCATATTTCGCTTCTTTCAATAGGGCGAAATGCGGGAAGTTAGACAAGACAACAATAATAATACATGATATTATCGGACCAACATTGAAATCATTTCGTGCTTTCCTTTGAGACCTGCGGGAGGCGGGTACAAGGTAAGGCAGTAACATTGCGCTCCGCGTTATAGCAGCATCCCGCCAGGCAGGAGCGGTCTTTGCCCAGCCTGAGACTATTCCCTCTCGCGGAATATCCTTCGCAAGGTATTCAGACAACAAGCCACACGATTCCTATTTTTGAATATATTACTTTCAAAACTTCAAGCCAGCGATTCGCAATTGGTTCACCAAATTATCAACCGCGCTGAGAAGGGACCCAGGAAGAACGGGGCAAAATTTCTAAACGAACCAGATTAGCATTAAATTAATTTATTCCACTCGTCTGTCAAAAAAAGATAGACGTTTGGATAAACGTCCAGACATGTTTCGAATGTTTCGAAGCATTCTCTAGCCGAATTTCTCCTTTGGCTGCTTCAAACGATCCGAATTTCCCGACCGACATATTCGGGGTGCATGTGCTGCACTTGAGCAATCGAGCGAGAGCGCAAACTTGTGCATATGTGTTACACGGATAGGATCCAGAAATCTCCAGACCGGGACAAATCTCAGACTTCAAATACTCGAGCAGGCTCTTTGGCCGCCTCCTCGATGGACTTTTTCCGGTCGAAGCTTCAAGAAGCGCGGTAGAATGTCTATGGTATTTTCCGAAATATTCAAATAGATTAACTGGATTTCCCCATCAGGCACGTCTAAACAAGGGGAAGAATCGGTACCTGAACCAGGCCGTCGACTGTGCGTCAGCATTACCGGCTGAATTATGTCCAAGACACCTCAACAATCCATTATCTCTCGCACAGGTGGCCGATCTATTGATAGACTCGCTCACTCATCGCAGCCCCTATCTCCCTCCGCACCATACAACTTTGAATACGCTTTCATCGAACTGCGGGTTATGACTATTGTCTGAATGCTGTGCTGCGCTTCATGAATATCAATGATACCATCGCCGGTTTCATGTGTAAGGTGATATGGAAACCCCGAGCCGATAACGAAAATAATGACAAAAGGCTCATGTGCGGACGCCTGGGGAGGATCAGGCCTCCCACATGCATTCTTCTGGATCCCCGTTGTTTCTATTCTGAATTCGGCGGTTGCTGTCTCAAACTTCAAAGCCGGCCAAGCTAATATAATAACAATAACAACAAAAGCTTGTAAGACCAGCTTGACGATGCACCTTTGAGAACCCCGAATTAATCGGACTGTGATTAACTCTTGAAATAGGCGACTGTGTGTACGGTCTTATCGCTCTGGCCTCGATTATCTCGCGCATGCATCTTTCGGCCGTCTTACTCTGCTTATTACTTTGCGTATGCACCTACTTCCCGAAATGGCATCACAAACAGCATTCGGTTAGAAGTATTCTGTATCGTAAAATCGGATCTGCGGAGTTCCCACGGTCGCGGAAATATCAATCACAATCATACGATTTCGCGAGCAAGCCATTATCGTGTAGGTTCTACTTCTTACTATGCACATTTCTCTTACGCCGAGAAATTATCAACGCCAAACCCTTAACCGGGCATATATTACGAAAATAAACTATTCTTTTAGTAAACAACGTCTTTTGACTTAGAAAATACCGCTGCAGGTTCTCATTTATGGTTGGTAAATGGCGCCCGCTTAGGCGAATGTGAAGCGAAAAAGGGTGGTGGCAGTGAAACCCCGAGATGTCGATGGTGAAATTAGGCATCCCATCTGCGAGTGGATTTGAATTGAACTGAAGCACAATGCAATTGGTCTTCGCTTGAGAAACTCGGCTGTATTTAGGGGCTGTCGATGGTCGTCTCGTCAACTCGAACAATATCGAGAGCGTTGACATGTCAATCGTATTAATTGTTCACAGTTCGAATGGCCGCCGGAATGTGCCTTTGTGAAACAGCGAGACTCCCCGCCAAAGTGGCTAACATGCACTCCTCTCCGATAAGAATCGAGAGATTGATCCAGCCCCGGCGTGGCTGATGTCGATTTCATCAATTGATATTAATTGTATAAGCCATTTCTCTCAGCTTTGCTGAGCTGAGTGCAAATATAGGAGACGGAGATATGGCTATACAATCGCGTTCAACCAGCCAATCGCGATGCGTAGATATATATATTCTAGATCCAGATCTTTGGGTTCAGGAGATCGTAGGTGCTACCACATTGGCTCATCAGATCTATCTAGATGCGCCATTTTACATTAATCTTAAGCGTCCGAGGAGGCTTCTCTCTTCGACGCCTGATTTGTAGGAATGTGGCTGTCTAATATACTTCCGAGTGCGAATTGAGCTCCGACGGTGGTACAAATCCTCTCAAGATTTGCATATTGAGGCTTGCACTTGCCGAGTATCGATACCGGGATGAAGAGACGTCGGAGACCCCGGCGGAAGAAAGGGTTCCTACGATGCATAAAAGGCTTTTTCGGAGATATGTTCTACCAGACCGCGCGTAACTAACAAATGAGAGAATTTCGAATTTCGAAATTTGAGCTCCAGCACTCCTGCGTGCGCCATTTGGTCGCAGAACCATGCCGGCCGGTCGCGAGGTCTCGACGTTGAAGCTAACCGCTTTCTTACCAAATATCGAACAAAAATTCGATGCCGAATCGTATGATCAGCTTGACCGCGGAGTGACCCGTTAGTGCGCAAACGCTGGCTAGAACAACGCGATCGCTTGAAATGCTCAATCGAATATCATGCGCTGCAAGCCACATCTGCACTCTCGCGTGTTCAACCTCCTTGGGGAGGTGGCAGGTGAAAGAGAATCGGTCTCTTAACAGTCCGGTCGCTATTGTTCGCCGAGTTCTAGACCTTTCTCTCAGGAATTGACATATTTGAACTCTGGGGTCTGGTACCGCAGACGCTTCCCCATGTCGGTGGCTTTCCTGTAATTCTTCCTCCTGGGCCGAGTCTCAGAAGCTGATCAGAATACATGTCTAAAAACTTAACCCGCGCTGTACGTACAGCGAAACTGCAACGCCACGAGTCGAGCACCTCGTGGTGAGATTCCGTCTCGGGTCTCCTGCTGCGGTGGTCCACGACTCATGCCGTTGCCGATAAAGTTGCAAGGTAGAACAATGCGGCTGTAAGATGGTGCGTGGAGACCCGAATGATGCGGCATTGATTACACGTTCCCTGTCTGGTATAACCGGCATAAGCGGTAGCAAGGTCCACGAAAACAACCATCGGAACCATCCCACGTATCTATTCATGCCAAAAGATCTTATGGGCTTGGATCCATTGTGGGGGCTCCATTGCTACGAGTCCTTTCTTTATATCGATCGAATCAGCTTACAAGTACGTGCGTGGGGATTTCGATCTCGCTGTCTTACCGGTTAATAATTAGGACCCACCGTCATACCAAAATCGCAGGGCGTGTAGGGCTCTTGTAAATATCCGAGCATGGTAGAGTGTTTAACCGATATCCTCGGTCATCCGCTTTTCAATCAAACGCAGGCATTTCTGACATGGTAATCTTGTCGGTTGAGCCGCTCAATTGTGAGAATCGGAGACGTGGGAAGCCATCGATGCTAGTGTGTGAGATTTTGTGGGTCGCAATTGTGAATGATCGATGGGACGGCCTGGCTAATTAATTGCACCTGTTCATGACCTCCTCACCACCGACGCTTTTATCCCTGACCGCAAATTGTCAAGGTGTGGATGGTATCATTGTAATTGGTAAACCTTGGTTTTGAAATGTCATGCTACGGTGGTTCCACCTGTTCTGAGAGCTCAACTCTCAACTCATAGGCAGAATTGGATGAACTGTTAGGTAGACAGGTCTGAAACGTGGAAGATAATGGCCTTTATTGAAAAAACTGAAGAATCCCAAGTGGGGGGTTCGTACATAGACAAATCACATGTACAATATGCAGATGTTGATATCGAATTAATATTTGTATATGTATTCACATAAATCTAAACACGGAATCATTCACATATGTCGTGATATATATATCAGTAGTCAGGCACCGTTTGCGTGCGTTAATACTATCTCTCGTAATTTATTCCTGCTATGCAGCTGGTTGCGAGCCCTGTTGTCAGAGTTAGCTATTGGATAATATAACACTAGATTTATCATTCAACACCTCGGTTCAATATCACGATATCTGTGACGCACCTTTGCCCCAAAATCATCGAGCTTCGAAAATCAACTCCGGTTAGTGTTCGCTAGAGCTTAGTCCATGTACATAGAACTGAGGCCAGTGGTGTTGCTTTCGCCTCCCACGCCGCGCTAGAAAAAAGATGAAACGAACTACCAGTCATGCCAGTCATCATGATAGGCTAATGTATGCAGCGCACAGGGGACCTATTTTAGCGCACTCCTTGTGAACAGAAAATACAGGTATATTAGTTCTCATAGACCGCAGGGTAGCTTGAGATCCCATGCGGAAATTATGGTTGGCAAAGTCCGAGCTATGAAGCTAGCAACCCAGCGAAACAGAGCTCCGACAAAGATCGATAGATAACACCAGAAATATTTTTCCGACGAAAACTTATAGATCTATTTACCCAGCGATAGGGTGTTTCCGATGTGGCGATACAGAAGTTTTTTCTTCGATGAGCTGCGCGCCGCTTTTGTCAGCGATGCTTGGCCTCCAATCGCATTTAGAGAAAACATTTCGACTTACATACACATGGTATCATCCCTGCCCAACGTATCTCCAACACATTTTGCTCTTTGCGAGCTGCCGCATGAGAGGCGAACAGTACTAGCATTTCGTCGATCAGAGTCCTGCTTGCAAAAGTTGAGAAATTACAGATTTTGCACATTTAATGTAGCAAACCCCAGTAATCGAACAAGGTCTATGTTAGCCAGACTGGATGCATATCTTTAATGTTGGATAACAAGGATATTTGATTCGCTGAGCTGGGAAATAATCATCAGCATGATCTTGGTTGTAAGCAAGCCACTCTAGCAAACCATTCTAATAATTTCTATTATAAGGTCAATCGCGAATATCTCAAGCCTATTAATATTAAGTGTATTCTAACGCTTAGCATATACGTATAGGTTCAAGCACTAAATGGCATACCGAAGGTTAATTGAACGATACGTCTCAGGTTGACAGCGCTCTTGATAGTCTTTGACAGATTGTCACAAGCAAAAAAACTGATTCCGATGCGGTGCAGATATCCTTGGTGGGGCCTGGGAAAGTGGAGCTTTCTCGGATGCAAGGCTCATGTTCGCTTGCCCTTTGGACCCAAGACGGAAAGTCTTTCCCGACAAATTAATGTCAACAACAATCCAGAATAGGATGGAGAACTTTCTGTCTATCAGAGGGGACAGAAGCTTGAACCAATCCGTCTGGTCCCTGCAGACGTAAACCTCAAACAGGTTTGATTGTTGACCGGTCTCAATAAAGTCGTTGCTACGAAAATTGCAGAAAGGGTGCGTTGAAATGTTTCCACTATTCCTTAAACATGCGGAGGACAACTATCAAACAAGAAGAATTTTCTCGACTCGGCTTTCTCGAATTTCTAGAAACTTGTTTGGAAGGTCTTGGATTTAATTTTGGTTAGTTAGCCGGAGACTCAGGTTACCGTGTTCATGCCGTTGTTCGAACAACGGGCTCAATGCCTTTGATTTTTCCGACGTCACAATTAGTTACGGCCTTTCAAAGGTCAAGCCACCCGAGCGCGAGCTGGATGCGCGCCGAACGTTTCTCTATTTTTACCTTTGTGCGACCGTTAGCAAGGCAGATCTGGGGGTTCCTTCCCGAAATATCTCCACATGCGTTCGCGTTCAGATACTGATTTTTGGGAATCAACCCCCCTGGGCTTCCTGCTAGCAGGGTTGACGTTGGTGATATTTCCTTGTTCTGAGGGAGAGCTCCCCAGATCAGGCGACGTAATTTCCCATATGTTTACGATCCGGGTAACAATGATCTTGGCGAAGATGGAGAGATAGCAGTTCAGCTCGAAAATTCGAACAATTCGGGAAGCTTCGAAAGGTGGATTGTCGAAATACGCATCGGTTTCGGGAGGAGGACCCCGTTGCATCGAAACACTTCTGGCTTATCGGCGGAATATCTCCGACTCCCAACATCTTTGGGACGACGAAAACCCTCGGCAAGGAACCCTAGAGCCGACAATAATCCATCTCATCATGATCATGCCATTAGAATGGGAAAACTGCGATGTTGCATGTGGAGAATGTTCGAGTACTAAAGATGGTGTTCAGATGTTTTACCACAACGACCATCATGACGATGTTCGCCCAGACTCTCTAGCCAATCCCATTCCGCTTTCTTTGGTACCGATTGCTCGGTGTTCCTGGGTGCTAAAACCGAGATTGATAAGGTTGGGCGCCTTGTGGAGCTTGACCGTCCGATCAGCGTAGAGGGAGCTCTGCGGACTGGACAAGAGGAATGTATGGATGACGATGAGCAGACGAAACGCAGCCTCGTGACTCCACTGGCGAAGGCCCGAAGGATCTGATGATCTGGGGTGGAAGATAAATCTCAAACAGTTCTGATTCTTGAATGCATTCTTCTAGAAGCAAACGACGAAAAGTGTCGTCGACTCTCATTGCCAGGGTCGTGGTTCTCTTTCATTTTGCAAACAACGGACAGGGTATCACCAGAATGAGAGGATGAAATTGCATGAAAGGCAGCTGTGATTGGAAGCCAAGGCTCGTTGATGCCAGGTACTGGACTATTTCGTCAAGGGTCCAATCAAGAGACGGCCTACTCATGAGGTGATGCCAGCATGACCAGCCTCTGCGCTAAAACGTTCGAGAAAAAAGAGAATGATTTTTCTCCCGGTTTTCCCCTTTGCGCACAGTTCCTTCAATTTTCGGAGCAGCGCCAGTTGCTGCTTGCTCAGGTGGCCTGCGAATTTAGGATGGGTGAACGCCCCGGAGTTCCTTCAGGATTTCGTTTGGCCAGCGGGTCTCTTTCACGAACCTATCAATCAGAGTCGCAAGTATCCGGCTCCGTCTCGGGATTGAAGAGTCACTTGAAAGGGAGAAATGGCAGCAAGCAGAGCATTCTTGGGGAAAGCAAGGGGAATTTTAATTTTCCCACGAGACTAAAAAGGACGTATGACAACACACCGCCGACGGGTGGAAATAGCCGGGTTAGGTCATAGATGCGGCACTTGAGAGGCATCGATAAATCAGGTCATGATGGGCCAATTCATCCCCTTGCTCGTCACTTCGTGCATGTATGTAATACTGCTCTCTCATATGAAATGAAGTGAGGTCCGGCCGCGCGTGGCCAGATGTGATAGGAAGAAGGTGAAGTGGCTCACGGACAAACGCTGTCCGCAGCAACAAAGTGGTCTGCCTCCCCTTCGATTTCCGAGGTATTACGAATGGTTTTCCCTCAGGATTTGTGCCAGTTGGAAGGTCTGCTGCCACTGGGCGCATCGTCCTGTGCCTGAAACCAGCTTCGAACAGGCCTCGGAGACAAAAAATTCGAGGGGAGAGACAACCACATCATCAATCACACCAGCAAACCTGAGGCCTGTTTCTTTCCTTTTTCTTGCTGCGACACCCCTGCTAGTTACGCCAAGGGTCAGGCACAAGAACCAGTCCAGGATAGGTCAATGGATGCATGGGCTTGTACAGAATATTGCCCCCAAATTTTCTAATTTTTTAAGAAAGAAAAAAGAAAAAGAAAGAGAGAAAGAAGTCGTCCAGTTTGTTTTCTTTTTCTTTTCTTTTCCCACCGTTTGCTTTTTCCTTTGGGAGGAGCTGAACCAATTTGCAATTGCTGGGGGACAAGAGCCTTGTTCCATCGGATATTACCAAACACCAGCAGGGCTGGCGCTATTTTGTATATATCTTGACGTCCCGCGCCCTCAGCAATTCTCGTTTCTGAAATTCAGTTACAGAATCATAAAATCTACGAGGTTTCACGACACATATAGACTCTCAAGTCCGACGACTCTTTCGAGGATATCTAAGCAAGACTTTCAGATACCCTCAGCCATTCCTTTATTTGCGCGCCTCGACTCCACTGCATAGCTAGTTGATTAACTCCTAACGACAAAACTCCCTACATATCAAATATATACATCTCCATATTACATAAATATCACATCAAAATGCGTCAATCCACATTAACATCTGCCGCCATCGCCCTCTCCACAGTCCTTACTTCACACAGAATAACACATGCTTTCTTCGGCGGCTGGGCGGTCATTGCCAAAGGTGCTGACCGTGAGAGCAAAGACCTCGACGTCCTCGTCAAAGCCGATAAAGATGAAGTTGTCAGTCTGTTGACCAACGACATCAAGGGACTGAAAGGGGAAGACGTTGGCTCGTGGATGGTTATCCCACAGGCGAGAAATGATTACGTTGCTTTCTTCTGGAAGCCGTCTCCTGCCTCAGCCGAAATGGTCCTTGTCGAGCTCTTCATTGGTAAGCTACAAGCTTCTAACTTCTTTATACTAAAAATAATTCCACTAACATCTCCCTCCTAGGCCCAAAGACAAAGATCCCGCCAACTATCATGCTCCAAGTCGACATGGTACACACTGTTCCAGTAATCGACACCCCATCCCTCTTCCGTGGCAAGCTTGCTGCCTGCGCCTCCCGCTCCAAGCCAAATGACTGCTCCGACCTCATCTTCCTTGCTACCACCTACTCTGCTCAGCTCCCATCGGACGCCATCAAGAAGATTGACACCAAGGTTATCGGCATGGCTGTCAAGAAGTACCCAGAGCTCATCGACTCGCTCGAAGGACTTGGCATCAGCACCCGCAAGGCCATCAAGAAGGTTGGCAGCTGTGACTCACTATCCTCAAACTCATCCGGCTTCAGCATTAGCGGCCGCATGAACGAGGGAGAGGTCCAACGTGGTCTCTTCTGCTAACCAAATCATATATGGCCCCATCGGTCACGACTACCACACGAACTACACCATACGCTTTTTTAATCTCCCATCTTTTCATTTTCATATATTTTCTCTGAACATATTTTCAGTGCGAACAGTTTTCTTAGCGATTGCATATTTGGGACGCATTTCTTCATGGAAAGCATTATACAGGAGTTTCTTACTTTTCTTTGGCTCGGGATCACTTTTCCTTTTCCAATCGCTCTGCGTATAGACATTTGTTTTTCTTTGCATATATAGATATATACCTCGACGAGTTTCCTTTGTGCGATCATACTACTAATCATAATCACCAAGGCTTAACGACTTCTAATGGCTCGCCTTTTCTTGTATCATACTTTTTTCTTTCTTTGTTTTACATGTATCATTCGATACCATTTTTCGGTTCATTTCTTTGGGGGTTTAGCAGCCGATGAAGCAACAAGCTCATCTGGATGGGCAGCGTCAAAGGCTTTGAGGAGGACAGACTAAACAAAATAATTATACCTGAAGGGTATTCGTATCCTTACTTTTAAACTTCTCAAACCAATATCTTCTCGTAGTCACATTGTGAGATCCAACCATATGGAAGCGCTTGCACCTTCAGGCGGCCCCCAGTTCGAAATGTAAAGTTTCGCCAACAGGTTGATGCACGAACGAGTGGCAATATATTTTACATCATAAATATCAGTAACCATAATACTCTTTTCAGACAGACATGACCAACGCGTGCCACTTCTTCCACCAGACCCAAAGGAGCCAACTTCGTACATATATTATCTATGACTTCCAGTATGTTGGCAAACCTTGCATTGGACTGATGCATCACGAATATGCACCGAACTATTGTTAACACCACAATCTGTGCGTTCCGAACCTTCCGTTTTTTTCTAAATTAAATTAACTCAGCTCAGCCCCGCCAACATAAAATAAAAAAAATGCGTAGACGACAATTATAACTTGACCTATTTTCGATCACTTCTAAATTCGACGGTCGGAAACACGACTAGCACTGTATCGGCACAGAATTCGATCGTTACAAGTTTGCTACCATTGTGAATCCATGGATCGCCTCGACACTAACGAAAAAATTGACCTGGCAAGCGACCCGTCTATACCAGTAAGCCTATTATGGTCTAAGCCTACGTCGAGGCAGTGGGTCTAAACTCCTCTGAGCTCTAGACCTCGAACTAGCGTTTGAAGCTATAATAGTCCGACTGGTTGTTGATGTAATAATAACCGTTGGCCGCGGGAAATAAATCAGTAGATTTTCCACGCTATCGCTCTTTCTGGCTGGCTTTGAAACCCCTGTGGCGCCCGCATGGAGCCATTCACATTCGAGTTCGCGCGACGGTGGAGAGGTCGGTCGACATGTCATTCGATAGATCATGCATCTGCAGAGATGCAAGGGAACTCACTCTGTGAGATCTGGTGGCTGAAACTATAAGATCAGACCACGACGGTAGTACAAAAGAAGAGTGATGATGATGGAGAACTAAGTTGAGATCATAATCTTTTTATTTTATCAACTATTCTCAATCCAATTGTGACTGCGAGCTGATGTCATGCGTCGCCCACTTAATGGTTTTTTGGTCCGTAGGCACGAGGATCGGAAAGTCGTTTGCTCATGATGCAGGGAAAACCAGCGATATCTTTTATCTAGCGCGTGTATACTGTATATCCAAGACACCAGGCGTGTTAGTTCTTTGGTTTCTATAGAAGCGGAGGTGCTTATCAGTCCGTCCTTCATGTACTTGGCTTGAGTGAAACATCGACATGACAAGTGCTTTCTCGCGCTCAATTAGTGTTTTTGCTTGGTCCTCGGTAAAGCGACCGGCCCAGTGGCTCGGACAGTGGGGCGTAATCGTGCTCCAGTGAAGACCTAGGAGCTCCGCCATCTTGTTGCGATAAACTTTCAAACCTAAGATATTATTGCGCACGTCGTGGTAGAACCCTGTAGTGCCCCATAGTTATTCTCGTTTCCATGATCACCGAATCTAATTTTGCTGCCTTTCGCGTTTGGAGCAATGTAGGCTGTCAACGCGTATTTCTTCTGATATATATATTCCATTATAGAACTTAGCATTCTTTTAGCAGACTCCATTTTCTGTCACCGAATCCTCTGGACGACTGCCTCAATGTTATGTCTCAGTGACAAGGGCCTCCACAATCGGGGCTCACCTGGTGGGGTTTCGATTCGAAGTATTCTTTCGTCGCGAATCTTGACGGGCATTTACTTGTCAATTGTTTCTAGGCAAGTCGACCTAGTTCCAGTGATCTGTGGCATCGAAAGAGCGCTGAGCTCGCGGGGTACCAGCGATGTAAACTAAAAATGATCTAATCGCGATTGATGACCGGATCGACCCACAGAGATCATCTTTAAGATGTGACCACCACCGCATGGAGGTGGCTTGCAACGAGCGGAGCAATTGGAGTGGTACGAAAGACATCTCTTACAGGCGGGGTAACATGTTATACTATTAGCATACTGGGCCTCAACTGCTTGACTACTCCATCGCATTTTTTTGGCTATTGTAGATTTGAAATAGAGAGGAAGTCGAAGGCCCATAATATAACAAAGCAGGTGACCACCTCTTGAATCGAGTTCGGATGCTAATTGCTTTTGTTAACAATATTTGTTGTGAACACGAGAAAAAGCTGTAATACGAGAGGCTATAAATCTAAATCTACTACTAAGAACTAAATAGCTTAAGCGGATATATACAACCACCAGGGGAGTTATGATATCGTACGAAGGTTGGATCTACTGGGGCCAGTCGATATTTCATGATTGCAATTACGTTTGCGGAGCAGGAGCTTTTGTGTAACTGTAGATAAATGGCACAAGCTCGCAGGGTTGCGTCCCCGAGACTAGCACTAGCACTCCTTCTGCGATCTAAAAGTGGCAAAGGGAAAATAATTAGAGCTTTTGGGGATCGTATGTGAACTATGTGACTCGACCGTCCCGAATCGGACCCTGCAACGCAACACTGCCAGGTATATGAGTATCAATTGGTTTACACATGAACACAAACTTTTCCATTTTATTTTAATCCAGTCGCGTGAAGTTTTAGCTGCTGGTACTTATATTTACCATACCAGATAGCTGGAGAATATCAAGTCCGAGTAAGAGCAATTCTATTCTACTGATTATCGATAGCCAAGCCACTAAAATCGATTAATCTCTAGTTACATTATTGCATATTGCAGGCTACTTCACATACCTGCCACGCTAGGGAACTACAGGGATCTGATCATTCGTCTCTAGTTATCACGGAGAGATAATGACTTCGACTGCATAGTTACAAGGTTGTTGCTTCTCTGGAATCCTGCCCGCCTCTGGTGAAAATAAGGCTCATCAGCACAGTATATGAGTAGATAGTTTGATTGTAATGCAATATTGAACGCAATAGGCTGGTTTCTAATACTTTTCAGAAGGTATCATTTCGTCTCGGCTGGTGCAGCTGGGCTCTACCTTTCGGGCTTTAGTTACCCTGGTCTAAAACAAAAGCTAGCAAGCCTTGGGGAACCACTGGCTAAGATTAGATATCCAAGGATACTGTGTTGTCCTCGTTGTATTCTTGAAGTCACGGTGTTTCAGCCTTAAGGTTCATTCCAGGCTGATTGTCTTTCGCAATGCCACGACTTCATGGTGAGGTCACAAGACTCATTACATCTAGGATCGGAACTTATAGGATCAAGCTGATAGGATCCTTGTATTTTGATTGCTTGTCGGATTTACGTAAAAGCGAATACGACGCAAGAACAACCTCAAGGCAAGGGGGGTCTGAAACGCATCTGCTGGGCACACCCCGAGACTTTGTTGCTGACCCACCTTTCTATTTTTCCATGTTGCAATTAAAACTCCAATTCAGCCAGTACGTCAGCGACCCGACCTCAAGAAAAATTTTCGGACAACCCGCTTGGCGATACTATGAAGACTTTCCCGGCTTCCATGTTGATATATATTTCAAGATGTTTTGTTTGCTTTGGGGATAAATGCATTGATCGACAATCTCGGACTAGGGTTATTATCTACTATGTATGGAATGTTCTTGTTCTTGGATCCCGGGTTTGGGATGGTTCCATGTATTCTTCTCGAATTCGCTACAAGTCAACAGTCCTCAAAGAAAAGAGGGTACCGGTCCTTAACCTGACGTCAATCAATGGGTGCAATAGGTACCAGGTAACCGTGCAAATGCCATAGACAGAAAATCCCAAAAACGTTCACGTCACAGTCGCCTAGTCGCGGAATGCGTTGGAGCATGGAACCAAAGTGCAATAATTTCTTGCATTCGCAATTCATTTTCTTTATTTTAGATTTCTAGAAAGGATTTGGAATGACTAGTCGGGTAGGGATGCATACTAAATTGCAGATGTTTTTCTAGAAGTATATACTATCCACTCGAAGAGGACATATTCCTTGTTAAAACGTCCAATTATGCATGAGATCCGAATATTATTCCTGGCACATCGAGCAGGCTTGGACGATTGTATTCAAGCTCTGCCAACGCTTTAATATGGTACATCGGGGATGCGAGATGCATCCCTATAACCGACAGGATGGTAAGGTACTACGTATTCGTCTGAGGTCGAATTATCCTGCAAGGCTGATCATACTAGCCCATTGGGCAGTGCAGTCACACAGTTTGGCCGGATCCGCTGCTTGTGGGAAGAGAATGGAATCATATAATTTGATTCTATATTTGACGAAGCCTCGGTACTGGTCTCTCAGACCATAAAATGCGACCCTGATAACCCAAGGTTGCACCCTGATAGAGGCCTTATAGTCTAGCACGGAGCGCTAAGTTTGCTATGAGATGCGTGGTCGTCAATGCGTGGTCGTCAATTTAGCGCTGATTCAAAGATGAAAACAGCAGGGGCTACAAGAAGACCACCTGGTCGGACGCATTAGGAATAGTAGCTTACGATGGTGATCAAAAGACAATGTTGATGCCAGCCAAGACATACCATGTGCTCGCTATAATTTATTTGTTGGTTGGTGTGATTTTAAGACTTGAAGAAACCATGATGACTTTGGTGAGAAACAATATTGGGATCCGAAAGGCCTAAAAACCCTTAATATAATTAAACAATAAGTATTGATTCATACGGTGACGCCCTTTGATTCTTAGTCAGGTGGCTTGTTTAAAACCCGGGAGGCTGCTAAGTTTCTGAATCAACGACTGAGCTGAGCCCTGTCTTGACTTGTTACCAAACTTGGCTTGAATACGAAGATGGTCAAGACCCCGTACCTTAGCGCTTGTGAATGGGATGGATATATGTATCAATAGCTCTAACTATCTAGTGGAGTATGTACTCTCAAGCTTTAAACTACTACATTTTCAAGTCTGAGGATCCCGTAAGAGGTGATCTATATATAGTTGGACTTGAACGAAAGATACCTGATCTAGGCATCAGTTCTACGCCCCGAGACTAGTATTATGCTTTGAAAATTTAAACAGCTGCAGTCTATCTATTAAAAAATCGCTGTAATAAAAGTATCCTAGAGGGTGATAATATGCCTTGTTTATTGTCTTAACCCAGCCAAGCACGTCTGGTTCACGAGACAGATGATGCCTAACTTTTACTCGAAAACTGCTACCGCAGTATTAGAAGCCCGACCGCCGAGTAGTCTTATTTTTTGTGTAGACATATCTTTTTTATACGTGAACAATAATGGATTTAATATGTGCTTATGAAGAAGTGTGCATGCAACATGTAATGTGTGAGCGGGTAGCTGCAGCATGTGGGGATGAGTTCAATGAGGACTAAGCTGAGCTAAAAGGCAAGCTCGCAGGGTTAACCGGGTTGTCTCTTGAGAATAACTAAGGAGTAGTCTGGGATTTATAAACTAGCTAACTAGATAACTGTAACTCTAGATCATGTAATATAGTCGTGGGGACGCAACATGCACTTCAACACTTACACACTGGGCTCAATCGTGGATCAATTTCTCGACACTTGTACGTGTTTTTCTTCTTAAAAAAACTAGTGGCTCACAGGAAGAACAGCGACGTGCACGAGTGTGTCTCGAATCACCTGCCAAGAAGTTCCACATAAGCTGCCAGTGCCAATATATATATATTGAGAATTAATTGCCCAAGTCCCCAAAAGTGGTTGCCTTGTCTTTCCGGGATATTCGGTCCAGTTTAAAAAATTCATATAGAGTGCTAAAATAGCATGCTGCGGTGATACTCTGAGTTGACCCCTGAGTCTGGAATGAAAACTCCTGACACGTTATCGAGAGAGTTGATCAATACAACATCCTACGCTACTGGGCACCATCTTGCAGGATTTGTGGCATATGATAAATTTGAAAGATTATTAGAATGTGGAAGTAGTTTAAATCGATACTTTTGTATAATCATCTTGGAACAATCAGAATCGTGAGACCTTCGATTCACTTGCGCTTTGCATACTTGTGCTTTCATCAACCCAGGGGCTTGAGAAATTTAAATCCGGCAGAACAAGCTTTGTGGCCATGGCCAATCTGTAATCAGGTCAGGAATACGCGAAATTCAATCGGAAGTTTGATGCTAAGCGTCTAGGGAGTGGGGGATATCTAGGCTGGCCATGAAACGTGCATATGCGCATGCACATTATCACGGCGGCTTCGGTCCCACGACCTAGCTACGTCTCTCGTAAACGCAGATATGAAATAGGACCGTAAAACATTCTAAGAAATTCCGAATTTAGGTTCGATTACTATTTAGTACCTACAATTATCAATATCGCTAGTTTGACATGAAGCGAATTACAAATATGGAGCTTTCAATGTATATGCGTAGATGTATTTGCTTGTTTGATCAATATTGATCTATTATATTAGCTGATAGATGGTACTCGTTTCCGGATAATATTCTTGGCTGTACCAAAAATCTTCCTCAAGCAACCCAACTGGACAAGGCTGTTAATGTTCGGTTTCAGCCGTAAAAGAACCCCTCTTTTGGTGAATTTCTGAGATTAAACTTGTAAATATCAGATTTATGGTGAGTGAAGAGAAATACTCTGCCAAGAACACCATATATACCAATTTGATTGAACGTCTTCCAGTGCGCGCGAGGATTGATTTCAGGGCGAGTTATGCTCTTCGCTAAAAATCTGAAAACCGAGAAGCCTTGTCTATTTTTGCACTTCAAGCCGTTGATTTTGAGATTTTGAGCACTCAATCGTCTTGGACTTCTCGAAAACTTCTTACTATCGATATTTCTTTCACTTTGCTTTAGTACAGACATCATTAATTAATTGTAGAGTCGCCCTCTCTACGATCTTAGTTCAAAACCCTCTCTAATCCCAATCCGACAACTAAGATTGCAGATCTATTACTTATCACAACATGCGCTGGGTCCCACCTAGAGTCGCCCTGTGGCCACTTGCCATCTTGTTTACCCTCTTCAATCCTATAGCGAGCCAGGCTGTTGCCGACGATAGTATCAACTTTCCCTCAGCTCCAGGCTGGGGTGACCTTAGTGGTTGCGCTCAAGTCTGTCTGAATTGCGGAGATTTCGGTTGCTATCATAATAGCGTTAGGTCGACATCCGGCTGTTCTACAAATAAGTGTCTTTGTAGCCCAAGTCACTTATATAACGCCTTAACCTTCGCTTACTCGTGCACGCTCGATTTGTGCAAGAGCTTTGACGATGCAAGGCTCGCAAACGAAACAGTGAGGGCGTACTGTTCTGTGAGAGGATACACGAGCGTCCTGGCACCTGTGACCGTGGACAGCACAAGCCAAGGTGTGTCAACTGTCACTGTCACCCAGAAAGTAACGGTCGCGGTCGCTATTGTAACCCAAGTATCCGGTGGTAGTGTGAGTTCTATCTCGATCGCTTCGTAGATCCACTGCATGCATGAGTTCACATTACGCCTTAGACTGGATAGTCCTGTATCCATACCTAGACCATGGCTGATACTTATCTCTACAAATACCAGAGACTGAGTCCTCCGAATCTCCCTCGACTATGGTAGTTTCGACTACTTCATCCAAGGCTCAAGATGCTTCATCAACAATACCTGCTACAACCGACACTACCTCAACATCCAATTTGTCTTCCTTAACAACCACATTCGATCGACCGGAGACCCCAAATACCACGACCAACAAACCAACTACTACTCCAAATACAAGCCCAACCAGTAACGCCAGTAACGCCAATAACCAGAACGAACTCGGGGCAGGAGAGATAATTGGAATTGTCATCGGAATACTATCTCTTTTGGTGGCAATTATCGGACTTGTAATGCTCAAGCAGCATAAAGGCCATAAGAGCTAGTTTGGTTTGTATTAGGATCTCGCAAATAGTATTTCCAGAATGCCGCAAATCCTATAATTTTGCTGTACTGGGACAAATGAATGTAGGCTCTGGAAATGCGCCCTTGGCAATTGGTTTTGGAAAATCATCGAGACTTGGGAATTTCAAGCTCACGATCCGCCGTTTATGTATTTAATTGCCAGTTGATTCCAGCGCCTGTTATTTGATGCCCTTTCGAAGCATCCAAAGGCCATGCTCTTTCGCATATTTTGTCTAATTTACTAATTATGAATTTTTGTAGAATGCAAGTGGCATACTCAGAATATCGAGAAAAATTTTCGCGAACGACAAAAGCAAGGTAAATATAAAATTGACTGCAGTAAAAATCTTTATATCTTATATGATTGTTTCTTTCCATATGGCTATGCGGAATGCTAGCTTGAGGTGTTGGCGACGGGCTGTGTAAACCGTAATATATACATATAGATTTGTCCCGTAAATCGGACGTCATCCATTTTGGGCCGCATGCTATAGGGCGGCGTCAGGTTTACGAGATAAATATAGATACTGCCATATCGTTGTACGCGCGGATATTTAAGCGCCTGGGGAACCGGGGTAGGAGCTGAGAGTTAACAACGATTCGAAGTAGACTAGCATGATCTAGATGTGATGGCAAAGTATGCAGATAAATTCGTACGTACGCATACAAGCGTATATCTATCCTATATTCTATCCTCCCAGTGCCCTGCATAATCCGCGAGCATTTCGATTAATCGATGCTGGATCGATGTTACGTTGTATATACCGGGCTTTAACCTACTAGTCTTCTTGCTAATTAGCCCTCTGTTCAGATATAAGTTGTTTCGTAAACCAGAAGGATCCAAGGGAAGATTCTGTATGATTGGATGCTCTGTGTGACCTGTGGCATTTTCATGTCACCCTTGCCACACTGCGCAGTACCGAGCCGAGCTGGTTTCAATCCTGTGGCACAGCATGGAAGTTCGTTTGAGTAGTACAATTACGCCGCTTGAAACTTCAGGCAATCTTTCTAGGTTTGTTCAATGCTACTTGGCGCGAAGCAGCTTGAAGCGGTGACTCTTCAATCTTTCATTGATTCTGTCTAATTTACCTCAGCGCCGAGTTTGAGCCAAATGTTCATACCAGGGCTACAAGTCCGTATATACACATATATAATAACCCCAAGGGTTTCCATGTGCATGTCCATCTACTTGCATCAAACCTTACAACTTTAGTAGATCTCGGATCATCCACTTGAGGTAAATTATAGCCTATCCCAATATACCATCCGGCCGTCAGCTCTCATAAAAATTATGAAAATAACCCTGCGGTTAACCTCTGCCATGTCAATATATAGCCCCTCAAAGCGCAGCTTTGCACTGGGTCTATTAAGTAGCTACGGTCTGCGGCTCCCTCTCACCGCTACGAAACTCTCGATTGCAATAACGGCGAGTATTCGGAATCAATCCAATATGCCTAACGAGGACGAAAGATTTCGTCAAGAGCTTGCTACCATGTCTAAGCAAAAGTTAAACCGTCTCAATATGTTGAATTGCACCAAGCCTCAACGTCGTCTTATCAATGATGAGCGAGTCCGACGAAAAAATGCCGAACCAAATCCTCCTCTTCCGCCGCCGAGGAAAAGAGTGGGACCCTAGACCAAGTGCACATTTGAGGAATATCACAGTAAGATTCTTGAGCAGGTCCAAGGAGTCGTATTCTCCAGATCGGAAGAGGAAGGAGATCTATTGAGAACCAAAAACTTAGTCGGAGCGTTTAAGTGTTCGAATAAAAGATGCGGGAAGGTTTGGTCTAGCGGTGTTGTCGCAACAGAAATCAGGGCATATGAAAGGCAGGACGACCAAATGGGATACAACGCTGTTGTCTACAATCAAAGGTGTAAGAGATGTGAAGCCTTGGGAATCATGGCTCTCGAGGAAGCGATATATGTTGAGAGAGTAGCTCGTCAGCTGAGAATTTGGAAGGGGAATATGTTCCACCCTTGAAGCTAGATTTCAAGAAAACACCAGAGCACGAGGTTGAGCTATGTGAGGGTTGTAAGGAAGGAAAGTGCACAAAGTCGGGTTCATATTCATATTAAGATGAATAAGTACGACAATATTAACCGGTCGAGCTGCGTGTGATTAATCCAGAGTTTAGTCAGGGATAGTGGTGCTGTGGCGTATACACTTGTATTTTAGCGACAATGTACCTACCTAGGTAGGTAGCTTGATTACGGGATCGCAATATAGTGTCGCCGAATACAACAATCTAGTGGCAAGAGTGATATACCAAACTTCATGAAATTCTATCATTAACTTGAGATCGATTATAGTTCAAAAGCTAGGAAGAGCCTCGTAGGTTCAATTAAGTAGGCCACATGATGAATTTATACGCGTAAGTAAAGCTAATTTCACCATATCTAACGCATGCCGTACACGTGTGGACGTAGTCTAATCTGTGATCTTCCAGTATTATAGAGCTAGCGCTTTGGCTATACGTAACGGTAAAATCAGCCATGATCACCGAATCAACTGGCAATGCCAGCCGTCTAGAGTAGGGTTGCCAAGGATATATAGTTTTGCCTTATTGCGTGTGAGATGGGTTTGGTGGCTGGGATGCTTGATGGCTTGATAGTTAAGGCTTGTTTGTGGCTGCTGGGAACATGAAATATAAAGATATTTTGTATATACCGAATAACATGCTAGATATGATCTATTATCTATATTCGTTGAGCTTTTGTCGACTGCTATCCAGAGTTGATGCTCTCAATCCCATCCCTATATTATATTATTGCTTGTGTTGTTATGACGCCCCGTTACATGCACGATAGCCTTTCTCCAATCAATCTCATAGTAAACTCAGTACTTACCTACCTAGGTAATATGAGACTACCGTGAAGGTATTTTAGGCTGTTAAAATTTAGTAGTCTCGAGTCTAGGCATGCCAACCGGCCGCAATGTTTTGTGGCCTTGCAACGCAGTACAAAGCCCGAAGTAGTACCGGCTAGGCCACTTCCATGCATATATTGAGCTGGAGTTAAGGCTATACAAAATTGCTCGCGATCGTAGAGCCTACGGTCAACTGTTTACGTTTACATTTTTCACCTTCGAGGGCCAGAATTCGCAAGTCTTTTCAAGTGAGATCGAGACCTATAATATATACTTCTTACTTAGATAGTAGTAAGTATTTGAGGGTGTGCTTGAGATGGCAGGGTGAGAATGGTGATTCAACATCGATAGTCTCGATCCTGTGGATCGACTGTGAACTGCTTCGTGCTCTAACAAGCCATTAATTAATACAGAATATTCGCGAATCAATTCGAATTGATAAGTCTAGAAAAAATTGGAACTGCATGGCGACCGGCGGTATATACCAATCAGAGAGCACTAAAAACGCCTTGCTTACAAACACCCAATTCAATTCCAACGGTATCGGAGCATGTCAAATTGAAGACTGTCAATCACTGGCATGCACATGCTGTACTACCAGTGACGCCACCAGTCAATAAAATCACGTATAAGCTAAGCCTACGGCCGAAAAATCCTCGTGTTGGCGGTGTAAAATTTACAACATCTGAAAATGCGTTGCCACTAGTCCTATCGATAGTGATAGCCGCCCGTGGGGTCAAACCGGCGCACGCCGAGACTATCGAGCATTAATACACCAAAACACTAATAGTATGGACAGGCTGGGCATTCAGACCCCACTACGTGGAATCCAAAAGACGGGACAGCTGCTTACCTATCTTGAGCTTGCCATTGGGGGTTGAAATTGCATCACGAAAGTTTGAGTGCCGGATATCCGCAGAAGTATGAAGCTTATTCGAACATCTGCGCATTTGGATAAGTGTTTATCTTGGAGAGTGTGATGACTGTTAGATGGTGGGGTATGTTTGGCGATAGGGTCTACGCATGTGAGTATATATAGGCCTTGGTGACTCCCAGGCCGTGCTTGAATATTAGGGTCTTAGAAAACAGTCAAACTGAGTCTGTCTAGCACCTCTCGAGCTTTGAAGATTTCCAAAACTCCGGGTCAAAGTTCTTCCTGTCATTTACAATTTGAAATTACGCGCAATGGCTCCATCTGCAGTTGCTAGAGAAGCAATTAAGGAAGTGCCTACGGGGAAGAGGACTTACCCCGAGCCTATCAGAGCTACTGGTGCCCTGAACAAGTTCAAATCCGACGATTTAACACCGGTTATTGGAACTGAATTCCCAGAAGTCAATATTGTCGACGACATTCTTAACGCTCCTAATGCGGATGAACTTTTGAAGGACTTGGCTGTCACTAGTCAGTACTTCGCAAAGCTTCGGAGGGCCAGCATCCTTTCGGCCTGCAGAGAGTTGTGTGCTAAAAATTGAACTCATAGTATCTGAACGAGGTGTCGTCTTCTTCCGCGCCCAGGAAAACTTGACGAATGATATTCAGAAACAATTTATCAATCGACTCGGAGTAGTATGTCTCTTCTTTCTATCCTGCATCAAGTGTTGCTGGTATAAATTGTCCTTGAAGAAAACTAAAACCCCTGTAGTTAACTGGCAAGCCCGCCGAATCAACCCTCCACATCCATCCGGTCCTTAATGACGAGCGAGAACTCGGTGGTAGCGACCCCGAAATTTCTACCATCTCATCCGTTCAGCGCAAGACACTCTATCGCAAGCCTGCCGAGGCTTTCCGTAACAGAGCAGCGATCTGGCACTCGGACATCTCTTTTGAGCCTGTTCCAGCAGACTATACCTCTCTAAGGCTCGTCGAGCTTCCCAGAACTGGTGGTGACACCCTCTGGGCTTCTGGATACGAGCTGTACGATCGGTTGTCTGGCCCCTATCAAAAGTTCTTGGAAGGGTTGACTGCGACACATATCGGATCTGGGTTCCACGAGATCGCAAAGGCGGAGGGGTTGAAGTTATACGACAAGCAGAGGGGTAATCCTGCTAATGTGGGCTTGGAATTGTCTGCGACTCATCCGGTATGCCGAAGCTGATATCTATCCGGGTAAATTTCGTAATATATGTGATCTAACTCGTCCCCTATCGTGCCTTTGATGTAGATCATCCGAACAAACCCCGTTACAGGCTGGAAGAGCTTATTCCCGGTTGGTATCTTCCCACGAAGGGTCAATGATGTCACCTTGGAGGAAAGTGATGCGCTGCTTGCTTGGTTCCACGATTTGATCTATAAGAACCACGATCTCCAGGTCCGATTCAGGTGGAGAACTCCCAATGATCTCGCTATATGGGATAATAGGAGTGTCTTCCACACCGCTACAAATGACTATGATGGACTGGGTAATAGGTTTGGAAATCGCGCTGTGGGTATCGGAGAGGCGCCATACCTTGATCCAAATAGCAAATCTAGGCGCGAGGAGCTAGCTGAAAGAGAAGCAAAGAGTGCACCGCCTAGCGAGTAGAAGTCTGAGAAACACAGGTGCATTTGGACTTTCTTTAATAATAATAAACGGCCGACCGCGAAAATGTGGATAGTGGTATCATAGCGAGCGCTATTATATTTATTGTATCGAACGAAGGGAATATGAAAGTGTAAAGAAATTTTGAAATCTTGAAATGCTGCAGTGAAAGTATAAAACAAAAAACTTGAACAACAATAGAACTCCAAACCCCGTACTCATAACCGATCAATCCACTCGAAATTCTAGCTTTGAAGGGGCCTTTCAACTTGGAACTGGAGAATCGACGGAATCGTATCCATAAATCATGAAACTAAACACTTGGTTGTTGCTCGAGTCGAGTACATGGTAATACGCCGCCACGTATTTGTTGGACGTGAACATCCAGATACCATCCTCGACGAGCGTCTTGAGAGTCTTCCCACCGTCCGCTTGAACTTCCACGAGTTGCTTCCAACTAGTCTGCGATCCTCTCAGTTTGATACCTAAAGTGATGACGCTGACATGACTATTGTTATCGATCGGATATGAGTTGCCGAATACCAAATCCGAGCTATCATCCCGACTGAAATGATGCTGCAGAAACTCTCTCGACCGTTGGAAGAACATGCTGCTCACTTGCGGCGAGCTGGGAGCCAGTTCTGATGTTCCATGTCCGGAGACTATCATCAATCGATACGTCTCTCCGTTCCCACCTTTCCGGGCAGCCATCATCTTCGTCCGTTTCTGTAACATCTGGTGGGGTTCTTCGACATCATGCATATCGCGTCGGATAAAACGTAAGGGTTTAGTTATTGCTCGTTTGATCCCCACCGCTCGCTCTTTTATCGACCGTCCGCTCCGTTTCCAGCTCGCGGAACCCTTCAGCGCACCGTTGATCGATCCGCCTTGGTCCGAGAACGTTCCGTCTTGACATCTCGCGCCAACCTGAGCGAACGAGAGAAGTAAAGAGGAGCCTTGGATGACCTTTTCGCCTCCTGTAGCGCGTAGACTAGCCTGGCAGTTGTTGACTACGTGCGCGATATCGTCGTTGGGGATATGGGTTTGGCTGTCCGGCCGCGTGAGGGATAAGACGAGCTGATTTGCTGCGACAGCGCAGTCTTGATGGAACATCGGGGATGTCTGAGAGTTGCATTTGAATGTTGCCCCGGCGGAGACTGTTGCGGCGAAGATGTTGAGAACGGCGAGCAGCCGGGCGGGGTTGAGTAGATGTGTTGGCATTGTGGTATTTCCGTTTTTGGGAGCTGATCGCGTCCCAGCTTTTGTGCGTTCGAAGATCTATCGACGTAGACCCTTCGGCAAGAGGTGCGAAAAAGGACGATTGACGGCTCCGAGGAGGGATTGGAAGGGTCTACAGTCTTATAGCAGATTCAATGGTATTTTCTTCTCTTTTCGAAATTCCATATTTAAAGAAACAGGTGCAGCTGGCAGAGCGGCCAAGTGAGCCAAATAAGCCAAGCGGAGGGCTGAAGATTGCCAAGGGGACTTCTTGATAACGGCCAAGATGCTTGAGACACCAACTTGGGGCTAGCGCTGAGCTGGGCAACCGCTGATTTGAGATTCTCATACAGTTTACCTGTGTTCCAGCACTGAGGCGCATGTTCAGCTGGCTGGGAATGGCCCTGTTGAGAGCTATCGAGTCTTTCTAGGCTGCTGACAAGCTCAAGTCCTAGACCTATATTTACTCCAGCTCTACCCTTGGCAGGATTGAATTTGTTCAAGAGATCTTTCATGCACTGTAGTTTATTCACGAATCCTTCAGCCTTGGGCGCAATAATAAACGAGTATATGCATATGGTATACGTATGATATATGGCCCTCTGGGTGCTAGTAGTACCCTGATTGGCATATAATTCCACGTGTAAACGCGTGTTAACTGAATTACCTGGCCGAAGGAGTGGATTGTTACGAGCCGGTCGGAAGGAGGGAGTTTGGTTCCACGAGACCAAGCTTACTTTAGTTTTTGGCTTATTGTCTGGGCAGCACAGGTGCACTTGAACTCTCTAATAATATTGTCTTAAAAGTTACTTTATTATTTACCAGACATCGATTGATAGCAGTTTCGCCCTGGATTAAGCCATGTACAAGGTGTTTTGAACGTAAGTAATTGTCGTATCTAAAGCTAACATTAACGAGATTGTATCTGAGTCTCGCTTGCGACCCGCCGCGTTGTAGCTGTCTGACGACGTCCACGAGACTAATTGTATCTATCTGATCTGTGAGATCGATAGGCTCTCAGCTCTAGTGATATTAAGGGACTAGATTTCTAAACATATTGATTAGACTATAGAAATGATAGATTAAAAGGATTGCACAACTTCCAAGCTGTTACGTTGATTGAACAAAAATAAAGTAATTTAGGTCAGCTTAGAAACTCGCTTTCTGTTTTGTGTTTGAGTTTTCTCCCGCGCTATGGAGACTGCTCCTCGCATGTAGTTGAAAATTTCTTTAAAAACTTCTGTCCCTGCGTTCAAAAGTATGTCAAGTTTCGCCTTTGCAAAATCTTCACCTCCGTCTTTTAGTTTGTTGGATCGAGCTCCCCAGTTTTGAGCATTTCAACTAGTTTGCTAGCCGCGCTTTTATTCAAATCCCTGCCTCCAAGCTCCTTGAAGCGCCAAGCATAGGCGAGAGCTCGCTCAATTCCGTCGATATCGCTCACAGCCTGCTTGAACATGGTTTTCTTTGTCGCAAAAGGTTGGGTTAGCTGCCTTGTTTCTTAAAAAGGGAGGACCACCATCATACCTCTTCTGGGCTCAGATCTGTATCTCCTGCTCGTAGCTTTTGCTTCCACCTCATCTGTAAACTGTTTAGAGTTTTCCCTGCGTCAGGGAACAGCTTGGTGAATTGCTCGTTGATGTCGCCCCAACTGGCCTTTACCTCGTTACCACCCTGGTTGTTTGTGATTATAGTGTGCAGTTTGGCGTCCTGTTCGTCGCTCCAAGATCCACGAGAGCGTTTGCTGATTTTAGCGGTGTCAGTTTTGCCTTTGGTTTTGACAGCTGTCTTTGCTTTTCTCTTCTTAGGCTTTGGTGGTTTAGCATGCTCGACATTCTTGGGTTCCCCTTCTTCAGCTGTCAGAGAGGGAAGCTCCGGTGAGAGTTCACGCTTCATAGGCATCATATCCTTGCTATTGCAAGTTTGACAGGCTTTGATGATGCCACTAGAGTTGAAATTTACGACGCTTGCGTTTCACAAAGATGGTGGTACGAAATTATTGAGCGGGTTAACTTGATGTTATTTGATTCTGGATGGGCAGCCGACCAGTCTGAATATACTTTCTCGAGTTAACTTAGCTGCGGAGCTGAGTTCCTTTTTGGTTTTGCCTGCGCTTTCGTAAAGAGAGGTGAAATGAAGAAGTCTAGAGTCTGATTAATTACCTTTACCTTGCTTCATTGATTAGTTTTGGGACAAAACCCAGCGATCTAGTTGTTTCCTTGCGCAACCAACTGCTCCATGATCCGTGCCTATCTTTCGAATTCCAGCGTGAATAGAGTGATCGAGTGATGTCTATCACAGGATTCTTACGATCACAGCTCACCTCCAGGTGACCACAACGTGATAGGCAGCAAGGCATGTACTCTGAAGATTTTACAATGACGTCCTAGGTAGAAGTTAGTAGAGTTCTTTTTGCCTCATAACGATGCCAATGCAGCGATCACATAGGAGGTCTTTCCAGCTAGACATCGAAAACTCTGTCAGTTGAGTAGTGCTTATTCAGACTTGAATTTGTGGCAGCGGCTACGTATCATATTGATAGAATAAAATATACACCGCAGGGATATACAGAGGAAATCTCGCTCAACCCAACCCAACCTAAGTATTCCTACGTTTTTGTAAAATTATAACAACGGAATACCCCTGCAATCAATTCGAAATCTGGCCCAGATAATCTTGTAACAGATCTAACGGAAGGCAGCATTGTTTGCCCGGCGAACCCATGCCCTCGACAAGACGACTAGTTCCCTCAACGCCTGGCAAAATGCAACGACTGATCTGCAGTGACACGAAAGTATGAACCGGCAGATGTTTCTCCTCATCGGCCTTTCCCACGTCGGCAAAGTTTTCCCTGAAATCTTCAAAGAAACTTACGGAATAGAAAGTCTTCAGAGAAACAAAAAAAGAAAGAAAGAAAGAAAGAAAGAAATCGAACCCCGTTAAAATGACCGTTTCGTTGGTACCTGCGTTAGTAGCTTTCCAGCACAACAGGTTAAAATGTCAGGGGCTAAGCGAGACTGATAAAATCAGCCAACCGGAACACATTGTCTGGTCGAGCTCATCCAGAATCCGGTTTCATGACACCAAGCTACCCCTGCCTTCCTGTGTTACGACAAGGGCCTTCCCGTTCTATGTCGATGTGTTGGAGGTCGTTCGATTGGGCGTGGGGACCGGCCGACACGTGGCGGGAGAGTAAAGGGTCGGAGGGGACTCAGAAACTGGCTGCAGAAATGTTGGGAAGTTAGCGGTAGGTGGGTATCCAAACCAGAGATACCTGAGAAATATGGTGATGGAAGTGGCGTCAATTGATGAGCTGTACCTTGCATTGGCGTGCAGATAGCGAATACCTAGGTACCAAGATACCGATGAGAAATTTCTTTCATAGGTTCGAGAGTATTGAAGATTTCCTTTGCGCGGGCCCGGAGGAACACTAGTGGGTTCCAAATCCCGTGCCGTGTTATTTATCATAGGTGAATGAGAGTTGCTGGTAACTCGTACTCAGTCTGCTGAAACATCGCAGCTTATTCTTGTTTCGTTTCTCGCTTGTGGGACTGTGATTCTGGTACCGATATCTCACCTTGCCAGGACGGAATAGAAGAAATTATGAGGAAATAGCCGGCATGGCTGCAAGCTGCAAGCTGTATTGTTTGCATTGGAGCTGAAGGCCGAAGGGGGAGCATCGGAATCCAAACCGACTCGTGTCTCCGTATCCAACAAACTTGGAAGAAAATGTTTTGATTGTTATTCCGCGCGAACAGGCGATAGCTAGTCTTGGGTAAACGAGTCAACTTGTTGCCACTTCTCGTCCTTGGTTAAACGATGCAGATCCAAACCACTAGCTGGGACCCCCCGTGGAATGACAACAGTTAGAGTGCTGACGCGACGTTGACAGGAAACAGATCCTGGTGTTTACGTACTGCCGACCAAGGGCAAGAATCAGAGCAATTGGCCAGGCGCGGGTGGTCTGGAACGGTACCGCTGCAATACAGTCGTACAAGAGGGGTCGTTATGTGGTGGTCAAAGTTTATAAACCTGCATTTTCGCCTGGCTAAGGAGAGAGTTTTTTTCCCAGTACCTCTGGAAGTGTGAAGGAAAGTTTCTTTCAAAAGTCATCGACGACATTTCTCTTGCCTTTGCTACCGTAGCAATTGCTTCTGGCGTAAGCTATTCTGGCTGGCCACTACACTCTCTTCTCGTGTTTTCTATAGACGACTTGGCTCGTCGATTTCATTCCTTCTAGTGCAACATAGCTCTCTTTATTGAATCGATCAGTCTTTGAATGATATCATATCTTAGTCGATTCCCACGTACGCACCTTGGATCGAGGCTACAGCTAGTCTATAGCATCAGCATTGCGACCTACAGGATCCCAGGGGTTTTCTTGGAACCAGGTAGCCAAAGATCGTCGATAAGGCACTTGACTAACGCCTCCAAAAGGTACAAACTGTAAGTAGTTAGTGAACTCATCCCCAAGCAGTTCCAGAATATTCGCGAGTCACCATCGGGTTGAATCGAGCCATGGAAGCCGTCTTATCCGTATCATCTCTGCTAACATTACGCGGCCCAGAGGAACCCACAGTTACCTGAAAGAACATCAGACGCGATTAAGACCGTTGAAAATCGTCGTCTTCTTCTGTTTGGTGTTGAGCTGAGGTTGGCAAAGAACGGAGCCGAGTCGCTGCTATTCCAGTCCTGTCATTGTGGTGGCGCGCAGACCGGCGGCGAACGGGCTTCTTGAGAGGGGTCCCCAACCTGGCGGTATTTAAACACCCCACAATCAACTACACCGTCTACAACTCCACTTTATAGCTTTTTCATCATCAACGATAAAAACTCATCCTCTTTCCATCACTCGTGGTTGGAAACATCATCTTCTATTGACATATCTACCGTTCCTTCACAAAATCATTACTTCTGAAGAAAGTCTATTAGATACGGACCCGAAACCAGCATATTCAAGATGAAGGGACTTCAAGGCGTCATCGTAGCTATCTCCCTCTTATCCAACCTCGCAGCTTCAATTCCAGTCGCTATTAAAGATGCCGTCGCCGTCAGAGATACCGTCGCTTTGGCTCCGCCCGTCGAATGGATTGATGATCAACAGGTTTGGTCCGAGGAAGACCTGATCTCTGATCCTTCCTTCAATTCTTCGAACCCAACAGCTACGCTTGTTGCCCGCGATTCCACCAAAGTTCTTGGCGATAGAGCCGCCGCTCCACTCAAGCCAACTGCCTACACCTCTCGTGAGGGCAAGTTCTCTAAGGACATGTTGAAGATCACGAACGACCTTCGTGCGATCCATGGCTCCCCACCGGTCGTCTGGAATAAGGAGCTAGCGACATTCGCGTCTCGTGCTGGAAGAAAGTGTTCTTTCAAGCATTCTGGAGGTCCATATGGTGAGAATCTCGCGGGAGGAGGCCCGATGAACAACCCAGTCTGGTACCAATGGCTGTAAGTCAAAATCCAACAATCCAATCTGTGTTGAGCGTCAACTGCCATTCTATTGTTGCTTGATGAGGAAACGCTTGAAACTGAATTCTAATTGATGTATTCTTTTAGTCTCTATAGCGAGATCAAGAGCTATGACTATAGCAAGCCCGGATTCTCTAGCGGTAAGTTTTTCGACCTCATCTCTTGTCCGCTGTTCTCTCTCATGCTGACGTTTGATACTAGCCACCGGTCACTTCACCCAGCTCGTCTGGAAAGGTTCTAAGCAAATGGGATGCGCTTGGATCGCTGGATGCCCCAAGTATGATATATCCCATCTCCATTCAAACTTAATCGTGATATTATTCTAACCTTTTCTTTTAGTTTGGCCTATCAAGTCTGGTGTGAATACCTCCCTGCTGGTAATGTTTCACCAGTTGAGCACTATGTTGCCAACGTTGCTCGCCCTAAGAAGGCGATCCCTCCGGCACCACCAACCTACGACCCTTGGTATGCTCCTCACTAAATATTTATGTCTCATTTGATAAGGAGCCAGCCAGCTCCCTTATATTTCTCTTATGAAAAGTTCCTGGGAGGACTGTTCTCTTCTTTACACCTTTCGCTTCACAACTATGAATTACTACATACAATTTTTGTTTCCTTTCTCTCATTAACGTTGAACGCTTTATTCTTTGTTGTGTACGCCAGAGGCTTTCATATACTACCCTGTTTATGCTTTCTGTTACCGTTCCGTACATAACGTTCCACGGTACCATATGTCGGAGCCACCGCGACTCCTCACTACACAGATCATGCGTGTGTAATCTCACCATCATGCCAATGAATTAAAGAAATTAAAAAATACTTCTTACATAAGAAATATATATCGTCTTTTATCGTGGAAACCAACACATGTTCCGTGCACAAGTGCCCGACTCTTCACAAAACAGGCAAGCCTACCCCATCATGCGCAGCTAAAGCGATAGGGAAACAGCTTAGCTTCGCGAGTGCATATTAAGCGCTCCCAGAAGTCCACGCTAGCTGGGTTAGCCTCGAACAAAAATGGGTCCTCAAGTACTTCGTCGTCTTGAGGACGCAACCCTTGGGAGCTTGGAAGACTTTGAGGATGCTAGCGATAATTTTTACCCCCCGCCCGTGGCGTCGTGGAAAATCTGCCACTGGCTAGAACCAGTCACACTTGTGCGAACACCATGCAGTTTCGGTCGACGAGACATTAATAGTCTCGACTCAGACAATAAAATAACTACCAGGCCTTTCGATGGTCGGATGCGAATCCACTTTTTTTTTTTTTTTTGCAAATGGAGCTCTTTTTCGCAGCCTTGAACGCCATCGACTAGCTACCTCGAATGTGGGTTTTTGTCGATTCTCGGCTGGGAGAAGAGCCGTCCCGTCTCCACGACTTTTGTGCGCTATTCCTCTGGAGAGAGAGGTGCATTGAGATTATTGCAGCCGCCTACTAATTTCACAGCTACAAAGGACCCGCTATTCCCCAGTCTGGGGGTTATTCCCGCTGCGTACGGTCTTCGTGATCGATCGGCACGCGGAGCAGATTGACGGGCTCTGTGTCTCCACTCGAATGATCGAAAAGGGACAGTGTAAGATAAGGTAGTATTTTACTCGCACATGATCCCAAATTGCGAAGAAAACAGTATATAAGCGGGGTATGGAGCGTCGAAAAAGCTGGTTTAGAGTTTCTGGCTCTGAAGTAATTCATCGCAACATTTTTATAAGAAAAAAAATTGGGGGTTTTTAAAGTTCCCGCTGCACTAGCTTGGAAACAAGGTTTTTTATTGTTAAATATAATCTTCCGATTTAATCCGCCAGGGATTTTGACTAGTCCCGGCGATTTGACGACATGTTGCAGCAGCACCACTGGCTAGCTGGCGCCATTGTCGCTGTTGTTGGATTAGTCCTCTATCCGAGGGTGAGCCTTTGGGTGAGGAAGAGGAAGTTTGTCAGATCGCACGGGGTGAGGGCACCTACGGCGAAGCCCAACTACCTCCCTTTGGGGCTGGACAATCTGGTGGTGCTTTTAACGGTAAGTAGATAGCCTTAAGAAATAATGTATTATCCATATTTCAAAATTGTTTGGGACTGGTTAGAGATTGATACTGGGATAGGTCGACTAACGTGGAGATAGCAACTAAAACGGCAAAATTTCCCCGAAGAGTACCGGTAAGGCCCTGTTCACGACATAAATCTATTTATTCGACGACTCAGCGATCAGCTAACATATTTAACTCTTGCGAACAGTGCCAACTTTGAGGAGTACGGGCATACTTACGTCTACACTGTCTTGGGAGAGACCAGTATTGTCACCAGAGAGCCTCGTAACATACAGGCGTTATTGGCAACACAGTTCAAAGACTTTGGAATCAGATCTCGCAAGCATAAACCGTTCAAGCCCTTGTTGGGTAATGGCATCTTTACCCTCGACGGAGCTGGATGGGAGATATCAAGAGCACTGCTACGCCCTCAGTTTGCCCGAACCCAGATTACGCAATTGGAGAACTTGGAGGAGAACTTGAATATTCTGTTTGATTGCATTCCGGATGGACGAGATATCAACATCCAAGAACTATTCTTCGACCTAACGATCGATACCGCGACGCATTTTCTCTTTGGCGAGTAAGTGATCCGATTTTTGGACGGGAGTATGAAGACTCTTTTCGTTAACAATATCCCCGTCGTAGAAGCTGCAATGCCTTGAAGCACCGAAGCGATATCCTTCGCCACGGATACAGCGTTAACGAGGACGCTCCAGGTCCCAAATTCAGTAAATACTTCAACGAAGCGCAACACCATCTTTTGAGCAGATATTTCCTTCGCGATCTTGCGAATTTGTATAACCCGAAGGAATTCAAGGACGCGGTCGCATACGTCCATGATTTTACGAACAGATACGTCCGACAGGCTCTCAAAATCGAGAAATCTAGTGAGAAGAAAAACCCTGGGACCTCAGCAAAATATGTCTTTTTAGAAGCAATGGCAAAAGAAACCCGCGACCCAGTAGTACTGAGGGATTCTCTTCTCAACATTCTCCTCGCGGGCAGGGACAGTACGGCTAGTCTTCTCGGATGGGTGTTTTATCTGCTAGTACGCAATCCGGATGTCGAGCTGAAGCTCCGAGAAGCCGTTCGTCAATGCTTCGGTGAAGAAGGAGAGAAGCCCATTAATTTCGAAACCCTTAAGGATTGCAAGTATCTGAAATGGGTTATCGATGAAACTTTGCGACTATACCCAGCCACTCCAGTAAACGTACGCGTGGCGACGACGGACACTACTCTACCGCTAGGTGGTGGACCGGATCAGAAGAGCCCATTGTTCGTCCCGAAGGGAACTGGTATCGAGTTCTCTATCTACGGCATGCACAGACGAGAAGACATCTGGGGAGCAGATGCGAATTGGTATGCTTATCACAATGTCCCCAAAGGTACTTTATTCTAACTGTCGTCTGCTATCATAGGTTCCGACCGGAACGTTGGGGTGAGCCTCAGACCGGCAGGGAGTCCAGTAACTTTGAGTATCTGCCTTTCAACGGTGGTCCCCGCATCTGTATTGGCCAACAGTTTGCACTTATAGAAGCATCATACACGGTTGTAAGGATGCTCCAGAGGTTTAAGCGATTTGAAAACGTAGACCGGAGCGAATTTGTAAAGTTTAACGTGACGTTGACCATGTCACCGGGAGGGAAAGGCACGATAATCAGATGCTTCAGAGAGTAAGGACACAGTTTATAGTTACCGATATATGGGCGCGTCACGGCCTCTTTAACATGTCATTAATGAATCTACGATAACGTTAGAGAGTCGAGCTTTTGCTATAGTAACGTAGCGTTTTGGCCGTAGGTGTCGAGTCATGTTGATCCCGCGGGATGCTGTTGATTCGTGTTAACAAGTCAACACCACACTTTCGTAGAGCAACCCAGAACGCAACGTCTATTCGCGTGAGAACCATCAACCAGTTAAAACCCTCCCCTTCTCCATCTACTTCGTGCTCCCCAATGTCCTATCTCACCGATGATTTTTACCACCCCATTTCTCATTCGAGTGAGCTCCGAACTGCGACATTTCTCAAGTCACCAACGTCTCACTAGTTAGATCGGATGGCGAGTGGAAACCAAATGGATAGTTCGCGAATCAAACTGGACGATGGCAAGAAGCACTCTTCCGACCCCATTTCCGGGAGTGCCATAGCTCCAGACAGGCCGTATCAGCTGCTTTGGCATATCGTTTTTTGGTTGGTGTCACCAGCCCGCTGGTCGCGCACACCTCTGATTGGTCTGCACCAAGACTACCCAGACGCCGACAAACACTTCAACCAACTACCGAAGCGGTCCACAACCTTGCTATCCATACCGGAAGCCTTTGTTTACCTAGATCTCACGGAGAAAAAGAGGACCAGAAATGGCGTTAGGCAAGCGTTTGCCCGATACAACGAGAAGAAAGCCATGGCCCCGCAAGAGTCGAAACCGAGATCGCAGTTCGACGTTGACGCGCAGGGCGTCGTTGAGGATATCGATATTTGGCAACATCGAAACGAAAAGATGTCATCACCGAGAAACAGTGCGATTCGTAATTGCAAAATCAACGTTCAGAGAAATCTGACGGAATGGGATCCCATTTTCAACCCGCGGGTGAAGAGATTTACGCAGTCGACACTCCAAAACATCACGAGATTTGAATTCCTGTGGACGGGCGAAGAGGCCGATTTCCTGCCTTGGCGAAAATCGGTAGAATATTCCTTCTTCGGGAGCGACAAGAACTGGAATCCCGTCACTTTTCCGACACCGGTCGGTCAGTTTGATATCGGAGATATTCGGAATAGAATCGTGGTACTAGCCGAGAGCATTGGTTGGAGTCCGGATACCGAAGAACTAGTCGAAGATTCGAAATCCATCCTCGGTTTTCGCCAAGAAATACATGTGACTTGCTTTTTCTGCGCTGAAGTCCAACCGATGTGGAATATGGCCATCCTTCACTGCCCACACATCAGCTGTCTGAACTGCGTCAAGAAATATTTTGATATGTGCCTGAAGGATACGAGTCTGTTCCCTCCCCGTTGTTGTGAGAGATACCCGGTCATCTACGCCAGCATCGCGTGCGATAATGCGAAGGATCTCGCGAAACTCGCGCTTTGGATAGTGAACGGGAAAATTCCAGTGTCTGCTACGAACTGTCACAAATGTAAAAGAGCCATTTATGCGGGCGCGGTAATGGGGGATATTGCCTTCTGCGTCGACTGCGAGGAGAGAACCTGTGTCAAGTGTGGAACCCGATGGCATGATTTCACGAGGGTGGGTTGCCATCTCGGGCAGCTCGGGAAACTCCAGTCGGTCATTGTGGGGAACAGTTGGTCGCAATGCTACAGCTGTGGGTTCATCGTGGAGCGAAGCGGGGGGTGTGTTCATATGAAATGTCGGTGCGGGGTTCACTTTTGTTATCATTGCGGTGGGCGGTGGCCAAAATGTCCGTGTCGGACGACGGGGAGGAAACTAAATATTAATTATCAAAGAGACCAACCGGATGCGCTCGATGCGGGCCCAAAATACACCCCACGTCTGAAGGCAAAGCATGAGACAGATGCCTATCAGAATGAGAGGATGTTTCGGGATGCATTTGACACGTTGAACATGCTCCGTCTGTTGAAACTGTACCAGGGAGATGTTGTGAAGGAGATTCAGGATTTGAGGAAGAGATTGAAGCGGCGAAGGGAGGACCGAGGGGGATAAGTTCCAGTTGGTATATAAACGCGCATTTGATAGTCTTGAGAATCGATAATTAATAATTGGGATATGTATATGCACGAGATATGAAAGACAGGCCACGGAACTTGACGTGATGCGCAATATGAGCTGATATCAATCTTGCTTCAGATACAAAATACAAATGGAAGTACAGGTGAAGGTCGTGAAATTCTTGTTTCATTCTATATGCATGTATCCGATAGGTAATTGGTTTCCTCATAACGTGTGCCCCAGACAGCATGCTTTTCAGCTACTTTCCCTTGAAAGCTCTCCTGACAAACTCACTAGATATACTTTGTGAGCAATGATCTTATCCATATACTCGCTGCTGTTTATTTTCTCTCTTTCTCCAGTATAACTTTGGTAAATTATCAATTTATACAAATCGGTTATCAATTTATACAAATCGGGCGGGTTGATGGAACAAAAACCCTGATATGATGGAAATTCTGCCTGGTCGCAAGACTGACTGGTATCATCCCATATCTACCGGCATGGTGCGAATATTTCTATACGCCGTATAATAACTACAACGGTATGCCGTGAGATCATATGCATATATGTAGGGAGTATTCGTAAGCGGAACGCGGTCACCGGTATAAAGATAATACTGTATACCCGGTCTCGATCCCCGTTGGATACGGATATCAAATATTGCTTGAAAAGCAGTCGTAAGAATCAAGGTAATGGTGACGAATCTTAACCTTGGTCTTGTCGACGTCGACAGACATTTGCATATGCCGACATGTCTCAAATATCCAAAAGCTAGTGAAACTGATATACGTGTTGGCAACGTTGGATTTTCTGCAAGACTCCGTTTTTGGAGCACGGGCCCAAACGGGAAACGTGGCTAGACCTAATAAGACCTAGTTTCCGCCAAGCTTGCAAGCTTAATTCCAGCCGCCAGGGGAATCAAAGCTTCAATTGAGAAAAATAATTCGAATAAAAGACCCACAATCAATAATATGCATTGGCCGTGTCATTCGAATTTCAGTCCGTCCTGGAGTCAGAACAATCGAATCACCAATATCATCTTTTGTCAGTCGACTCACGGCTGGTGTGACCCATTGGACCGACCGACACGAACGCTTGCCTGTCCAACAGGAACGAACAGTGCAGCAGCGCTTGACGGCCTGGGTTGGATCCTGCGAGGCTCGTTCTTGGCGGCCAGTTGATTGTCACAAGACGTTAAGTAAGTAGTGCTCTGTGCTGCCCGAAAGACGCTGTTGGTGGGTCTCTCGTGAGTCGAGAGTTTTCTGCCCCCCACCACCAATAGTGAGTGGTGTGCTAAGAAAGATTCATTCATTGGTAGTTACTTAAGTAGCTTAAGTTTTTCGGTGTGATACCGTTGCTGTTCGACGACTGGCATCTTCTCACGTCGCCCGAGGGAAACTCACTGTAACGCAGTGCAGTGCAGTGCTGCAGGGCCGCATTCTGGACCAGGCGGGACACTTCAGTTAGCAGCTCTCCAAGCCAGCGAATCTCGCAGATATTTCTTTTTAAGAACAGCCCTCCTCCCTCTCAGCTCTAGCTCTTGTCATTTTCACAGCCTAGATCCCACGACATCAACAACACCAGCTATCCCATCCTCCGAGCTGAGCGGCTCTGGGTATCGAAATGGATGTTATCGACTTGACCGACGGTTTCGAAGACCAGACGACGTTCTGGAGACGGAAGGATCACCAAAAGAGAGAGACGGTGATTTTGGATATCTCCGACGATGAGGAGGAGGGGGAGGTTTTCAATCTCGATAATAGCACTGCAATGCTGTCGACGCCTGCGACCACCGTCAACACTGTCAGCACAACCACAGCTCGCACCCCGAAGAAAACACCAAAAAGACCATCGGTTACTCCCCAGAAATCAACTGCCAAGAAAACTCCATTAAAATCTACAACCAAAAAACAGCCCGCTTCGGTTTACTCGCGATGGCGGGGCAGCCAAATATTTGACGAAGAGATCGTCAAACCGCCCCAAACCGAAGTCGTCTCAAAGAAGCGCAAGAGAGAAGACGAAGAAAAGGAAATCGGAGAAAAGATCGTGCAACTCGCTGCCAGCATCGGTTGGAGCCAACCACAAAGAAACGACCACCGAACCACAAAGAAAAACTCACCGGCAACACCGTATCGGTATAAGGAAGAACGCCTCTTTTCGTGTGATATATGCGGAGATAAGACTCCCGTGTACAAATCCGCAAAACTACCCTGCAAACACAGACACTGCAACTCCTGTCTGCAAGAGAACTTCCGGATGGTCATCAACGATCCAAATATGTGGCCGGCGAAATGCTGCAGAGTGCTGGACCACAATATAGCTTCGAAAGTTCTGTCGCCGGAGGACTTCAAGCAGTTTCTGGACGTCAAGATGGAGAAGGATCAGGTATCGTCGACACGGTGTTACACCTGCTCGAGAGCTATCCCGTCCGTCGATATTGTGGGAAACGGTACCGCTTTTTGCTCGTCGTGCGAGTCTATAACTTGTGTTCATTGTACAAAGGCAATGCACGAAGGGGCTTGTCTCTTGGACCCGGAAACAGAAAAGCTATTACAGATGGCGAAAGGGAAGAAATGGAGCAAATGTCCGAGATGTTCCAATATGGTGGAGAGAAACACTGGTTGCAATTCAATGATGTGTCGGTAAGGCTATTCTTCTCCATACTCAAAAATGGCTCGCTCTCTCCGAATTATCAAACTAACGGTTCTTACAGATGCGGCATGAACTTTTGTTACAAGTGTGGTCGCCAGATGTCGGTCTGCGGCTCAAGTGGCGGATGTGCACAGATCGAGTTCCAGTCCGAAATGTGGAACGAGCAAGCGCCGCATAAGCCCATGAAAGCCGACGCCCAGATGGTACAAAATCTTCGCGAAAGATCACGAATGACAGAGGCAACCTTGCTCGCAAATAAAAATGACCTCGCCCTTGCAAACATCAAGGCTTTAGAGAAGCAAGAGGTGATGTTGGAAATCGCGACGCTGCGGGCAAAACTTGAGAAGAAGAAAGACGACGAGAACGACAAGCAAAGCGGAACATCGGCTTCTGCTACGTCAAAAACACCGGGTGGGCTACAGGGCTACCGAAAGTCATTCCCTGTTCTTATGAAGGTCCTGGAAGATCGACAAACGGAAGACCCGAAGCCATCCGTTGCAAAACCACCAACTTCAAAGCCACCTTCAATTTCTACGGGAACCCTGACGGCGCCTCTTCGCCAAAATGAGGGCTCTTTCCTTAGAAGAACTCTGACAAAGTTCCCAGTTCCAATGTCAACCTTTAATAGAGCATTGGACTCTACAATGCAAGCAAACACTGCGTCCACCACCCAGTATACAGTTGCCGCAATGGTCCCCCAGGCTAATATTGCAGCCCCAGGCGACATTAATATTTCTATCACCAACGGCCGGCTGGCATCTCAGAGTAGCTATTTGAGCTACCTGCAGAGTTTTGACCCCCTCGGAAGCGAGACTTTTACATCGTTTCGCAATTTCTTCACAAGTGATATTGATATGGATCTCGCGCTGTACGGATTTATTCCTTAGTTTTCACCTCCAAATTTTTTTGTTGACGGCATCTGAATTTCGCTTTATTTTCTTTGTTTCGTCTTTTTGTTTTTCTATCGCTGTCGTCATTTGCATCGTCGAACCTCTTTTGCTGCATTTCGGGGAGTTACGAAGCATTATTATTTTGTGAAAGAGGGTAATATAGCCTTTTTATCAGCTTATGGGCAAAGTTCTGGCTGATTCTACGCTTTGTTTTTGCGCCCTTCAAGATTCTAGAGTTTTGTAGAGATATGACGCTATATCCTCTCGTACATAGACTCCTTTCGATATCAATCGCTTTTTTTTTGCAATCGCAATTCATTTTTCCCTTACAATCTCATAATTCCCTTGCGTCTTTGCTTGTAATGGCCGTTTTAAGAAACGAATTTGAAGGCACTCGAGTTAATTTCCTGAGGGCGCCAACTTTTTCAAACTACTTCAAAACTAATATGAATACATTCTCTTCTCGTGAATACAAGTACCTCTCAGCCAGATAATGTCCAGACGAAAAACTTTCAGGCACCCAATAACGAAAAGTGCCTGAAGAGTGCTGGATACTAGTTAGCAGAGAGGGAAATTGCCACCTGCAGCTGCAGGCTCGACCTGACCTCGCCTGATTGGTCGCCAGCACCAAAAATATCGCGTCCCAGCGGTGAACAAGGCCCGTTGACCTACGTGTTAGCCAGCATCTCGTTTCGTTGGCGGCCGACGCCTTGAAAAAAAAAACCCGCCTGCTCGACCGTCAGGATTGAATTCCATTCCCTTGCCTGGGCCATAAAGGGTTGCCAGGGACCGTCTGCTGCGAAGCACATTCACCTCAATCAAGGTCCATTTATTCTTCTAGCGACAGTAATTCAACGTTAAAGTTATTATCATTATTCCTTTCATGTCAAGATGACGATCGATACCCCTCTTTCCGCTGCCATCGCGGCACAGATGGTGGAGATAACCTCGTCGAATCGGTACAACTCTGACGACCCGGACTTTCGATTCGCCCTTCGTTTGTTGGAGGAGGAGCTTCAGGGGCTCCAGCAACGAGAAAATGACGACGAGTCGGTACCGCGCAGCGTTCCCGTCATAGACGATTTGGATCCGCCTGAACCCGAACCTCGGTATGATTCTGATGATTCTGCGAAGAAGCAGGAAAAGACGGAGAGACAGGCTCAGATAAGTTCGGATCGCGAGCTTGCCGAAAGATTGTCTCGTGGTGAGAAGATTGGTGGTGGGCGTGCGACAGCGACGTCGAGACAGCACAGACAGGTGAAGACGAACAAAACTCGGCTGGCCCAGCTTCCTCGCGGGCCGTTATTCGGAACCCCACCGTGTAGGTATACACACTCAATGGTTCTTTTGAGGATGTTGAGTGAATGGTTGCTGACGCGGTGACATACCTGAAATATCACAGCCCAGAGAAACACAACTCAAAATACAAAACCCAAGAACCAAGGCCAGAAAGCCAAGAACGCAGGAAAACATAACAGGCCGCAATCCTCAAACGGACCCCTTCGTCAGAGTCCCGAGGAAGAACTCTCCCAACTCCAAGACCTTCTCCAGATTCTCGCCAGTACAGTCAGCTGGACCCACGACTGGCAGGACCAGGTTGCCACAAGCTCATCACGAGCGGCATCAAAACGATACCGCGAAGAACTCCCCGTCGTCTGCAGCATCTGCGGTGAAATCCAACAGACGTACTGCATTTTCACCCTCAAATGCGACCACAGATACTGTATAGAATGTCTCCGCGAACACATAATGCACGCCTTGAGCCAAGCCGGCAACGAACTCCCCCGGTGCTGCGAACCATTGCCGCTAAAATTCGCAGCCGAGGTACTCATGGAGAGCGAACTCGATAAGCTGATGGACCGTCGGGACGCTCACGAGTCTTCCAAGCAGGTATCATGCACGCACTGTAAGAAGGATATCTTGCAAGGGAGCATCAAGGATTCCTCGGCGTATTGTGTTTATTGCACGAAGTTCACGTGCACACATTGCGGGAAAGATTTGCACGACGGGATTTGTGCGGAGGACAAGGATACCGAGATGTTGTTGGATACGGCGAGGAGGGAAGGGTGGAGTAAATGTGACAAGTGCAATCATGTTGTGGAGCTGACGATGGGTTGCTTCCATATGACCTGTCGGTATGTATTCTTCCCACATCTGTCCGTCAGTTGTTTCTTTTAGTTTTCTAGATTGGGGCACTGGTGGTCTCTAAAACCTGGAGATTGTGGAAGCTGACAGTCGGTAGCTGCGGACATCACTTCTGTTACCTATGCGGCGAAGAATGGAAAACCTGCGACTGTCCGTCGTCGTCCGAAAATAGCGTCTACGGCCGACTGAAAGACCTGCCGCGCAAAGGTGCGGAGCTGCTACGGCAGCGGTGGGCGACGTCGAAAGCTTACGTCCTGGACCACCAACAGCTCGACGAGTTTAAAAAGGAAGTTATAGACAAGCATCGACAGAACATGGATCTGAGACAGTCGCTGCATCAACTGCGAGAGGAGAAACAATGGGAACGACAGGTCGCCGAGCAGATTATCTTGCTGCGGACGGAAATGTCAGAGTTGCAAGGGCAGGTCGATCATGCGGAGGAGAACAGGAAGAAGAAAGTTCAGAAGGAAGCGCAGGACGCACAGGAGCGACTGTTGCTTGGAGAGGAGGCCGTGGCGAAGAGACTCAAGACGGCTGGGAATAAAGAGAAACGGCCGAGTAAGAAGGGGAAGGAAAGGGCGAGGGATGTGGAATGCGAAGAGGATAACACGGATATTGTGGCTAGGATTATGGGCTACGCAAAGGATCAGTAGCATGTAGTATTGCGGGCACAAGGCAGTATTGGTGGCATGAGAGTTTTTGCTTTGAAACGACTCTACGACAGAACCTATTCGTTTATAGTTATCGGATGGCAGTATTACGATCCATTTCATTTAATTTGTTGCATCTCTAGCGGCTTGTTCATATTGAAGTTATAAGGTTATCTCCATTAAATCCACTCTCCGATTGAACAAAAATGTAAATATTGATAGATATTCAACGGCACTCACGCATGATCCCAAACACAATGCATATCTACTAATCAAAGTAGATAGTTCTCTAGGTACTATAATTGCTCCAATTTCTCCTGTACTAGTAATACAAATAGGTTCCCCAAAATAAACAGAGCATCATCGAACTATAAGTTTCAACTAGGGGTTGGAAGGCCTTGTGAGACACGTTCGCAAGTTACATAAGTTACACACGCATACAGGCTGTTCCGCACACCATGGTCTTAAGATGTTGGAACTTAGCCGCCTGAATATGCTGGTTGCAAGTTGCAAGTTTGTTGGCTGCGCATAAATACATATGATGAGCGAGCTAAAGCTAACTAGCGCTCTTACATAGCCGAAATCGCGTATACAACATTGAAACATCTGCAATTCAGAAGTTGTAATATCAAACAACTAGGTAGAAAGATCTAGGCAGAAAGAAATCTAATAATTAGTTTGAATGCAGCTCTGGATCCAAGGAACGCCCCAACTATTAGATACATAAGACTGCTGTGTTCGATGTAGCATGTACCTTCACCACCAACACACTAAATATCGTTTAGCCGTGTTATGCATTATGCTTCTAGAATGATATAATTGACCATGAGGTTTCAAGCTGTGGTATACCACCTACCGTATACCCGTCGGCTGCTATCAAGAAAAATACTCCTAGCCACGCAGACAAAACACAAGGATAGGTCGGAAGATTTTATATTTCTCAATACTTACAAGGTACACAGAAGAAACCGGTGCGTATACTCGGAATCCTCTTAAAGATTTATCTGCGTATACTCATTACTCTAGCATAGTTAATTATTTCGCGATAACCCAAACGTCGCAGGTAAAGCTGCAAAGATACGAATTATTTGTCTCCAAAATGAGGCTGGTCTCGCTCAAGCAGGTGGTACCCGCTGTCTTGCTCTGGACCGTCGCCGCCAATGCTCTCCCCAGTGGAGCACGTACTCAACCGGATTCACTTGAAAGCTGCGGGCTAGCTGGAGACATAAACAAGGCCGAAACTTTTGAAAAACGACACATAAAGAAATCAGCCGCAGTCTTCGCACTGGGGCAAATAGGAAGCTCCCAAAGACAATCTCAAGGACGGTCTGTGGATGTGAATGCCGCTGAGGGGTTAGAAAAGCGAGAGCCAGATGCTGAAGCAAACCCTAAAACTCATGAGATCCACCCAGATATCAAGGCCAAGCTGCGCAAAAGACTGCAACAAGATCTATTTGAAAAGCAAAACCAGGCTAGACAGGTACGCGCTGAACACGATGCGATAGTTCGACGGGAGAACCTCAAACGTCTCTACCAGCCCAAGACACCCGTTCAAGAGTATCGCCACACGCTCCCTCTGTCTGCGTACTCTGCCGATGATGGATCGTTCGATCACTCTATTAATCGTAGGAGCGTCGAGGATTCCATCAAAGAGCGAGACGTCAGTTCTAAACCTGATGCGGAATATATCCGTAATCTCGGGCGTGCCGTTCTCGAAACTCGTCTCAGAGAGCTGGGATATCCTCCTCGTCCTGAGACCGATGACGAGGATGCCGACCATATGACGGAAAAACGCCAGGTCAAGCGGGATATACTACCAACCGAAGAGGCCGCAAAAAGGGACGAACCCACCGGCCACTCTTTGAAGAAAAGAGATTTTGATCCGCACATCGGCTGCCCGTCACTCCGTCTCATGAACTCCGGTAGCACGATATTCTTCAACCCAGAATATTTTAGAAACCGCGTAGCCGAATTCCGTAACGCGTGCTTCAAATGTGGTTGCAGAGCCAAATCCGGCGGCTGGTTCATGTACCCGCGTGAAGAATGGGGTTGCACGCAATATCTGGTCACGAATTGCTTGGTCGCCGGGTGTATGTGTCTCGCCGACGAGGAGGATGATACCAAATGGCTGCAAGCGAAACCTAACTGGCAGGTACCGGATAAGAAGAACAAAGACGGTTTCTACTCTTTTGAAGTCTACGATCCGCTTAAGGATGCCAAGTATGGTGATAGGTTGTCGGCTGAGGCTGAGGTTTATATTGGGCCTACAGGTACTGGTTTGAAGCGGAGAGAAGCTTCGCCGGGTGGAACTGAAGATGGTACCATGAAAGAGGCGAAACGAAATTTGGAGTCTGTGGATGTGATTGAGAAGAGAAATAGTCCCCAGTTCGCCCGTATCAGAGTCTCGTTGCCAAACAGTGGGCTGGCTGATATCAAAGGAAAATCTCGTATCAATGGAATACGTGTTGTAAGTTAACCACATATATTGCCTACCTCTTTTTTTTTTTTCTCCCCAGGCGTGGTAGCTTTCAGCTAATAATAGTTGGTGTGATAGATACCTGCTGCAGTGGCAACATCTGGTGGCGAAGTCATATCTAAGCCAAAAGATATCCCCCCGCTAGACCTTGTGCCCGATTTTCCAAATTTTGATTCGTCGAACATTTGACATAAGACGCAGGCGCTAGGAATTATGCAAAGTGCAAAGGGTGAGGCGGTCAGAATTTTTCTTGGGTGACGTTGCACGCCGGGCTGTAAAGCGGAAATCGTTATTGACGGTTGAGAGAAAGGGATAATTACTCCTATACAGTTGTAATATGTTGAATAGTTAACCTTTGGAGAAATGGAGGATTGAATACTTTTTGGAACTCGTGTTTACAATATTGAAATTCAATTCGTTTCCCTGTACGCATGTTTGTAAATTGAGGAGTTTATAATAGTCGTGGAGACCAGCATGGCGGGGCGGGTAGTTCAATTGCGAAGCATTGTCGTGTGAGTTAATTAAGCTTGTTCAATCATATTATCAACGACCTACCTAGGTAAGTAAATACCTAGGTAACCGTTGGCATAATAACTGAAACTAGCACTCAAGTATTTAAATTCACTGCCTCTTGCCAAAACGGATTTGCTAAAGATCCAGACGATCCAGACAGGTTTTCGCACCGTTCAAACCAATTTAAGACATGTTAAAGTCATCCGAAACTCAGATAAACACCACTATAAATACCTTTACCTCAAGAGGAATCCCTGGAAGAATTCTTGTTCGCTGCTGTCGACTCGCCAGTCTCTCTACTATTATACGCGAACAATACCTAGGTAAGTAGCCCTCTTCAGAAGTTACTATAGAGGTTCTGCCGGCCGGCTGCGGTCAAATAATTTCTCTTTTGAGCTCTAGATACTGATATACGCTTTCCCCTTATATATTCAGAACTCGGAATGCCGGACAAAGAAGAGGATCTTCCTCTGATTCTGGGGACATGATGAGAGAATCATCATAACGTTGAAAGGCCAATACTCCCCCATAAGAATGCCAACTCTCTTCCTCACACCGATGCACGATCTGTTTAGATCCTAATCCGGAATATGACCCTTTGAGTTTCTTTCATGCGGGCACGAATTCCATAGGTTCTGCCTTGGGGAATGACTCTGACTCCCGAGTCATCTGCTATGCCGTCTACCGGCAAGCGAGACCTCAGAAATAGACGGTTATGAGTCTAGTGGGAGTCTCCCCGCGCTTTTAGTCCAAGAAGTTATGAGGAGGGAAAGACTGTTGAAGAAGGGGATCAAAAGGAGGAATGGCAGGAAATCGAGGAAGAGGCCTAGGGAGAAGAGGGAGGGAAAGATGATGAAGATGAAGATGATTTGTACTCTTGACGGATTGTCCTCTTTTCCCTTTCGCTTTCTGTTATTTCCACAGGCCGGTGTTATTTTCTGTTTGTTCATGATGCACCGAGCTCGGGTAGCTCTTGGACTTATATTATAATTAGCCCTGTTTGTTAATATTCCTTAGATACACAGCAATGGACTCATTCTTCACCTCCATCTAGTATCGTTCCCGCCCCATATTAGGGTCCATTTCTCTGTTTAAGTTCGAAGGCTACTTATATACATTATTCTATGCTTGGTTTGGAATAGGGGGATTGATATTAGGATTATTTTGTAGGTTCAGCCCAGATAATTTGATCCAAGTCCCCAACAGGGCACCTAGAATCCACTCATTCCCTATGATTTGGAGAACTCCTGAAGCGTCGACAAGCTTTCAGCAAACGTAGCGCCTCATGTCTGTCGTTATTTAAGAACTTTTGTCTCAATTTTATCCGCTTATCAAACTTCTCTAGTTGGTGTTCTATCCGGCATATATGTTGAAAGTAATCTGTATGACGGCTAGTGGAAAGTATTCTTTCTCCTTTTCTAACAACCAAAAATGAATTCCCAATCTCGAAATTATTCGTTTTTTCCTTAGCCGTGGTTAATACTTTGGAAAATGCAGTGTATGATTCCCCCAACTCCTCGCTTCGTCTTCTGTCCAATCCTATACGAAAATGAGAATCGAAGCACTAGAGTAAATCCATCGCCTCTCGAATGTTATCGCAGCAGGTAAGGCGGTTATTTCCATATCTTCAAGACATCCGCAGCATTCATCCAGCAACTCTGAGAATTCTCATCCGGCGCACCGATTGTGCACGTGTGGGTTTATCAGGGTCGTTCTTTGTAATTATCAAGGCATTCTGACTGCTTGTGTCAATTCGACCCTCTAGGTTATCGAGATCGGGGATTTTGGTTATACGGAGTGGATTTTCCGGAGGTGGGTGGGCGACTGGTGGAGATGGTACCCCGAAACTGTCCATCACGGCACTGCCAGTCTAATGTATTAAGTATATTCGATTCCCAACTGTGGCGGTAGTTCTGTGTGGTATTGACAGGTCTGATTTGGAAACGGCGAAGAGTCTTGATATTAAAATATATCCCATAAACGAAATCGTCAAAATATACTAATATCAGCTGCAGCATTTGAGCATATTAATTTGGCATTTGAGTTTCATATATTATTGCCGTAAAGGTCGATATACCTAGGATTGGTAACGTTAAAACTGCCAAGAGTTCTGTATTTGGTTACGACGTGACGTGTTTGTCCGCGTGCGCCCTGAATCAGCAGGCGCATCTGCATCCTCTCCGACTCATCAACATCGCTCGTTTTAAACAACATCGATCCCCGCCCTCGATCCCCATGAGAGGACGAATATCTACGTTTGTACACCTTCGACAAATATGAGTTCATCACTTTTAAAGCCGTCGGAAGATTCCAAGAACGCCGAGTATCGGAGCGCCAGGAACATCAGTATATCCGCCGGAACATCTAGAAGCATCACCCCAACTCCGTCGACGGCACCAAGCGATATACTCTCGATCAAGCGGAGGAGACGGTTACAATGGCTGAGATACTCTGCGGGAGCCTGTGCGCTCGTGAGCTGGTAACATCACCTTTTGCGATTCAAGGAGTTGCTGATAGTAAGGGGCCAAATAACTGACTTGACGCAACTTCGTCTGTATAGCTTATCCGCCGGCTCGATCCTCCTCTACTCTCTATATACCCCGCTTTTTCAGCGACACTTGCACTATTCGCAGATGCAGATTAATGCCATCGCTATCGCTGCCGAACTTGGAATGTACCTCCTAGTCCCGATATTCGGCTGGATTTGCGACAACTACGGCCCGGACCGACTATCCATCGTCTCAATCTTCTTGTTCGTCCCAGGGTATCTTTCAGCGGCCTACTGTTATAACCACAAGCTACCGTACTCGCACATGTTTTGCTCTTTCCTTCTGATAGGTGCCGGAACCGTCAGCATGTATCTGACTGGCATCACCACTTGTGCCAAGAACTTTACAAAGAAACGAGGGTTAGCACTGGCGGTCCCGATTAGTGCGTTCGGACTGAGTCCTTTCTGGATGAGCCAGGTTGCCACCGCCGCATTCATGAAGGATAGTGACATGGGCGATGGATCGAAGGAGTTGGACATCAGCGGGATTTATACCTTCTTCGCAGTGTATCTTCTCGCTATCGGCTTCCTCGGATCCGTATTCCTCAAAATCTACCCCGATCCCGATCTCGACGAAGTTATCCTGCGAGGAGAAACAGCCCCTCTACTCGCATCTTCTCCAACATCTCTTGAACATGCAGAGTACGGTGCCGCCGTCTTGTCAACCAATCCTGACGATATACCGCCCGTAGTCAAGAGAAGACTTCTGAACGATGACACCCGAAACTTTCTCTGTGATCCGACAATGTGGTGGTTCGCCGCCGGTGTCTTCCTAACCGCTGGACCGGGTGAAAGTTTCATCAACAACATGGGAGGATTGCTCAAGACGATTCAACCGGCTTCCTCCATATCAAATTCCACTGGAGACGAAACGGCAACCCACGTCAGCATTATCGCCATAACATCGACGTTTGCAAGGCTTCTGTCCGGCTTCCTGTCTGACTACCTCGGCCCACCGGTTGAGCCCGCACCGGTTAGAGACGAAGAGACGGAGCGAAAACAGTTCCGTATCTCAAGAATCATGCTGATAATTATCGCCACCGCGCTCATGTTGATGCCGTACCTCCTCCTCTCGTCCGGATACATCCAAACCCACCCGACGCAGTTCTACATCATCTCCTCGTTGATCGGTGTCGGATACGGTGCGGTTTTCACCCTCTCGCCAACGATAGTCTCAGTGGTGTGGGGGGTTGAAAATCTAGCAACCAACTGGGGTATCATAGCAATGTTGCCCGCTGGTGGCGCATCGGTATTTGGACTTTTGTTCGCGACCGTGTACGACAACGAAGCCGGGAGGCAAAACAGCGGTGATCACGGTCTCGGAGATGGTATCTGCTTTGGATTGAAGTGCTACCAGAAGAGTTTTGCGGGTATGGCGGCGAGTTGCTTGTTGGCTATGGTTTTGTGGATGTGGGCGTGGAGAGGGAAAGGTGGGTGGGCCGCTCGTGGTGTGAGTGTATAATCTATTTTTTTAAACGATACCCGGTGTTTCACAGACGGTTATATAGGTTTGGGGTTTGGATTGCTTCGTTCAAATTGTATTACTGAGATATCCTGCATCTTTTGGGTTAGAGCTTATAGGGGGCTGTTGGGCTTTTTGTTCTTTATATTGTTCTTTTATTGTGATATCATTTTTGCTCTATCATTTTTGTGTTATTGTCAAGGTTCGACTCGCATGATACATTTTACATTTGGCATCTTTGATTATACTGGATCACCCTATCCCGCTTGAAATTCTTATTCTTACATCGGCGCAGGACGAAATTTGCATATTAAGCTAGTTAGAAGATACATGCATGTCTGTTATTATTATTTCAGTTTCCCATTATTACACCGTTATTCCGCTTTGCAATTATATTCCTCGAGTCCAAACTTTGCTTTTTACTGCCTGCATCATTACATCATTGAATTCATCATTACTTTAGGGGTATCTCGAACCATAAATTTGTTCACAGGACTGAAGATTGATTGACAGAGATATAGCATTAAGATTATTATATTATGAGAGCCCGGAAGAAATTATAAGTACAAAATACAAACTCAATAGCCATAACATCAATGTTTATCAGCAGGGATAGAGAAAACGGCCTCGGCGAGGATATGAACTCTCGTCGAAGTCCAGAACGGCCAGTTGATATCAGTCTTACCGATAGCGATATGATTCGGTGGACCGTCCGCCACAGCGCCGAACTCCGTATACCCGGAAACAGAGACATTGATAGTATTACCGTCAAGAGTAAACGGGATAGTGGTACAACCGTAGTACGCCGCTCTGTCATCTGGCATGACGAAGAGGTAATCCGCGTCTTTATCCAACACCGTGGAGATGAGAAGCTGGGAATCAGCAACCTTCATCTGACCGGTAGCTTGGTTCAAATTGAAAACAGAAGCCTGTAAGATATTGCTGGTCCAGGCAAGAATGTGAACCTGGCTATCCTGGGGTGGACTGTCGGCTTGATACAGATACTGGCCGGCGTGCGCACCGTCCTGGGCGATGATGTGGAAGGCCATCCAGGTTGCCGTGGCAATAACAGAGGTCACGGTACTCGTGGACCCGGTTTCGATCACGGTTGTTGTGCTGGTCGAGGTTGTGACGAAGATTGTGGTGATTGTGGGGGAAACTGTTATGGTGGAGTCGACGGATGTTACGACTGTGACTGTGCTGGAAGGTGTAGGGAGGGTGGTGAAGCTGGTCACCACGCTAGCGCTAAGGAGCAGGCAGCTGCAGGCGCTGGAGAATCGGACTGTGCCGGAGCATGGGGTTGCGTATGGTGGGAGGCTGACGACTGGAGGTAGCCCGGTTGTGGTTGTCAGAGAAGATGTAGTTGTAGTTGTGGTAGTAGAGTCGGTCGTGGTGGTAGTTGTGGTGGTCGTGGTGGTCGTCGTAGCCTCGGTTGTCGAAATAAGTAATCTCTTAGCAAGTTTGGCTACGGAAATTATAGGGGTTGGAGTAGTGGTAGTAGTGGTTGAGGGGTCTGGACCAGCGATAGTTGAAGAGGATGCCGTTGTCGATGGAGTTGGTGACGAGGTACCAGTGAATGGAACCGTGACCGTGGATGTCACCGTAGTGCTCACTAGGGGAATCGAAGTCGAAATCTCCGTGGTGAAACCAGCGACAGAACTTGTTACAGTCTGGTTGCTGCTGATTGTAGCAGTCTGGATTGAGGTGGACGTCGTTGTGATTATTCTATTAAACTCAGTCAGTTTGATCTTGTCTGCTTGTATATTCCTAAGACTTGTTGCATAATTTAACGAAGACTAAACTTACTCTGTAGACGGTGTAATGGTAACTGTGGTCTGAGGGAGCGTGGTAGAAAAGTACGAAAGACAATCTGCTACACCAGCGCGAGTGGGGTTCCTGATAGCTATATAATAATGCAAATATAGTCTCAGCAAGAACTCTTGTATATTGTGTCCAATTGGTGGACTGGATGATAGATTCACTTACCTCGCAAGCAGTTATCGGCCAAACAGTCGCGACGTTCAAGATTGCCATAGTTTACATTGGCACTAACGAGGGTGAAGAGTCCAAAGACTGATGTGTACAAGAATTGGGACTTCATTGTGCCTGCGTTATATTATAGCTTACAGTTCCTAGTTAGAATATATCTGTAAATATCTCTCGACATATACAGCAAACGAGCGTCTGGATACTGGGGAAGGAATTACACTTACAGAAGCTCGTGCTCTGTGCGAACCGTCAAGATTATATACCCTGGGGACGTTTGCATTTGTTGATAGTTCATCTCATCAAGATCGTGATCGAGCCTCGTCGCGGCCTCGCTGGCGTAAATAAATGACCGTTGCGCATCCCGGCTGATGCATATATGGGAAATTGAGAAAATGCCATGGCACCTCATGTTCACGGGGCTCACTAGCTTGGCCCTTTAAAGACCTTCTCGTGTTGAATATCCGACCTTGCGCGGAAATCCGGTCTAACCTCGTTGAGTATTCTGCGATTAGGGGCATTGCCCAACTTGTTCGCCATGCCTTCTTGGTTCTATTGAATCATGATAGTCTTTCGAGTATGGTAGTGTTTTTGTGTACTTTATCGTCGCCGCATCATTAAATTAACCTGTTGGACACTGATTATATATACCATAGATTGTATCCCAAGATTTTAATACGCTTCCACAGTGCCGCAGTTTAACTTTATGCCTCCAAATTAAACCATTTGTGTTGGAATCTATAGTAGTTCGCGGTGCGAGTGTATTGCAAAAATTCAAGTGGCGACCCTTACAGGCGGAAATTATCTTCTTCTGGATCGCGAACTTACTTTGAAATCATTCATTCAATATTAGGCGTACCTATTTTGCAAAATCTTAGCGCAGTCTAATGGGACAAAACATATATCGTGCGGTTTCGATTTTTGAGGTTTGGGCAGTCCTGTCGTAGGCAGTCCTCAATAGTGGCACTTCCCGGAGGCTTTGTATATGTGTAACCGACAATCCGTACCAAGACGTCAAGACCTTTAAATTGGAATTTGTTTGGCCCCAACCCCGATCGATTCGGCGGGATATTTTGGTTTTATTGTCCCATGCAGTTCGTGGTATCGGTTCCAACTTTTAAGGTCTTATTATCGCTAGGACGCCCATCTCCCCAACGATTCTGTTGGGTGGAGATATTGACGTCAATCCATACCGTAAATATCCACAGTGGGCCGCGAACTTTACGGGGACCGGCACCCAAAACTAGTTATCTAGAACCGAGCCAAAAAATAACCAGATGACAAGGGAGAATTCATTATGTTTTGGAGATATCGATACTGTTAAACGCGCGTGCGAATTAAGATCTATTTAATTAAGCTTTATAACGTATATTACACAGGGGGTATTATTCCAACCTCCCGAAAATGAATTCATGTATTTTCTTTTATAAACGTTAACTTTTCAAAATTTGGGAGACTTTAGGCTTTTCGGATACGTAGATTAGTAAAGATTTTTCTCTGGCGACGTGTAGGAAAAACACAGTCGGAAGCCGATTTCTAGGTTCGCAGAATTTAGTTAAAGAGGGTCAACTCCAAACCACCAGGCCAGTCGCCAACCATTCATATCCATATAAAAAGCGATATAGACGTACGTATATTCGGGCAACCACTCTTTTTCTCTCTCCGCATGATCGACTTAGCGACAAGCGGGTTGGGAGATACATTCTTTCGAGCTTTCTCCGAAATCTTCACAGAAAGACTCAAGGAGTTATATCGCCGCTGCACCAGCATCAAATTTCAATATCCGCCTGAGGCAGGCAAAATAATTAGCGAGAAAGAAGCGAGAAGGCCCAGCCATGGCTGGTAGATCGTCGGTGTAATAATCTTCAGGCACGCCACCGAAAAAGGTTACAGGCCGTCACGGGATGCCCTGATCGCCATCCTGTGCAGGCATTTGAAGAGTGCGTCTTGATAAAAGGTCTTTCCACGATGCCGAGAATTTTACCTCCGACGGTAACGAAGAGGTTAACCATCAAGTGAGAATCACAATTGCAATGGGAAAAATATAGTGAAATTCCGGATCAGCGAGATTGGTTTAACTGCTTCGTAAAAGAAGAAATCCACAGACAACCATACCCTGGCTGACAGTGGATAAAGCTACCTACACAACATGAGTATTCGGCGCCCACAACAAAAACACGCGGCACACCAGAAGGGCGATATTCCTACAAGAGGCGGAAGTCCCGAAACTGTCTCAAGGTAATCTGCAACATAGTCTTGGCAGGACAGGAGTCACACCAGCGTCACGTCCCCTTTGAGGTTAGAATTTTACCACCTTGGGCTAGTAGGGTCTGTTTGAGGATGTCTGGATCTGAGAATGGCATTTTTGTAACCAAGCAATTGGGCACTCATTGAATTTGCGAAACCATAAGGTGCAACTTTCTAGAGCCTACTTTATTGTACGGTGAGTATAAAGATGGGGTCTTCTCGAATTTTCTAGATTTTGATAGAACCAATTTAGTATCGATATCTCCTGCAATAATATATTCTTCTTCAATCCATCAACTGGTAGCGCTGGTCGCAATATTGCCGGTTACACTTTATACATTTATAATTACCAAATTAATAATATCTATCGAGGTCGACTAGTAGCTACTTCAAACTCGAAATTCAAGATGTGGAATTCCAAATGGCAAAGCGGTTGGATATCCTTCGTTGCTGCGCTAGCAATTGGGGACATGGCCACAGCGGCACCCCCTAACGCAGCAGTCACAAAAGCCCAGCCTGGTAGTCTCTCGTTCGCAGAACCACTCAGATTTGGAGTTGTAAGTCCTTGGGTTATCTGATATTCTCAAACATGAGGGTAGAAAAACGCTAATACTGATACTCTTCACAAGGTTTTGTTTCCAGGATTTGAACCTTTAGATGTTATGGGACCTATGGAAATTCTTTATGGGGTAACCTTTAATTGTTTAATTTCTCCCAACTTTGCCAAAGTGGTTGTGAAGTTCTAACAGCCTCTTCAGCTTTCCAGATCCAAACCTAATGTAACCCTATCAACCATTTCTACGAAAACCGGGCCGGTATCTTCGCGACCTAACTCACCTTACGCGGCCGGCCTAGTCGATACCCAAGTCGTAGCTTCGCACACTTTTGCAACGGCACCACCCCTTGATGTACTACTCGTACCTGGCGGTTGGGGTATGATGATTATAGGAGAGAATAAAGATAAAACCATCGACGACTTTATCTTATCGAGGTTCGGAAGCTTGAAGTATCTTTTGAGCGTCTGCACGGGTACCATACCTCTCGCGAGATCAGGCTTGCTGGATGGAAAGAAAGCCACAACTAATAAAATGGCATACAAGGACGTCACCGCGTATGGGCCAAAGGTAGATTGGGTGCCGAGTGCGCGATGGGTTGAGACTGAGAAGATCTGGACCAGTTCTGGGGTTTCCGCAGGTGAGTTCCGCTCGGTTTTACCTGTCCTTTATTCTGAGTTGACAACTAATGGTGTTCGCATTAATAGGAATGGACATGACCAATGCATTTTTTACGAAGCTTTATGGCTCGGCGAAGATGGAAGAGGTGATGAACGGAATGGAATATCTACCGAACAAGAATCCAAACTCGGATCCTTTTGCAACTATACACAATGTACGTTTATTACCGGGGATACTATTAAAGTATTCATTAAAGCTAATTTTAAAATCCGCAGGTGAATGGAACCAAAACATCCAAGTCTACGTGAATCTATCGTAGACGTGAAATTTAATTATTAATCGGATGAAGGACTTATGCTTGCGTATTTTATTTGTACAAATATCCTAGAAGATGCACTGAAAGTATATATATACGGGAAGAATGAACTTGATCTTTGTTTCAAATTTTCAGATAGAAAACACTTTCATGAAATGTGAGATATGATTATGATCGGGAATCTGGAAATTTTAAACTATAAAATAACCTGTCGGTCATGGTTTTCAGATCTAATTACCCACAAGTCTCACCATTACGAAAATCAAAGCAGGTTCCAACAACTTGTCCTAGTAAACAACAAGCTTGGCCACAGCAGTTCGAAGTAGTTTCTACGCGACAAGCACCACCGGAGGGTATACAAGTTGGCTGAGTGAACTGTTAAGTCGATGGGAATAAGGCACGAGTTAGCAAATGTTTATGGATTACTTGTTAGTCGTTGATACGGTTTGGGGGACTCACTGGTATAACACAACTGCAAGCTGAGCTGACCCGACTAGGGTTGGAATCGCATTGTGTCTGCCATGGCCCTAGGCTGGTCGTTGAGGTCTGTATCTGTGTGGTGTAGGAAGCACAAAATGTGGATGCCGCGGTAGCACGAGCGACCATGGCCCGAAGGCAGTTGTCACGGGCGCATCCTTTTGTGTGAGGCTCGGTTCTTTTTCGGAATTCTGGAAGTTTTTCGGGTATACTGATATCAATTGCATATAGTTCTCGGCGACTCTCGTCGTGAACTATTTCAACCGTCGCAAGAGCGCCGGTTAAGAACGCGAGGCAGAGGTATCTGAGACTGGACTTCATTAGATTGAAGTTTATGTTCCAGTCAGTGGGTTTTAAATTGATGGCTTAGGGAAGGAGGAATAAAGAGGTGAATTTTTAGTCAATATCGGTTTTAAGTTTATAATAGACTGATGTACTTGAAATTCGGGATTTGTGCAACTGAGCCATGGTCTATACCTTAGGACGTCGCGTCTCTTATATATCTGTAATATCCCATCTTGTCTAGGCTAATCAGCTGAAGGGTACTATTGATCGCCAAGGACTCATCCCATTTCGCTTCACGCTTATAGAATAAATAAAGTCAGGGACGGTTTTCTCCGTCATCTGCGGAGACGCCCCTAGGCCTAGATGCATTGCGGCTGATGTTATGCTCCTCTCCTCGAAATATCACTACTGGCTTGGTGCTCGGTACAACCAGAGCACGATGCTAAGAAACCACAGTCGTCCGAGATAGGCGAGCCCTTGATGCGTGCGGTGTATGGAATGCAGCATTTCTTGGCTGCTGAGAGCAACACCAAGCCGGAAATCACCGTCTTTAGCAGGCACTCTTGGTCATGATATATTCCCATTTTCAAAACAGATCTCAGGGCTGAACCACCTTAGCGTGAACGTTGGCTAATTGTGAGAGCTGGGTTTCACGAACTAATAATTTCAGCTAGAAGTGCCGAGTAATATATAACTCTACTTAGGTTCGCGGTGAAAATCAAATTAGCACTCCAGGACGAGAGCATTTCATAACTCGAAAAACTGCCATCGCATTATTAGAAGCCTGATTGCCAACCAATCCTTTTTTTAGGAGAGACTTTTCTTTTTATATGCAAATGATACATTTCGGGAGAAATTTGGGATGGTTGCCGTCGGACATATAATAATTCGGCGGCAAATCTTGAACGACGACTTAGGTCAGATTTTTGTCAGAAGTATGGCGCGCAAAAGTGGACAAAAGGTCTATATGTAATTTAAACGGGTTTTGAATATATATTAACACATGTATACCTTTGATTTAAATTATTTATTTACTGGTGTGTTGATTCGAAAATTACGTTAATTCGAAAACTATATTGATTCGAAAACTATCAACTTGGGTAATCGTGATTCGTAAAATCATGTTGATTCGCTAAAAACACACGGTACATCGAAAACACAAAACCTTCCGGCCACTTCCGGACCACATGCAGCTGGCCAGGGTAATCTCCTTTATAATATGTCAAAGAATTGATTCCAGACAATAACATACCTTTCAAGTAACCTGTTCACTGTGAACAACCAAGCAGCCTGCCAGTAAACAGCTTGTTTTCTAATGAATAACCTGCTTATTAATCAAGAATTTACCTAGCAAGCATATATTGATATCTGAAATTACAAAATTATCGTAGTCTGAACAGGAACATAATTATATAAAAGCCCTGAGGTATATCTTAATTTATAATCAAAACCTACTTTGCGCGCCATAAAAAGAGTGTAATTCTGACCAGTTCAAGATCATATTGTTTTTGTGTGAGATCATTGTTCTGTTGCATCGATCGGTGGACACATATATTTGTATATCGCCCTGAAAAAATAGGAGGGGAGCCATATCAGTATTGGATATTTTAATGAACGACAGTATAGAGCGGCATAAAATATAGGGAACAATGCTCAGAAATCTGTATGGGACGTTTGGGTATCACGCATGATCATAATTAATATACTCCACAGCGAGATTAAATATACTCTGAGACCAGGTAGGTGTTGAGTTTTAATAGGGTTTGTGTTGGTCTAATGAATTCAATAGCTTCTTACCCTAGGCAGACAGCGAGTTAGACAAGACGCAGCCTGGGTCCTACTTCTATGTAAACACTGAAAGGACAATGCTCCACGAGACAAACAATGCCCTATTAATTATAGATGCAAATGACTTGCCAGTAGTATGGATAAATATTAACTACTTAAGTACATTCTGGAATTCGGCGCCTGCTGACCAGTTCTAGTGACTAGCGTTCATGTTGATCGGCTGGTACCAAGACGTTGAAGTTGACCTTCGGGATGGGAAGAATTTCGGGCCGATATAATCGACGGGAGTGTTCGATGGATTAATGAATCAAATTTTTTTTATAATGCTACGATTGGATTGGAAAGGCATTGCAAGCTGTGCATACTTGCTGCCCACCCGCCTTGCTCCGGCTGCTCGAACTGTAGCGAACGCGAGAACTGATAAATCCTGGTGAGTTATAGTGGGGCCCCGCGATGGTTTCAGATTTGACAATTTCAGCCTCATGAGACTCTTGAGGGGTTGCATTCGGAAGACCCCCTTTTCTCAAATAAAATAAGAATCCCAAGAACATTTCATCAATCTTGGCGACTGGCGACATCTTAGGAGACAATAATCCTAGGCAATCGATTTACAACTACGATCTATCGATATACTCGAATTCCAACCATTATGAGGAGAGCCTCTCGCCGCATAGGCCCAGTCCTAGCCGTCATATTATTTCCATCAGCTTTCGCAGACATAGTTCTCCCCGACTGTGCGATAGGCTGCGTCGCTATAGGACTGGGAAAGACTACATGTTCCACAACCGATGCGAAATGCCTCTGTGAGGCTACGGCGTACATAGACTCTGTCACGTCCTGCGTTCGAAGTCTATGCGACAGTGCCGACGCCGAGACCGCGGGTCTGTACTCCGAGGCTTATTGTTCATCTGCTGGCATCCAAGTTAGCCTTCCGCCACGAACGTCGTCTTCGACTAATACTGCGTCGACGGTGACTACCAACGGCAATGGCAACGTTAATGGCGCCTCTCCGACACCACCAGCTCAATCCAGTCCAACGTCGGCAAATGGAGTGGGAGGTTCGAATCCCTCACCGTCTTCGACCCCGGCTACGTCCTCAACATCTCAAACATCGAACACGAACACCTCGGCCGGCAGCGCAGGATCGAACAACACTTCCTCTCCACAGCAAAGTAACGCCGCTGCTACCGCTGTGAAAACCGGGGCAATCGTTGGAGGAGTGGTTGGTGGCATTGTGGGTCTCGCCGCACTGGTGATCCTCGGTGTCTGGCTGCTCAAAAGAGAGAAACGAAAGAGGATGGAGGTGGAAATGGCTGCTGGTGGATTGCTCCCAAAACCGGCCATGGCATCGGCCCCTGCGCCTGCCGTTGATCCTAACAATCAAGGTATCTGGACAGGCGAAAACTCATATAGTTGGAATCCGAGTACCAATACACACGATATCAACGGTGGGAGACTGTTGCCGTAATGAATACAAGGAACAGGAGTGCATATTTCTGAGATGCATGTTTATTGCGCAAAATTTATACCTTTATATAAATACCCATGATCATATTATAATATTGACGATTTATAAATATCAAAGGTTCCCGAGCCGGTTGAATTATGCTGGTCAAACTTTCATGTCGTTATCGATATTCTGTCGGCCGAGCCCTCCGTCATCAAAATAGAACCATCTTCAAACATCTTGGCTGTGAGCCGAGCCGGGGAGGCTGCTTGGCCCGCAGTACCAAGACCTGCCTCTATTGGCCATGATGGTGATGCTTCGGTCTCTTTGTCAACCGTTGCACAAGATTAATTACTAGGGTCTTGAGAAAAAACTCACACGCCTACCTTCCAAGTAGGCGAAGCGGGCAGTGGGTGGGAAAAGTCTTTTATCAGTTTTTGATTCTTAAAAGTCCTTCGGACCCACAATTTGTCCGCGAAAGGGTATGCAGGAACCACCTCCGTTCGTTCACCCGTTCGGATCCAGTTGTCGTAAAATCGATACCCTTTTTCCCGTTTAAGTGTCGTCAGCACGACTGGTCGACACTGGCGATCTTTTCTACCGAAATTTGAATATTGAGGAATACCGTCTGCAGCTGTGTTCATGAACTCCCAAATTCAAAATGCGGATCTTAATTCTGCTATCTTTCGTTACTCTCGCAGTCGCACAATTCCCTGGGCAGAATTTCCTCGGATCAATGAGTCAATGCGGTCAACAATGCTTCAGACAATCAGCACTGAGCTCCGGTTGTAATATCGGCCCTGCTGGATTTCCATGTCTTTGCAGTTCCGGTTCTTTCAAGGGCAACTTAACAAGCTGTGCCAATTCAAACTGTAATGCGACAGAAGTAGAGCAAGTTTCTCAGATCCAGCGCTCATTTTGCTCGATACCAGCAACGTCCAGCGATACTGCAACAAGTTCTACTTCGACATCAAGCGGGGAATCGACACTAACGGCATCTACAACACGGCATGACGATACAAGCTCCGCTTCAACATCCCCTAGCATCGATCCTTCGCTCCCAAATAGTTCCTCTCAATCGACACCCGTAGCAAGCGGATCGAATACACCGATTGGACCAATCGTTGGTGGGGTTGTCGGCGGGTTTGGTGGCATCGCTTTGGTACTTGCCATGATTTGGCTGATTATTAGAGAGAGAAACAAAAGCGGCTCTGGCAGCGGTAGGGGATTCCCGCCTCTGATGCTACCCGGGCCACCGCATATGGACCAAGTCGAGGACGTGTCTCATTCAGAACCAATATGGGACGGACAGAAGGCCTATAAGTGGAAACCTTCGCGACAGTTAAATGCCACGGAACTACCCGCAGGTTAATTATACAGTTGTAAGCAATGAAATCGACTTGTTTTAGGATAAGCAATCGTACAAATATACGCAAATATTGTTTGGTCTAGTTGAATAATACTCTAAAGTCTGCCGCTATGACTGCAAGGATATCCTCGCACATTAGGTTTCAATGAGAGTGTTGCGGCCGCGATACTGGTCGCCATTGCACAATATGAATATCAGATAGGTCAGAAATCCAAATGCTGAACGAACACCGGCTGAAGATTTCTCCTTGCGACAAAGTGTGCAGAAATTCCAGCATTTGTAGCAATTTTTGGATTGTTCCGCTTGCTGAGCCGCAACAGTGCGTTCGATTGCATGGAGCCAATCATGATTTGTCTTGGCTCTCCTTGTGTAGCCCCAATATGAATTCGAGCAATCATATCGGGCGCCTGATATGGCAATGGATACACCCGCATAAACACCACCAAACAAGCTGTCTCAAACCTGTCACTCCCAAATTCATATGATGATCATTTGCGCAGAGTTTTCTTTGAACATTTTTTTTGGACCTTTTTTTTCCCCTCCTTCTATTCTTCACGTCGATAAGTATTCTCTGAGCTTGTCGAATTCAGAACTGCTTGCTGATTTTATTGTCGAAACTCTCAAAGAAACACGTACGACCGACTTATATACAGAACAAACTTCTTTACTTGCATTTTTCCATTTCTCAGCAGGATGATGCCCAAACACTCGTTACCCCTCGTTTTGTTCTTTGTATACGGCATTTTATCGCTTGCCCCTGTGTCGGGGCAATCTTCGTCCTCCCAAAATTCCATATCATCAAGTCATACGACAACAGTATCAGCCGACATACCTCGTAACATACAATTCCCGCTAAGTGATTTCTTAACAGCTGGAAAGACCAGTCGTCCGAGTAGAAGTGCTGCTACAACGTTAGACGAAACAACGACCAGTTCGACCACGACGCCGGTACAATTACCAAACACCATATCCTCCAGTGCGAGTATCTCTGTTTCTACAGACACCAGCAGTGATAGAGATCAGCCTACCCCCCAGCCACCAAAAACATCGAAAGTCTCAGCTGGCTTAATAGCTGGCGTGGTAGTTGCCAGTTTAGTCGGACTTTCTGTTGCAATATTCGCATTGATCTGGTTTTTGAGACGAAAAGGTTCAAAAGGCCAAAGACCGTTCGATATCGACGACCTACCCAGTCCGATTCCTGAGTCGAAAGAAAGCTCGTCTACTCAAGAATCACAGACCGTTGAGTCTTTGCAACAAGTTAGTGTTGGTACGGAGACCGCTCAAACGAGGGTAAAGAGGGATCGGTCTTCCATTGCTGGGCTGTAGGCTCAAAGGGATATAAACTTTACCATAAGTTTTTGCCGTGAGTATTTGAAGTGGGCGTTTTAAGGAGTCTTCTGATGTATCCTACGGTATTTTAGGAGCTTTAGACATTGAATGATTGTCTGAATATAATAATAACACTGTTATTTGTATCAATAGGATATTTACACTCAGATATAGCATAAAAGAATAATGATAAATGCGGGATATTTAGGTTTATCAAATCTGTTTTTTTAAATTGAGATACGCCATATCTGCAGCTATGTTTGAAATTATGTCGTTATAACATGCCCACGGCAGCTCAAACGATAGTAGATGCAGAATATCTAGTGACGTGAGCGAGCTCGTCAAGGAACTACGGAATAACATACCCAGGCCCCTCTAGGAATAAAACCACTCCGTTAAGAGTTTCAACCGTCATTGAAAAGTTTGTTTGTTATTCCCGTGGACGCGTGTGACCTTTGAAACCGGAGTGGTTGAAAGTTATCGGCTAGTTTGTTATCAGCGATTCCTTAATCTTGTTACTGGAAGGGGGGGATCCGGAAGGAGCCGTTTATCCTATTGTATCAGCTTCCCGCGCGTTATTGTCTCATGTGTTAAACGAGTGCTGCCAGAAACACCATTCATGATTGCCGGGGTCTTAATTTTCTTTGCAAATAAAATGGCATTATAATGTGACCCCGGCGTTTTGGCTTTATTTATCCCCGATCTCCATATGCAGGATTACCTGAGTTGAGGTTTGTTGATAAGCAATAGCTATAGAGTGGCGGTACAGTTAGCGGGACTATGATGGCGCAGCTTGATCAATGATCTTGACATAAACTAGCAAACGCAAACAAGCAAACGTAAACTCAAGAGGTTAAAAAGCACTTAGTATCTATGCGATTTTGAACTATGCAAGTGGCCGGAATGCCGGTTTTTTGACTTTATCTTCCCGATACTAAAGCTCGTCATGTGCAAGCTGCAGCCTAGGACTGGAGCTTCCGTGCTTACCAGGTTAAACATTGCCAGCGCCTTCCATTCAATACTTATAGCTATCGCAAGCTGCATATCCTACTTACGTGTTATAGGGTGCTTGCATTACTTCCAAAGAGGTAAAGGATTTCTACTTACATTGAATGATACTTTTCGTATATTCCCCTCGACCGGGTGACAAGCTCTAAGTTTGAATCCCCAAAACTTAGGAGCTTGCTATATCTCCTAAGGCTGAGAGGACTCGTAATAATAACTATTAAATAACAATTCTCTTCCATGCATGGTGAATACTTTCCGCATCCATAATATGTCGAAAGTTTTATAAACTATCCAACGCTAGCTTCACTTGAAGCGGATAGTTTATTCCATTCGATAGTACCCATTTGAATCTTTATTAAACCCGATATATTTCTTTATCTGTGTTTGAAAAAGATAATATTCTCTCTCCATACTCTATAGTATCCACGGCACTCAGTTGCCTGTTCTACACTCCTCGAATTCATATTCTCATATTTCTTTCACTTTACCGTATATATCAATATATCAAATCCTCAACTCCGCAATATCCGAATGGCTGTGCGCGTCCTGTCCGAAGCATCCATTCAAAAACAGTCCTTTTCACCTGCGAAGATGCAGAAAGCTTGCGTTGGATCTTTTGTTCTCCTGATCTGGTCTTTCTTGCTTCACACTAGTTGGTCACAGGCAGCGGAAGCATCAAACAATCACACACTACGGCAAACTTGTGAGCAGATACAATTTGGCTCCCATGCTATTAAAAAGCCCGAAGCATGCTTTGAACAACTCAATCATCCAAAGTTCGACACAGAGAGCTTCTATTTGTATACCGCAACGAGCAGACACCAAGGAGCGTGATTCGACCCGCGAGCTCAAAGCATTAATTATAGGATGTAGCCTGTTGCTCGATGATATCGCTTTGCCGCTTTCGAACTGCGATATCCAACCACCGATAACGAAGAAGAGAACAGGGTCACTGGAACCGTCGACAATTAGCAATCTACAAAGTTCTGTTATTGTGAAGAACGACAAGTCTAACAAAGATGGTGGAAGTGCCAAAATGGTTGCCGCGAACAATGCAATGTCATTCGGACCAACCCCAAACAGTACTCCCGTTAGCGTTTCAGCCTTTCCATCACCTAGTTCTCCAGTTAAATCAGGTCTACCCGATCCTACAATTCGTGCGTCGCGACTTGGCTTACGAGACAAATCCTACAGAGAGCGCCATATCTAATCAAGTTACTCATACAACATCTGTAACAACTATTTCCTCAGTTGCCCCTAGCTCTTCAGTGCCACGATATACACCACCCTCATGCTCCCAGCGGAGTTATGTTAATAATGCTGCATTCGGGGTTATCACCCTCTTACTTCTTGCATCCACTTGATCTCTCGGGTTCATCCCCTTCAAGTTGTGACGTCAACCAACGAGATTTAGATATCGCCTCTATTGGGGCATGGATACTAGGGATGATAGGAAGTTGTATTGATTTCTCTTCATCGGAAGCACCTATGAACGGTATTTCAAGTATAACAACACATTCTGTTTCCACTGCTTTCTGTGCCACAATTTGTGCCCACATATCTGTTAGAATCTTGTTTATTATAATTCTTCACACTTTTCGGGGCTGTAAGGACCCTATATCATCAATTATCCGACTGCTGCTCCTGAATTGAGAGCATATTTCTAAGATAAATATTAGAAATATTGATAAACACCCTATTCATAACAACCAAAAATGTTCTATTTAACTATGCATATTCTAAATCCATTGAATCATTTCAATAGCGCTGCCTTCCCATTATTGGGTCTCAATTCCGGCACGACATTGAGTGTATACCTAAGTCACGCATGAGAGATGTGGATCACCTAGCTTAAATGTTGCGGCCGCGTACGCGTGTGATGGTCGTCGTGGGCATGAGAGGCAATTCCGGTATCCAAGACAAAAATATCCATACCTGTTCCCTCGGAATCTTCGTAGTATACCGGCTGTGATTCCCATTCAATCTCCGTAATCCGCGGAGGTTTTGAATATAATCTTATATCGTAGAAGGGACCAGACTCATATTGTTCTAAACGTCGCTTCATTAGAGTATGTCTTTTAGAATGCCTATAATCTCTCATATTAAAGACGTCGGTGTGTGAAATTGTCCGAGAAGTTTTGCTGTAATTTTTGCGTGGACTTCTCTTTTGGTTTCGTTTGCGTTTCGTCTTACGCGTTGGTGATACTGATCTGCTAGGGAATCGCCTATCATTTATCTTCTCCATCTTCCCATTGAGATCATCTTCAAGATCGATGATGCTCCATGCTTCAATCTTTTAACAAGTCAGCTTCAGATATATGTCCAATGTCGACTTGTGGTAAAAATATCCAATAATGCAAATCAACGGGGCAGGTGAAAAATTGGTTGCAATATAGTTCCACAGTCCTTCGTTTTTATTTTCTTTTGGTTTCTCAATTAAAAGGATATAAAGACTATTTTTGGGCAGATTTAATTAGACGAAAAGGGTCCGAGTTTCTTCAGATGCTCATTTCACAATCGAAGACTCAAGATTGATGGTGCATAAACCCAAATATTTCGTCATCCAACTAGTCCTAAGAGTATTCGGTTTTACAGTTTTCGACACCTTACGTAAATTCTGCGATCAACTGAAGATTTCAGCAGAAACCAGTTGAGTTCAACTTTCGTTGCATTGAAAAACTGTAAAATTCCCAGGAGGCGCAGGTTCTCCTAAACGCCCGCGTGCGGTCTGGTTTATGAAACAAGTATTTCTTAGCATAACAAAGCTGCAATTTCAGCGTTCTTATCTTGATAACCTTATGCGTTTAGATCTAGCATTTTGAAACGCAGTGAATCAAGCATCATGTAGGTATCAAGTTTTATATCTGGTGGCACCAATGATTTCTCCAATACCCACCCGGGTGCTATTCTGATGTTGAAAATTTGGGAAGCGTACTCACCCAATCAGAAACATCAACTCTCTCCGGCGTCGTCTGGGATCCTTCTGGAGTCCTTTGGCGGAAATCCTTTGTAATTTTCTCGGCTATTGCGTTATATTTACCATGAATCAAGGTGTAGGGGGTGCCTAAATTTCGATACCGTGGGACGTATATACCGTCGGATAAATCCTCTTCCGTATTGATATCCAAAGCGCTCTTAAGAATCCTCTCAATATTTTTAATGCTGTTCCTATCTAGCCGTAAGTTTTTGATTGGGAAATATTGCAATCGTTGCCCGCTTATCCTTATCTTTATTCGATTTCCCATCAGATACATATACACCTTCATAGCTGATATCCCAGCCGAGGGCTCCAACATATCCGATATCGCTTAGTAGGAATAGCCAAAGAATAACCAAATAGAAACAATATCATATAAATGAAACATATATTAAAGAGTATTATTTTTAAAACTATTAGTTACAATTTAGTCTTGTTGTTCGCTTTTAGTAACAAAAATGTCAATATGGAAAGCTAAGGCTAAAGCCTAGAGGTTCTCGATTGAAGGACCTAGTTTCCGCTCTAAATACGAGAAATCATACAAGTTTGCATGTATCGTGGCCGATTTTTCTACGCCGTATATTGATCAGATGTCGCCTTCGAAATCACCGTTTCAGATTCGACATAGAGGTTGAATCTGCAATGATTTGAAAATATTTCCTTCCAGTTGGAGTACAAATATACCAGTATGCCATTGAATATGTGTTGTAAACTTCGGGGCGATTTTCTTTCCTTTTCCTTTTCCTTTTCCTTTTTTTTTTTTTGCACGATTCAAAGTTTATGCTTATGCTGTAATTTCAAGAAGCTTGTTTACATCAATATGCCATGATTTTTAGGAGACACCGTGGGCATCAGTCGAGATTACATGTGTTTTAGATATCCCAGCCTGATGCCGCAAGCCAGCCGTTACCTAATTTTCAAGATACATACTGATTATATTAAAAGGTTATCTCGGGTTCATGAGACAAATTCATAGAAGGACTAGATTAACTATCGTATAGTCTCACGTGCAACCTTTCTTTGCATGAGCTAACAGACCGATCTACGGGACTGGGAGCCATCCAACGACACTACTAGCTATAGTCAAACGATAAAGTTCAAGTAGCAGGTAACAGTGTTCCCAAGACGATTCGACATAGGCGGTTGTATATATGCTTGCAAATTTAATATCGACCATTTGTACAATTGTACATATGAAGTTGGAATTGGGTTGAGATTAATATTAGGATTAGAGTTGTACATGTGGATTATATGAGCAAACGGTGGACTCATGTTGGTAGTCTCGTTACCAGACTCAGACTGTGGTAGTGAGACTCTAATGTTGATTGCTTGTCTAAATATATTCAAGTATGTGATGTGTAATCAGTCTCGTGTCTAGACGCGAGCTCGCTATTGTGTCTACTGCGCGGTGGTTTGCTGCGATAGCAAATTAACTGGTGTCTGGCCTCGCGACTATCGTGTAACATAACATGACTGGGCTGACAGCTTGCGCTCAGCGACGCTGTAGCGATTGGTTTTACAAGAAGACTTGCCACCCACTTCGAATCTCATACAAGGAAAATTAACTGGCACCATCTACAATGCTAGCCTATTTATTTTAGTTCTGGAAAGTATGGGGTCATGCCTTCATATAAGAATCTCTTCAACTATTCAACTCAGAATCCTCCTTTACATTCTTCTTTGACACCTTTGCTGCCATCGCTTTTCCCGATTTTACGGATTTCTTCGTAGCCTTTTTGGTAGTTGGTTTCTCTTCGTTCACCCCCTCTGCTTCCTCCTTTTTCACTCGTACTTTCTTCTTAGGTTTCAAATACTCCTCCATTCCCTCAGGCCAGTAAACTCTATTCTTTTCGCCGCCCATCCCCACCTCCTTAGGTGATACGATAATCATCACAGCCTCCACCTCGCCTTCCGAATCCTTTTTTTTCTTCTTTGTCTCCACCAGATTCTCGTCGTCTCTTTCGTACGGCACCACATCACCGATCCTTTCCCACCCATCCAATTTGAACTTTCTCATAACCTCAAATACCGCCTGCTCCTTATCCTTCGCCTCGATCATTAAATCCATCGTGTCCTCGCACGGCGGTAAATCGACTACCCGCGGCGAATGCTTCCTTCGGTCTCTATTCATAACCGAGCCAGCTCTAGGTTCACTGTAATGCTGTTTCTGCGTGATACCCTTATCCGTCCACGTCTTCTTGATAGCATCGCCGTAGATTTTCTTGACATCGTACGTACCCTCTCTTAACCCTCCGGGCATGATGTTATTATGATGCCAGTCCAAGACCAGCGGAATCCCCAATTCCTGACAGGTAGGTAACAAATCCTCGATTGTCCAGCAGACATCGTCGTTTTCCAGCACCAATCTCCGCTTCACCCCTTCCGATAGTCGGGTGGTGTACACCTCTTTAAACCTATCCAGCGTGGCGATTTTATCTCCAAATATCCCGCCCATGTGAATAATCATAACGGCATCTTTATCCGTCTGTCCAGTGAGCTGTAATCTATCCAGCAACTCGCAATGATAATTTAAATCCCTGATCGCGTTTTCCACAACTTCGGCCCGCGGACTACCTAGCTGGGTAAACTGTCCCGGGTGCATGGTCAACCTGTGTCCGTACTCCATCGCCAACCTTCCGGCTTCTTTGAGCGGTTCGGCGGCGTGTTCGAGGGTGTACCCGTATTTCGCGTGGCTGGCAAAGGGGAACATTTCCGAAGAGATGCGTAGGAATTTGATGCCGTATTTGTGGTTCCAGCGGATGAGGGTGCTTAGATCGGTGGCGTTCGCGTAGCCTAGGGATTTGACGTAGGTTTCGCCGGCACCGGGGCCGGATTCGGCGTCGTGTTTGTGGATGGTGTCGAGGCGGCAGGTTCGTGAGCAGAATACTGGAGTTGTGCAGGAGCGTAGATAAGTATTAAGGCATGCCTTGATTTTTGGATGATTGTTAGTGTTGTCGCGGCAAGTAGATGGAGAAAAGGTATGTCTTACGAAACCTATTCGCCCCTTGAAGGGGAGAGGTCTATAGTCGTCGTTCACTGCCGGTGGTCGTTCAACAGGACCGTCAGAGTCGGCCTCATTTTTTGGATTGAAATCGTTGTCTACGGATGAAGGTGATTTATCCAACTTTCGTTTCCGCGGTGTTGGCTTAGTTGTTTTTGCTGCTGGTTTCTTCACAGCCTTTGATGGTATGGCTGCAGTTTTCGATTTTTTGATAGGTGATGACTTTTTGGATTTTATGATCTCTTCTTCTTCGAGCTCCGAGACTGGTGAGAATGCGTGGTCTTCTGCCGCAGAAGGCGATGCTCGTAACGCATTCTCGCCGTCGATGATGTCAGGATCAGGCGATAGTGCGTCGACAGCGTAGTTGATAACTTTCGTCGAAACGCCTCTCACGGACCGGCGTGGAGTAGTAGCGTTTGCCGTCCCGTTGGTAGCGAGAGGCGGTAATATTTTAAGCTTTTTAAATTCGCGAGGCATGTTAGCGAGCGGTGGAGTTGGTGATCTGAACTTGTGGAAGTGGGTTGATGAATGAAGATATCGGCGAGGAAAGGTGGATTGTGAGCACAAAGTGGGCTCTAGGCGCTGAACATGCGCAACGAAAGTCGAATACGGCAGATACCTCCTCATAAACACGAAACTTGATATTGACGGGGAATAGAACGCGCGCTGTCCCTGAGCTTTTATTCGAAGCAATTTCATCGCCCCTGACGATGTCATGACATGCGGTTTCCTCAGATCGGAGCTTTGCGTGTGGCAACCGCATTTCAAAGATCGAGCTGCGATTTTGCGTTGACGCAGCGATCGAGATTGCGGCAGATCGATCGGTCTAACCGCTTTTGTATCCCTGCTCGTTTCTCTTGGCGTTATGCTCGTAAATGTCGAGATGTGCGAAGTGTTGCGTCGTATCTACTTCCACGAGGCGTAGACGTTTATGTGCTCGCTCGTATTATCTAATTATCTAAGAAGCTTCAGCAGGGAATCTATGTTGCCCCGTGAAGACTATCAGCCGATACGAGGCTTCCATTCATTAATTGTAGGTGCGGTTACAGATCCAATATCTCTGAGTGGTCTGCGGACAGGCACTAGCGCTCGATATCGCCAAGATGCTCGACTTCATGGCTCCGACATTTCATTATATCGTCTGCATTCACTAGTTCGAACTTCTCATGACGGCAACCGCATTACAAGCTCAAGAATCGAATCAATTTACGGATACATCTGTATAAGTCAATAGTAAAATCGTAGCTTCAATTCTACTAGCTACACGAAAATCCAAGGATTCATAGCCCAACCAGTCACGGCATCTCGCCGTTAAGGGATTCGTAAAAAAAAAGCCCACCAATTGCATCCAAGAATACATGATAATGTGGCATGCCAACGATCGTATGAAGGCCCGTCAAAGAACACCAGTCCCAGAGTACACAAAAAATCCCAAGCCAGCCGTCCAAGCTATGCAAGTATGTAAAGAGAGTATAGAACCATAATAGTGGGTATATGTCAGCGCAAAACCATCACAAAATCACAACTGAAAAACATGAACATGGCTAAAAACAAACCAATACCTTTATCAAAAAAGTATCCAGAGACTTTTAAAAGAGTGTTTTCAAGAAAAGCGCGACTCCCAAGTTTTAAAGTGCGCTTCTTGCGGGCTAGCCAACGGACTGGCCACTTTAGTCGCAACGGTCGACGTGGTGCCGTACTCGAATTCATTATCTTCTCCGAATCCCTCTCGTGGCATGGGCTCAGCGGTGGGACTGAGTGGCAACTCGATCTCACTTGTTAGTTTCTCCTTTGGCTGGCTTCTTCCAATGCTAATGTTGCTCAACACACTGCTGCGTCTACGCTCTCGCTTGACGCCGACACCGAAAAGGAAGAATGCAACGGCAGCGATGATTCCAACGATAGCGAGCATGACGATTGCACCGATGATTCCTGCAACGGCGGGTGCCATTGCCTTCGAGGAACCATCTGAAGATCCACCGGAAGTTTGTACGTTGTTGTTATTGTTCCCTCCAGTGACAACAGTAGCGGTCTGGCAGAAGACAGCGTCAGAATTGCAAAGAGAGCACCATTGACCCGTGTTAGCGACGGCAACAGAGTTCATCTTGTCCAAAAACTTTTCAAGGACCATGGAGACGGGATCCGTCTGTGGCTCGTCATCGAAAAGCGGCCAGTAGGTAAGGGTATCGTCCGGGCTAGTACCGTTTCTGAACCCAAAAGCGACCTTGATGTTTTCCGGTGCAATAGTACCATCGACGCTCAGCGATGGATCGTCGGTGTACAGCTCGAACACCATGCTTGATCCCAAATCTGGGATACCGTAGAAGAGGTCACTGCGGGAAGTCAAGTTTGCCAATGCGAAGAAGGAAATCATGGCGTCGTACCCTCCAAGGGCAAAGTTAAACTTGTTCCGGGAGCCGCCTTTCTGCATGGTGTCGATGAACGTGCGGCCGATTTTTCCTGCGAGAGCACGGCCACCCATATCGCGGAGATTCACGGAAGGGTCCAAATCCGCCCAGTTCGGGTCTGCCGCGAGAGTGATATTGGCATAGAGATTGAATTGGAGGTGGTTAGCGTAGAGACGAAGGCGTAGGAAGTCCTCGTCTGGCATGTCCACGAGGGTCTTGTTGTCGGCGGCGCGGTTTTGGTTAACGTAGTCATAAAGGTACCAGGCATTGAAGAAAACCATCAATGTGGGATCAAAGACGCCGGCGAAGTATTTATCATACAGCGAAGTATAGAAGGGAAGTGTCGCTTGATACATTTCAACGTAATCGTCGCTCCCATAGTAAAGATTGCTCGAGGTTGCCTGGTTGTTACACTGGCCTTGGCGACCTGCGATCCATATCGACTGAGAATCCGTGAGGGTATTGTACGTATTGATCGGGGCGTATTGGTAGCCCAGAAGCGGGCCGTTCGCAAAAGTGGAGTTATCAGCTGCGTCTACAGAGTCGCCGCTGGTCACAGTACTTTGCATGTCAACGGGCTGAAAAACACCCTGAATGAAAGCCATTGCTGCAATTCCGATTTACGTCAGTTCTTCGTTCCAAAAACAAATGTTTTTCTGCTAAAAGAATTTGGTTACTTACCAGATTGAATGGAAATTTGTTCGTTAGGGATATTTGGAACCTCGAGATCGAGGTAGTCTGCATTGTATATCTGCGAGGTGCCGTAGATCTTCAAAGCGCTGGCTTCTCTGAAATACTTGTTCCAGTAGTATGTGCCGTCCTGAAAGCACATGAGAGCGCCAGAATAGCCAAACTCACCACCCGCGCTTCCATCGGGCAGTCTCAATGACGTTCGATCGCAATTATTATGGTACATGAAGACTGCCAAAACAGATCCGTTTGTCGCAAGGACGGGCGACTTGTTTGACTGGCCGTACGCACCAGCGAGCAAGCCAAAGCTCGCAATCAGCGACGGAACCTTCATATCTGCTACTTACGGCTGAAGCTGAGGATAAGGATGCTGAAAATGTGTTGTCGCGGGTGCAAAGCAGGATAAGCACTGATAAGCCGGTGGGAACGAGACGATAAAAAACCCCGCTCAATGAATTGCTAAATGCTTACCACAATTCAACGGCAAAATGCTCAAGCTGTAAATCGAGGCTCTCCGCTCCAGAAGCAAGACGGTACAGTTCTTCTGAGGAATTAGAGGTGAGAAACGAAGCTGAAGCTTTCAGCGGGAGGTACCTCCGTTATAAAGCCTACAGGCAGCGGAGACTCGGTCGACATCTGCCTGGTGGCTGCTTGATTTTTTCCACTCCACCAGCCGACAGACGGAACCGTGTCGAGAGCGATCGACGGCTGCTCATGCTTGTTCGCAACATGCAGGATGCATTCCGTTATCGATGCACCTCTGCGTTTCGTCTTTCTTGGTGTCCCGTTTAGGCCCAACCGGTGCTCCACTCTGCTGGGGGTTGGACTCGGTTAGGTGATCATTCGGTAAAAAACGAGCTTCGTTGCCAGTTCCTGTCGCAGAACACGGCCAAACTAGACCCTCTTGATCGTTTGGCTTGAAGACTGGGTCCCCAGGGCGTCAGAAAGCGGGGCTGGCCTACGTCGGCATAGCTTTGTAGCTCGAATGGATGGATATCTCCAGAACACCGACAGACCTCGTTAGACAAGTTTATTTTGGAGGCCTGTTTTACCCACCCTCTCTGCTCCTTCGTTGCTAGAAATGTGGAAAACCCATGTCTGCTGCATGAACTTTTTCATGAGGGAGAAGACCTCAAATATGCATGGCTAGTCACACTTATCAACGTCACTACCTGGCTGGTAAGTAGATGGCGGCAGGAGTCACGGCTGGAAGATACCGGGTGTGGAGGTAAATAGTACCATATTTTTTTTCTCTTCGTGGGATACGATTCGCTCGCAAATATCGATATCATGCAAGGACATTCATTCCTCTTTGGAATTGTCTGACCGCAACCTTGTTCAGTCGGGGTGCTGGATAGTGAGACCTCTTGAGGTCGTATTACCCCTCTCGATCTCCTCTCACGAAGGAAGCAAGGGCAAACTCCATGATTTATCCTGCCCTGGAGATGCGCCTACGTGCGGAGGTTCAGTAAATTCTCTTCTCGTTTGTCGACGAAGGGGAGGGAAGGTTGGAGAGGCTGAGGTATTTCCCTTTGCCAAGGATCCGCTGAGGTATGGGAACCGATCGTGGGACCGGCCACGCTCAGAGAGCCTCACCAGCGCGTAAACCAACTGTTGCATTGCATTGAACTAAGGAATTAGTGGTATTTCGTATGACGAAATGTGAAGATGCACGGACGGTTGTGGTTTAGAATGCATGATGACGAAGATTTAAAGTCCGAGGCAGTGAAGCACAGCTCGAGATGGTATTCCATACGAAGTCTACCTAAGGTAGGTACTTAGCTAAGTCGGTTGCAAGCGGAGGCTGGAATTGTTACGATAGTTTGGGGCGGCAGGAGTGGTTGGTGGCAAATTTTAATGGCTTTATATACAACCAAATAAGAAAACTTTCTTGGCTGTAATGGTCATCCCATTGGAAAGTTGAGGGTTCTCCCTTTGCCAAGACTGTTTGCTGGTTCACCAGCAGTGTCCGCGGTGTCGAGTTCGAACTCTCTGGTGCACGTTTCCCGTCGGAGTGAGCAATCATCCAGTATGGGCGTGTGTAAATTTGGAGGGTATCTGTGAGGGTGGAAACACCGCAGCAAGCCTTTCCACCAGAGAGTGGCGTCAACACGGTAGCACCTGCGAGCATTTAGGGACTGGCTACGAGAGGTTTGGACTCAGTTCACCAATTCATCTTTTTATTTTTTTAGATATTTCGGTCTTGATGTGGAAATTTCTAATTGACAAACATATGACCATAGATAGTTAGAAGTGTTGTGTGGTAAATGTTCGGCAGTGCAGATATCTACAAAATGTCTTGTTCTTGGGCAGTTGCTGCAAATTACTTTTCCCTTTCTTCAGTTAAGTATAATATGATTCTATTCATACTCGCTGGTGCCTCTCAAAAGCTAGGAGAATACACACGGCGACAAGAACACCATAAGGAATTTCTACATATTCAGATAACAATGCCCATTAACGATAATAATATTTCAGCAATAATAAGATGAAAATTAAATTCCATGGATCCGGGTTTGGTTTTTTATATACATTTATCTTTTAAAAATAATATAATTTAAAAATAAGTTTGATACAGAAGTGTCCTTAAAAGTGGTTTTTCTAAAAATTAAATAATAAATGATAGTATATGTGTGAAGAATTTAATTGCTGATTAATAATAATATAAACTTGAACTAGGACAGAACCACATGTCCCGATGCTACTTCAATATCCGGTTGTGGAACGTTCTCTCAGTAGTCTGACCGGGCACCCTCTAATTCTCGGGTCCCAGACCAGTTGAACTCCATAAATGTCACACGGCACGAATCGTGTCCAAACATGAAAATTTTGTTTTGGAAAGCTGAATAATTTGGCCGATACTCAAGAGGGAGCCAAATATATTTTCCCCATCTTGAGTTATCCAGCTTCCGTTTAAAAATAAATGTTGTGCGGATTGCAGCGGAGAGGAGACATCTTCAATGCAGGGACCTGTGATACTCATAGCTCCTCTGTTTGTCACCAAGTATTGCCCTCGCTTGGAAAATGATACTGTGTGAACGACCGCACCGAATTCCACGACCCGGATAATCTCCTTTGCAACCAAGTCTCAGATCATAACTTCGTCGTTACATGCTGCCGCAAGCAACCTTTTGTCTGGTGAAAGTGCAAAACGAGACAGGTCAAGTTGGCAGTGTGAGTCAATCTGCAGCATGTTCTTTGTGCTTAGTATCGGTATCGGGTTAGATACGGGGCATTGTCCCTAAATCCCCTGAAACTCTCCAACAATTGTCCTGTATCTGGATTCCAGATACAAATAGTTCCGCACAGATAAACCGACACTCCAATTTTGCTATCAGAGGAAAATATGATAGTAAAAGCTGACGGCTTCTTGGACTCGATACAGCTTCGTAGCCTACCCATGGTTAAGTCCCAGAGTTCGATTCTGTGAATCGAGCCTAAAGCGACTAGTTTGTTGTCTGGTGAAAAGGCGATACAAGAAATGGTATCATGACTCTCAAATTCCCGCGCTGATGCTTTATTATGGAGAATTTGGAGCAAGAGTATCTTATTGTGTGATGACGCGAGTAGTTTACTGTCTGATGAAAATACTACAGTGCTGTCAGGCCCTATGTATAACGTGTTCATCTTCGTTGAACCCTTGTTCAAGTCCCAGAGCTCGAAATGGGGATAGGCGGCGGATCGTATTGCAAGAAATGTGCCGTCTGGCGAGAGTAATATATTGTCGATACTATCATACCGTTGTTTTCTGATAGTCATTGCAACCGATCCTGTAATCGGGTTCCAGAGTATGGGGTAGTCTACTATTGCAACAGATGCGGTTAATTTACCACTTGAGGGAAATGCCAATTGTTGAACGGACGTTGAGTGTCTTTCGATACCACCTGTCAGCGCGTTTTTGTCGTCCGAATCCCACAGCTTTACCACGTTATTGATTGATGACAATGCCACTAAACCACTACCGGGTGAAAAGGCTATACTTTTGGCAAAACCTGAATTCATCCCCGATTCTCGCAGAATCGCTCCGCTAGTAGAATCCCAGAGTCTAACCATTCTATGATTGGCGGCTATGGTCGACTTGCTGTCATGTGAAACTGCAATTATTGAGCGAGCGAATTCCTTCTTATCATGCCTCGTGCGAAATAAGTTTTCGGCAAGCTGATCACTAGGTTGGAGCTTCCAACGCCGTACCCCTGTGGCAGAATCCCAGATGGAGATGTGCTCATCGAGATGTGCTGATACAACGAGCTTGCCGTCCGGTGCGATGGCCACGGCCAGTCATTCCTCCTCATCCACGAATTCTTGGAGTTGGGCTCCCATCTTCAAGTCCCAAAGCCTGACGGTACAGTCATCCGGCCCAGATATGGCCACCCTGTTGTTCATTCCGAAGCCTAAGCCTAGGATTTCGCTACGCTGTGCTTCTATTGCCCACAAAATCTTCCCCATCGCTACGTCCCAAACCTTGACGGTTTTATGACAACCTCCTATCAGCAACTTACAATCTGACGAAAATGCCAATTTTGAAACTGAAGTCGGTAGGTTGACTCCTTCCCCCCTGGTCTGGGCCCATCTTGGTTTCCATCCTGCTTCAAATTTCAGTGTCCGTAGGAGTCTTCCCGTCTTAGAGTTCCAAATGTTGACACGCCTATAGCGTGTACTTATCGCCACTAAATTGTTGTCTGGTGAGAGGGCGATAGATTTCGCTTCGTCTTTGTCGCCCAATGTTATATCTTGCAGCAATTTCCCTTAGTCGAATGCCAGAGCCTAACTGTTTCGCTACCATACATCAAAGCGACTAGCTCACCGTCCACCGAGATGGCTCCAGTAATTACTTCTGGTGTTGAAGTACCCATTGGCTTAAATATTTGGAGTTTCACTCCAGTTATCAGGTTCTCGAGATAGACATGGGTATGATCTCTGGATTTGATTAATCCGACCAGTGTGCCATCTCGCAGGAAACACAATGAAATAATGATATGATACATGTGAAGTATTATGGGGATGATGGGTCAATAACGTTTATTATTTTCCAATGTCTGGAGTAATACCCCGTCGGACGCATCCCAAAGCCTAATAATACCGTCAATCTCCCCCATCGCAACGACTGTGACGTCATGAGAGAGAGCTATACAGCTAACTTTAAGAGAATTATAAGGTGCTATACATCCCAAAGATCTAGAAGAATTTGATTCTGAAGGGAGTGGCCCTAGGTACCCTGTTAAGATTGGTTTCAGGGTGGGATGCCAAAGTGTGAGGAATAGTCGATAAGATGCTGACGCGAATGTTGTTCCGTCTTGAGAGAAAGCTATGATTTTCGCTAGGCCGACCCCCGCTAAATGATCGTAGTAATGTGCCAGATGTATCCCAGAGTTTGATCTCTGTGGGGTCCGCCGACGTAATCACCATGCCATCCGATGAGAATCTTACCGCCCTGACAGGACCTAGGTGCCTCCGGAAAGTTCGAAGTAGTGCTCCTGTGTTAAGATTCCAGAGTTTGACGGTCTTATCACTCGAAGCTGAGGCGATAAACTTTTCATCTAGTGAGATCGCCATAGCCTTAACGGTATTTGAATGTCGCTCAAGGATTTTCAGAATTGCTCCGGTAGATGAGTCCCATACTCTAACTGTCTGGTCCTGTGCTCCAGATGCAACAATTTTGCTGCTTGGAGAGAAGACTGGAACCTTAGTCGGACTCGAATGGCCCCTGATGTCTGTAGTGCCGCATCCCAGGCATATTCCACTGATGGTAACTTCCGAATCCAGTTAGGGATTTGCTTCTTGAAAGTCTGCCTGATCGTGCAAGTTATCGGCGCAAAAGCAAGCGCCGATGAGTAAATTTGGAGTGGTGCGGTATCAATTATCCATCGATTCTTTAGAATAGAGCGCCTAGCATCATCGAAGAACCTGTATATTGCGGCTTTCGTTGGATTCTAGACGGGTCACGTTGACATGAATCCAAGTCGAAATTGGAACTGAGTTCAGCACTGGCTGGCTACTTACAATAGACGATCTCAGAATATCAATGCGGGGAATACTTTCGGATACCTCCCCCATAAGGCTCACAGCTTCAATCCAGTGAAGGAAATGTTCCAGTAGGAAACAGTGAACTTGGTCGTAATCCTCTATGCGGGTTTCGCTTTTCTCAAGATGGTAGACCCAGTAGCGGCAAGCGTATCGGACATCCTTTGGTAAGCAGTCAGTTATGATTTGAGGCTCGACTTCAGCTCGCAGCTTTCCAGGTGATCCTAATTTGCATATGTCTTCTCGAAGGCAGCCAGGCCTCGACATCCGTTGGAGGCACTTCTCTAGTATCAATTTGTGCGCCTCTTTCTCATTGATCCAGAACGGACTACCTATTCGTTTTGGATTAACGAGGAACTCGCGGAATGAGAGATGCAAAAGCCGTATGGGAGACGTCTGGTTATTAGGAATGCTGAGTACTGAATGAAAGAAGTCCAATCCAACAGCCACATTTGTTATAGGAACTCCGAGAAGATCTGCGAGGGAAGCTATTGAGAGGGGTTCAGCGAGAATGACAATCGAGCCGACGACATTTTCGAACTCTTTTTTGAGACGATTCTCTTCCTCTGGACTAGGAAGACCTTAGAATACCCGTTCAAGGACTGGGAGATAAGTTTTATCGATGTTTGACACCTGGCTGATTTTTCGATATTTTAAGATAGCTGTCAGCTGTTCCTAGGGGTTCCATCTTGGATCGTTGATGAAACGGCAAGCAGTTGCTGCTGAAATGAATAGGGGCGTCGTCATGTTGGCTAAAACCAGGATAATATCCTCACCCGGCCAATCAGAGGGCAGCCAGAGGTCTGGAGAGAACCGCCGATTGTAATTCTGTCTGATACTTGCGAGCTCATCTTTTAAGAGGGCTGATATATCATACTTGACAATAGACCGGGGTATTTTGTGGAGAACTAGATCCTCATACACACAATTTGACATGCTCTGGAAACCAAGACGGATGGTAGCTCTGGTCGACTTGTCAGAAAAATTCGCAGGCTAATACCTTTCACTAGCTGGATTTTCGGCAGAAGGTATAAAATGATGTCGATATGTCCTTCGTTCTCGCATTCATCCAGGGCATCAACAACTATAATGAATTTCGAGATCTCGGAAGATTTCTGTTCTATTTTGGATAGAGGTTCGAACAGAAGCTTTTCGAACTGTTATCTATCGGCATTTGTAAAATGGTGGGATTGGCATCAATTACACTTGCAACATAAGACTTTAACTGGGGTATTGAGACTACAAGCTGCGCAGCAATAGTAGTGAGAAATTCACCAGCATGAGAACGGTCGCCTTCGCCCCTCTTGAAAAAAAAGGTGGCTCCTAGTTGACCGTTCTCGGCGAAATCCTGGGTAACAGTCCTTGAAAGCGTAGACTTCCCCGTGCCAGCCATACCATTCATCCAAAAGATACTTTTCCCGTTCGGGTCTAGGAACCACTCCGTGATTTGACGACGTAAATCAACCCTCGTATCTGGGTGGCATCTCGCATCTGCCTTATTAAGAGATGAATCGAAAATGGCGGTTTCAGCAACGGGTAGCTTAGCCAAGCTGATATTCTCGCCAATTTCCTGTGCCGTCCTCAAAGTATCTATACTACCTCCCCACAGTCAGCTATCTCATTTAGGAAACTATAGTTTCGTGACGTACGTTTGGTTGTGGACTATTCAATTTGTTTTGTTAACGGTTTTGTCAATTGATCAAGTGTGCTGTGCAGAAAGGGATCTGACTAGCCGGTACTCATTAATTCCATGGCAGTAGGCATTGGATCAACTTTGTTGACCGGAATGACGCTAAGAAGCTCCTTTGTGTACGCTGCAGCAGTTGCGGCCGCATAGCGCTGCCAGCGCTTGTTCTTGTGAGATCAGAGTAGTCGCAAATACCTCGTACGACAAGACACGGAAAGTTGTCCATCAGTCCCGCTGCTTCCATCTCGAAGCATATCACACCGAGTTCTTTCCCAAGCCGGTCCCTTGTGGCTGCATGCTTGATTACCTGATTTCCTGATGCGATAAGTCCATAGTAATGTACGGATCAGTAGTACCCCGGTCTGGACGATCTACTAACATTCTTGCATCGCAACCCAATTCACACGTGCCGTTTCCGGCTTCGTGTTCATAGTCTGCTTCATATAAATTGTCGTTGGACGCGCCCTGATACGAGTATTTGGCTTGCATCTTTCGGTATTTCCCTAGCGCGTCTGACAGAATTTGGGGAACCTTGCTGTCTTCCAACTCACGTTCAGCTTGAAGGTTAGAGACAGCGTTGAGTAGTGCCGATGGCGGTTTATTCAGCGAGCCTGTACGTGTGAATTTGCCCTCTGCAACAGTCTTCCCGAAATCGTATTGTATTACTCCGCCAGAGGACTTCGCAGGACTGCTGACGACGATGTCGCCAAGTTGGACACGCATTCTTCGCTGGGGATCCCACCACCAATGCCTACCATCAAACCTAGTCGCACCGATTCGAAACTGAAGAGCATTTGTGAAGCGACGGTGGCCACCGAGGTCGTACCATATACCCTAGCCGGGAGGCAAGCAATGACAATATTGTGCAACCCTATTTTGCCTAGTCGGTAGACATTGTTGTCCGATGGATGCTGCTCTAGCGGTTTTCCATGGTTTTCATCAAGCATAAGGCGGGCTGCGGCCATTTCTAAAGGAAGCGCGCAAATCCATCCTATGGTATAGTCTTTGTTTTTATAGGAAGACATACTGATGGGAACTCCAGCTGCGTTTGCTGTCTGTATCCAACTCAATAAATGTGAAGTCGCCCTCCAGTCGCTCAAGACTGCTATAATCAGTTTACTGAGTGGAAGGGAAACTAGAGTTTTCTGTTCCCTCCCCGGTAGTTGAAATTTGTCGCCTTGAATTGGGTCGTGTAACCAGTCCAGTCGTCTCTCAGGCTCTATATAAGAAATTCATTTAAATATGGGATATCAATAGCCAACTTCGACTTATCAACACACAGGGTCTTCCGATATCACTAGATTAAGTATTAAGAGAGCAATCATACTGTCTCCGCTAGAGGATGAGTACAAGGATGCAAAAAAAAAAATTGTAAACTAGTCACATTCAGATTGAAGGATATCTGACAGCGCGCCGTTGATTAGGCCTTGCCTCTCTACCCCAAAACGCTCTATGCCCCACCTGGAGGCGCATCCGGGTTGAAAGAGGGGTAAGCGGCGGTTTTAGCTATTCATAATTTTATGTAGATCAGCGATACCCCCTTGCATTGTTTCTGGAATCGGTTCTGCAACGTTGGGCTGGCCTGGCCTGCATTTTTTCAGCCTTCTGTCCGAGTATTTCATGTTCATTGCTTGCTCCGGAATTTTCCAGTAAATTCAAGTGACTTGAGCTGGTAATGAAATAACGAAATTCTAGAAAATCAGCTATGAAAAGTTGGCTGACCCTAATTCTTGGGTTTTCCCGATATTTAGACGGATTGCTTCTCCCATATATGTATGCTCTCTGTAGCGAATGACATGGATCGGTTTAACTTAGGTTTAAAATCAACCCATGTCATGCACTGGTTGCGCGGTGAAGCAAAGCGCCATCCCGAGCTAGTGAGATACCAAATGCCCAATGCAGGATCGCAGAGTCGATTGACCCATTAGTAACTTTCCAGTAGCAAACAAACATCACTGCGCATTAAAACTGTTGCGGAGGATTTTAATTTAAATAATTGTTGTTTTTAATTTGAGTAGTGATATTATTTTGTAGTCTCGGATCAGACAAGGCATATGAATTCGTATAAATTTTAGTAGCTGGTAAAGCTATAGCAGTATTTTACTTCTGGCCTTTAGTTCATACAAAATTAAATGGCTATTAGCTCCCAATATTATACCACCTTGATAAGAACTAGAGAGTAGTACCAGATGTCGTTGTAGTTATAAAAAAATGAAAAACTGAACGGTATTTGAGCCAAAGTTTTAGTCCAGCTTGATAGTTTTACGACACAATGCAACGGGACCCTATATTTCTCTCACCATCAACCAAGTGAGATGGTCGGCATTTTTTCTCGCTTAAAATGTAGACTTAATTTCTTCATTCCTCGATAGGGTGCCGAATTTGGGACTGCTTGCTTGGCTTGTTTTCGGTTTCAAACTGAACGGCTATCATGGAGGTGACTCTAATTACACGCATGACTGATCCTCAGGTTGTACAGATATGTACGCCAGACAAGAAGTAAGCTCAACAAGAAAGTTCAAGGCAGATCCGCAAATTCCCCGCTCGCAGCTGGAGCAACTTGATTTAAGGGTCCATCGAGACAACGGTTTTCGGTTCAACTAGGGTCAAAATTAGCTTAAGCGGATAGAACCCGCGGCACCGTGATAGAGTATACCATGCTTGGCATTAATGAAAGTCCAATTTGCAGCCGTTGCTCGCCTTTTTATTTCCGTTCATGGCGCTCACATTTGCATTTATGCCTCTGCGTTTACCCCGGGAAACTTCATGGCGTGCAGGCGCCTCACCTATCCTTTTTCGTTGCGAGTGGAGCATATTCACACAACTCGGCCAATAAACTCGAGAGAGATAAGATGCCACGACTGTGAATCTCTCCACACCTTTATTCCAGCCAAAATTCTTACTGGCGACCGTTTCAGAAACCGAATCCTCAGTTGGCCGCACTTTGCCACTTTTTGCGGGACTTTAGGTAAAGAGAGGTTACAATTGGTAAACACCAGCGTTTTTGGTTGCTGCTTTTTATTACCACAGGACGTTGATTTTCTATCACACCTAAATCCCCATGTATAATACCAGTATTAAGATCACAATGCCGAGTGTTTTTGTCTCTCGCCGGCGGGGTACACTGCGGCTGACCCATCGGAGAAGCAATCCGCTGGATACAGATAAAAATTAAGGGAAAATACAGAATATGAAAAGATATATTAGACAGCGTGCTGTCCAGGTTTTTTTTAAATTTTTTTAAATTTTTTTGAATGTTTAATGCATTCTAACGACGTCTTGGCCCGAGGCGAAGATTTTCATATTTTCGTTTTTGCTATGCTATCTTAAATTTTGTTTTTTAGTACCTAGCCAACTTGATCGTTACAGCCTTGAAGGACCGTCAGTGTTCCAAACGCGATTAAATAAAATGGATAACGGAAAGGAACACGGCTTTGAAGCAAACCCCGTTGCATCCGACGACTCCCATGAGCCGGAAGCAAAGGTTCCACTACTCCAGAGAGTAGGGACTCTTACTGCTGTAATAGTAGCTGGCAGTTTTGCAGTACTCATCGCCTGCGTCGGCTTTTTTGCTTGGCTATGGTATGGCAATGTTGACAATCCGACATGGAAAAGGATCATGATTAACGAATGGGCAACTCGAGCTATCTCTTTAACATCAACTGCTCTTAGATGGGCCGTTGTTACACAATCCGCACTTGCACTCGCTATGCTTGCCGCGGTAGCGCTGGAGCGGTTTGAGGTTCCTCTTGACAATGTCGCTTATGTATCTCTCATGAGCGTTAGTGGTGGACAGCTCAGTACCACTCTACGCGACATTTGTTGGCCTCTACTAAGGTTCGGGCGTCCAGGCGTCATTTTTCGAACTATATTCCCGATAATTTCGCTGCTGGGAACCGCAACTTTGATCCAGTTTACTTCCACAGTATTACTATCCGATCTAAGGACAGGCCCCATACCCGGTATCTCCAAGCATCTCAACCTCAGCATCGACTGGTACTGGGATGGCAGCTTCTATCAATACGATCCACCTCCTTCAGGTTCGCAGGTTATCTGGGGCGGTAACACACCCGCCGCCTGGCCCGCATTCGCCGAACTTGCCGGCCCACCGTACCAATCTGAGGGTGTCGTCGATACGGGGATGAACATCCGGGCAATTCTTCCGTTCGCCGCAGCGGAAGCTCGTCAAAATCTCTACAATTACAAAGGGAAAGCATTTCTAATCGATAATCGCGTTACATGTCAGCGTCCCAACTTCACTGACCCGCTTATCTACACCACCGATCCAGACGGAGGGTGGGGCACCACGTCGCAACCTGCCTTCCATGGCTATGTCTCTCCGTTATTCGATACACCGAGATTTAACGCGACAACGGATGGACCGGTCGAATTCGATTGCCCTTACGCATGGATCGGCCGCGAGGAAGGAAAATTCTCGATTTGCGAACTTCATAACGTAAGAGCGCGATATCCGTCCGGCAATCCCAAGGATCCATGGCCCGGCGGCATCATCAGCGAGTTCCGTAACTTCCCCCCGACACCAGACCAAGACGCAGCGGGTGCGGCGTATCTAATCATGGCTTCCTCAAACCAAAATGTACCCATAAGTAACGGGGAGTGGGAGGTTATAAGTCTTCCGCGACCCGATCACGAGCACAACATCACTGCGACTCTCTGCTTTGCGGCTATTGATGCCGTCCTTCGCGATGTTGAAATTTTCAGTGATTCGAATAGAACTGAACCTCAGCTCTCTTGGGACGAGGAAGCAAGTAATTTCAATTGGACTGCTGTATGGAATCAGTTGCTAACGGGACCGAAAAACCCACTGTCTCCTGAAGAGCGTGGTATACTGAACTTGAAACCCCCAGCGACAACGTGGGCTGCCCCTGAAAACAACGATCCAGGAACCGATGGTCCAAAACCAAACACGATAGTGGGAGGCATCCACGATACATCCCGGCCGTACATCATGGACAGTCTGCATATGCAGAGACCTGATGGCGGGGTCTATCCTTATGGCAACTATAGCGTTATTCTCGATGAATTGGCTTATGGCTTTATTGAAGAATACACCTCCTGGCCGCAACTTCAAGCGAAACGGTGGATTATCAGTCTTTTCGAGACAATGGTATTGGGTAATGGTACGGTTGCGGACGCGTTGCAAATGATCCTCTTCTCTCTGGCAGCAGTCGCATACTACGACCAACTTCCTCAGTACGACTCGTTCGCAGAGGTCGACACTGTGCCGTACGCGATAGTCCTTCATCCAGGTGGACCCTTCGGTACGACTCGCACGGATCTCCCAGTGGGGCTCACCGTTGTCCTGGTCGTTCTCGCCTACCATTTAGTTATATTTTTTATCGTTTGTTGGATATTCGCCGTAAATTCGAAATTCTCTAGGCTGGGAGATACTTGGATGGCTATCGCAAATGTTGCAGATGGCACAATCGCGGAAGGAATACTCGAGCAGGCTAGAAATGTAGAGGGTAAAAGGAACGAGGCGGTGAGAGAGAACAAGACCCTCAAAGTTGGCCTGACAGCTAGCAATGGAAAAGTTCATTTGAAGACACTTTAGTTGATTTGGAGCAGCCTTTCACGGAGAGGTACTCCGCTCTGTATTACCCATGCTTCTTGCTTGTCTTGGATCTGGAGAATGTTCTTGCATTATGCGTAATTATTTATCTAATATCTAATATATTTGCTCGTGTTATGATATTATCATGTACATCGAACTTGAAACAGCAATATATCATTTTCAGGATCAATAACATTCAAAAAGTCGTACTGGGCATTGAAATCCCATCGCAGTGAAGACTACATTTATGTTGCAGTCAGTGAAATTGTTAATACTTGTCAAAGGGCTTGAATTGTATCTCTTCTACTGACCGTGTTTGGTATATCATACTTTTTGATCGGGAAGGAAGAGGTTTGCTGACCCAAACTGATTTCTCTTCCGGAACTTACGTAGAAATTCAGTCCAACAACCCATGACCCAGGGACATGGCTCCAATCGTATTTTGTAGTTAGAATCTCTATCTTTGTTAAATGTTCCTCTCTGTGGAAATGTAAGACTTCCAATGATTCGGCAAGCGACACTTGGCCCAAAATCTCAGTTTTGGGCAATTGTGAGCTTTCGGTCTTATACTCAAGGATCATCCCGACAAGTCTGAAGTGTGCGATCGAACGGGCATAGCAAGTGATACTTGTGCAATTTGTGAGATCTGCGATTGAGAATAATTGGGGGGACCCTCCGCGGAGCTGGAACCCCGTCCATGGTTCTGTTGGATTGAATAATTTTATTTCCACGAAATGAGCTGTCGATGGTGATGAGTATTGCTCTAAATTAGCTGAAATATTTGGGGCAAAACGGAGGTTTTCTGCTGCGGTGCCAATACCCTCAATCAGGTTATGGCGTTAGAATTGCGCCCCTTTCGACTTGTTAGAATAGTAGATCGGGTTTATGGCTACGAAAGAGTTTTGATAAGGAGCCACTTGTATTTACCGTTTCCCGTTGCCCATAAAATCCCTTAAGTGGGGTTAGAGGCAATAATATCATCTCTGATGCCTTCAAGCCTTCTCGTTGAGTTGCTACAAATCGACCGACTCTCCTACCTCTAAGCCCATAAAAATGTCATCGAATATATCGCCAAGTTTCTTGCTGCAGTATACTATTACTGTTGCGATGGCTTCTCCAGCGCAGCCGTCAATACGAAAGCCAAGAGCTGAGCCTTCGGCGGTGCCAATGGTAGATATCGAGCCCCCAGGGAAATCTTCCTGGTGAAATGAAATGCCATTGACCCAGCCCTGAGTTCCTTGGAACCAAACCGTGATTCCGAATAACAATTCACTGCACTCGATCACCTGCATGGTCTGAAATGTAAAGCACTACGATCCGGCCATTCCTCGACGCCGAAAAATCTAGATATATTAATACGATTGTCTTGAGGAAATCGCGGGGTCCAGCTGTGATTCTGTATAAATGTCTCATTGTTGCCAAGCGAGCGTGCTGGTACGAATTCCGGGCTATCAATAGACTGTACTGTCATCCTGTAAGCCTACGTGATGATTCAGTGTCAGACTGGGATGGGGATGAGATGAGAAGAGGTGAAGATTTGTCAAAATACATCGAACTTAGCTGATATCTGAAGCTGTCATGTACTACCATTCGATTCGAGGAGTTTCTTCCGCCGGAAAGCAATATGGGTGTACGTGTGGGAATCCGCTTCGAAACCGTATATTCGCTTATCAGAATTTTTGCTGTTTGTGGAACATATGAGGTCCCTGATCCCAAAGAGTGTCGTCGCTACGATTAATTCATTGACCCCGCCCAAAGAAATTGTTCTAGAAGTTTTAGTTATGTATCCGATACCTTCACCACTAGGAAATAGACGAAGCCCCGATATGTATAAGAGTTCAGCGGAACCGCTATAGAACACAACGATGTCTTTCACTTCACCGAGTTCGATTCGGCCCTCCCATTTCGCCCATGAGCCGTAGAACTCCATATTTTTAAACAACCTGGTACGGAAGCTAGCGCTGCGCACAGTCAGGCCGGGCAGAGGATCAGGGCTTAGAGCATTCGTTCATTTTGCTCAAGCATATCAACCTCGTCTACGTTCTCGGGATTCGCTGTTTGAGATATCACGGATCAGTTGAGCGAAACCTCTGCAAATTTTCCATAGGCGGTGGCGGTTTTACGAACGCTCTTGTAAATAGTCTCTGGCGAGCTAGAACACTTGAAACCAGGTATCCTGGCTGGAAGGGAGTTCCTCATTCCCCAGTATATAATAACCATATTCTCTTTCCAAGGAAAGCTGTTGCTTCCAGTAAAGATCTGGAGCTTTGTCTTGGGTGTTCGTGCAAGTTTGACCAAGTCGGTGTATATCTGAATAACTACAGTAATCAAAAATAGCATGTGTCACCTCAGGGGGCAGCGGAAGAAACACAGGGATCATTGCTACACTGTCATACTGGCGGGGAGATTGGGGCACCTTGGGAATTTGCAAAGGGTCCTGCTCGACATTGGGATATTCAACCGGAAGATCCCATCTCGGAAGTTGATATTTTCCTAAGCCGTAGTAACCGTGTGGCCAATAAAGCTTATGGTTACGATATGGCACATTGTTAAGGATGTTGTAAAGAGTGGTTAATTGGGGAGATCCATCTTTGATCTCACCATGGGAGAAAAATGTACAAAGGATGCTCCAGCATGCATCGTGCAATGGGTACCCCGCAACCCCGTCATCAAAATCAAGGCGATGTCGGAAGACGGCAACATGAGCCACAGGAGATCTACTGTACTCGCTAGTCTGATTATCGAGCACTTCAAAGAACGGATCCCCAGATCTGCGTAGTAGTCTCCTGGATTTAGCAATAATATAGAATTCGCTCAGCGATGATTCCGTTTCTGTTTCAGGATAGACTATGATAGTGAAGGTTAGCAATGTTCTAACTGGATTCGGGCCAGGGGACTTGAAAATATTGTCTTACTAAAACGGCAGTTAGAGAGCCAGAGAAACGACTGCTTGTCGAGTGCAGATGTGTGTCGCCGAGTAGAGGGGGTCGAGAAGTTGATAGGGACGCCACAGACAGAACAATAAATGATTGGGAGGATCATACTGCTGCGAACCGTGGGCGGTGGTCTGATGGGACAATTGCGGAGTACAGGAGCAGTGACGGCAATATACTCGATATCGAGAGCCGTCCGATCATTATTTGTTGCGATTGAAAATCGTGATCCAGCTCCTGAACATGAAGGATAAGAGACTTCTGTGGATGACGACTATGTGGACATATGCGTGTCACTGAACGCGTTTGAAGCAATAGGCAAGGGTTGATCTCTTCTTCTGATATATCAAGGCAAATCCTTTTCCCTGATCAAATACCAGGAGCGAGGCACGCAGTGCGTGTTACTACAGATCGCAGATTTGTGATTGGGTTCGACATAGAATAGTTGATTTTGAAACCATGTACTTAAGTATATTTGTATCCAATATTTTTGTTGTCTAGCTAGTTCCAAAATTAATATTCCTGAAAGTTTCTTTCGGCTCTCGTATCATTTAAAAAATATATTTTAAATTATTTTGCATGTATTTACCTCAGCGCATCGCTTGTACAAGCTTCTAAATATGCGTTTATTATTTTCTTGTAAATAGAGCGTCAGTTTAATGTTGATCTTTGTCTAATCTACAGCTTCAGTCGGTCTTCTAACTAAACGCCATAATGAACGTAGGGAAGCCAGTAAAAGTTAGGTGTCTCGCGACGAAGAACCCTTGCATTTCTTCCATCACGTAAAGACGAGTCTACATTCTGATAGTTTCTTCGGAGATTACTGTTTAGCGCACACTCGCTCCTAAGAGCTCTGAGGGCTGTGTGAAGACCCAATCCAACGTTTCTATCCGTCATACCTTTATCTCGAAGGATTCCGTAAAATATCTTCGCCACATCAACACAGTATTGGTCGTCAACCTCCCACAAAGTTCCAATGGTATGTCTGAACCCTGCTATCTGATAAGCACTGGTTAAATGAATTGCTTCATCGGCTAGTCGCCTTGCAGCAGTCGCACCGGTTGAACAGGCCGAAAGAAACGCGAGGAAGGGTGGATTCTCTTGGATTTTATGTTGCCAGAGCTTCGCTACCGTCAGCGGAGTTGATTGCCAGTCGTCCAATAGCAAAAAGCTTTGCGAGGGATCGTTCTGATGAAGACTTCCATGGCCGGCGAAATGAAATATTTTGCATGTAGTCAAGCATGCTAAAACCGCATCTCTTTGTCGTTGGGGCTTGACCGGTGTTAGATTCAAAGCCGCAAATATTTCTTCGACGGTATCAATCTCTATTTCCGCATATTGAAGGCTTGATTGACAAGGGGTCTTCGCCATCGATACCAGAAGAGCATTAGATTGATTCTCGTCCGTATTTGTGCTCTCTCTTTCACGGCCGTTTACCAAAGTCTTTATCGAGACGGCGTAAGAAGAGATAACCCGATCTAAGACTGTTTCGTCGTTTTCTTCGAGGTGCTTTCCAGCAGCATGAAGAGGAAGCGTGGTGAGGTCACCGGTAGGTATCCAAGTTATACGAGGCCAATTATCATGGTCAGTTGGCGGACCGGTAATCTGTAACGCCGTTAATATTGGATTCGCAACGAAATCCCATAACCACTCTAGAACATCCCACTTTTGTGACTCGTCGCCGTTCTTGAGAAAAAACCCATTTTTTCGAATAACCTCCGTGCCCAAGTTCGGTAACTTAACCACTCGAATTCTGTCTCCTTCGACGATAATACCGTCACATCGAAAATCGCTAACATTTATAATCGCAATTGGGTTGTGATTTGCAGCCGCACTCATGATCCGTTCAGCCGTTTGTGGGAGAAGAAAAGTCTCGAATCCGGATTTCGAACGGATATTTGCTAGAATATCGTTATATTTCTTTTCGGCATCAATGCGAAATTGAGTCTGCGATTCGAAGGACGCTAAATTTTTCTGAGAGGTCGGTGGGTCAGAGCTAGAGCTCTCAGAGGTGTGTAATTCCAAAATTTCCCGGGTGGAACGATATTCGTTTGCAAGTTCAGGATGTTTCGAGTCAAGTTCGGAGACATCCACTTGCATTTCGAGTAGAAGACCGGCTAGTACTCCACGACCCATCTCAAGAATTCTCAAAGCGTGGCTAGGTTCTTTGCCGGCATTTAGAGCAATAGCTGTTGCATCACAGGCGATACCGGAGATTGAAGATATAAAGTTTTGTTTGTCTCTATTTTTCCGAGATCTAAGATTCCGAGACGAGAGTATTTCCGATACGGACTCCATGACCTTACTTGATTCTTCCCACTTTGATTGTAGCGCTAGACTCTTACCCAAGTTCCGAGCAACTACAATTCGGTGTTCAGCAATCTCACCAGGGCGATCCCAGATTCTCTTCAGAAGGTCAGTGGCTTGAATCAAGTCATCTGTGTTATTTGTTAACTCGTATCGCTGAAGAAAAGCTTGCCCACGGAGATCGTCTTTCTTTCTGAGCTCATCAGACTTTTGCGCACCGCTGTGATAATCCATCTTGTTGGTAATATTGATTATCTGATCCAGCTCCCTTAAATCATTCGTAAAGTGGAATCGCATCAAATACATTTGAATAATAGAATCGTATCCGCGTGCTTGCATGAGTACGAGAAATTCTGCCTCTGTTCTTGGAGTCATAATTTCGATGGCTTTATTGAGCTCCTTTACTCTATGTTCTCGCTCGCTCGCTCGGGTTGATCCAAAGAAGTGTACCTTCGCACTAAGCACTACCAATTCCGGATCGCGGTCGGCGACAAGAAGCTTTAATTCTTTCACAACGTCTACAAACCGAAACCAGACCTCCGCAACGCTTGTCCGTTGAAATTGCTCATCAAGTGCACGGGCGAGGACCCGCAAGCTCCTGCACCTATCAGGGTGGCCCGGTGGTGTAAACTGCAGGACTTGTTCCATCAGTCTAATTGCTCTTTCTATATCTTCGAGTTCTCTTGTATAATTCATCCTGAGGGTGAGGAAGTTAGCCAGCATGGTCTTCGACATCATTCCTGCGTCAGTTGATACATCGAGACAATCCCCAGCCAAGCTTGTGAACTCAATCGCTTTGTCTAGAGATTCCATTTTCCCTAATGGTCTAAAAAGACTGCCAAATGCGACTCCCAATGATAACAGATAAGTTCCTCTCTCGAAATGGTCAAGCGGTATTAGAGCGGTGGCCACCTCATAGAGATCAATGCTGCGTTGTATATCTCCGATGACCTCCAGCTTCTTAAATCGGACGTGAAGCAGCGTTGCTAGTCCATAGAAGAGTTCCCATTCGAGTTCTAAATTTATACCCGGGAAGTCAAGAAAATTATCGTAAGCGACGACTGCGCGGTTTAGATCGCTTATCTCTGCCGTGCTGTCGAATCGACTGTGTAACATTTTGGCGAGGATCCTCAGCACTCCCGATCGATATGAATGAGCTTCGTCCATGGTTGATAATATTTCATCGCATAGTTCAATGCACCGGTTGGCATCCTGCATCGATTTGGTATTTTCGAATCGAAGAGACAGCGTCTTTGCCAGTAAGCAACTTGATTCGAAACTATCCTCAGTGCTACCGGTGTTTGCCGTGTTCACGACTATTTCTAGGTTCTCTATAGATTTGTCTAGATCATCACTATTCCGGATCACATTGAATCTTGCATAATAGAAGTTTCCGAGATTCAAAAAGAGTAAGACTCGGTCCACTTCGCCGTCGGACGGGGCATCCAGAGCGATTTTCCCAAATCGTATGGCGGAGTCGAGATCGTTTAGGTCGCTCGATCGCATGAATTGCGACCAGGATTGTTCTGAAAGAGCCTTTAATGAGCTTGATGTAGCTAGCTTTACACTAATTTATATCAGTAAGTACTATATATTATACGATGTGTTTGTAGAATTTCAATCCGTATATGTAATATATATGCCTTGCCTTGATGCACCATCTTCAATGTCCATTTTGTGCATTGACAATAACTCGAAAAGCTCCTCGCGGCGTGGTTTGTCTGCTTGTTCTTCCGAAGTATTTGCTAACAACTTTCCCAGTTGCTGGACTGACGCTTCCAAATGCTGAGTCGATTTTGTTCTCGTGTACATGATGAAGTAGAGAAAGGCGTGGAGCTCAGTTTGGTAATCATCCGAGCAATCGTCTTGTAAGTTTGCGAAATCTTGTAGCTCGTTTTCGTCCATTTCGTTAATAAATTGAACCATATCAGGTTCAATTTTAAAAGGAATCTCCCTTAAAGCCATACTTTGTTCTAGACTGCGGGTATATACGCGGTATAGGTAGGGATGCCCGTGTTCTAGGGCGACTTAACTCGTGGTGGTCAGCTCAATGTATGCGATTAACAGCTATATTGTTGATGGAGTATACGAGTAGTTTTGTTTCCGGCGACCAGAAAAGGTCATAAAGATGGAAGATCGGTGTGTCCTTGCTCTATATATTTAATTTCGCTCATGATAGTTAGCTTCAAAAACTTGACCTTGTTGCTCTGGCGGTGCCCAGCAATTTGTGCCCCGCTCTTCGAAAGTGCGTCGATATTCAATTAATTCAACACAATAATACGAAGCCAAGATCGATGGCTTGGGCTAGGATCAGGTGAGAGCAAAACTTAAGCGCAGGATCCATGTTGCAAACTTGTTCGAAGCAGGATCAATTGGCATCAATGCATCGCCCGGCGCCCAAAATTGAATCTACTCTATCTTAATTGAATACCTCTTGTCCTGACCCTACCAAACAGTCCTGGGCTGGTTCACAAGACAAATCAAATTTAAAATGTCAAAAAATCAAAGTAAGAATTCGCCTAACCTAGCTAATATAAAATAAAATCGGTGGCTAAGAACAAATGTACAAAGAAACCACGGCAATATCGTTTTGCGCTATCTTATAACCAGAAATACTTGGCCATGGATCAGGATATAAAGCAAGTCTAGTCTCAATGCAGTCTCGGATATCCCACTGAAATCCTATGTTTCTCGAATTCCTGCGTAGCACATGTCTAGGTATACACCGAGGCATTTTTGGTCGAAAATCGCATATGCATATATATGGTTTCCATTATGGACAAATGAGAACATGAAACGGGACATTTATGGTAATACATTTTGTACAATTGCTACCAATCCATCATCATGTACCTTATCGGATCAGATCATACAGATACATTTCCAACCTTCATGTCGAGCGACTGACATACGAGACAACTTCCATCTATCGATACATGATCGATATTGGCATCCCGCATCGTGGTACACATAGCTCCTAGAATCCTCTAACTCAATACTCTATTGTTTATTTTTTTCAAAGTTTCTTAACCCAGGTTATATTATACTGGTAAAGAAGGGGTAATGTGGCGCGGAATATCGACCTCTAACGCTTGCCTGTTGGAGACTTCGACTGCAACCAAATAGTTCTTAATCACATTTGATCAGACAACTGTTTGATAATTGTCGCGCCATGTTCTATACGTCGCTTGGGAGGCTACGCAACAAACAAGAGTGAATTCGAAACATCTTTATGCGTTCGTAACGGCACGGAACCAATATATTCTTTCTCGGTTCTCGAACGCCAGTCGCAACCCCACACAACAGATTGGATGACCAACCTACATATGGATCAAATTAGTCCTGGCAAAAGATTCAAATTAGATTCATTAGTTCTTAAAAATCGCCTCGTAAAGCAGAGATAGCTAGGAATATATATATAGACCTTTGTGCAGCATAATCAAGATTCATGAAACAGAGAAGTTGCAGCGCCACCTCGAGTCCCAGCAAGCTCGCAATACAGGCACAAACTATACTTAAATGGAAATAATCCCTAGTTTCCCTCTCCGAAACTCTCTTGTCGGCATTCGGAGAACTTTCAGATTTTTTCAAAATCTTAAATTCTTTGTATTACCTACTAGCTTTGATAAACTATTCTCGCGGATACCAAAGCCTTGGAAACCTGAAAAATGAAGACTCCATATTATTTTATCTTATTATCATTTATTCGTTTCTCAGATGGGCACTACGCAGACCCTCAGATGGCAATTAATCCTCGCAACGAGTTGACAAAACGAGACGGGCTTGAAAGTCCGGATGGTGATGGTCCAGAGGGAAGAATTCCTGAGAACCTTATCCCCCCCCCGCCCACTATATCTACAATTCACCACTCAAGAGGAGCTTCAGGCCAGCTGGACAGATATAAGAGATCTTCGAAACTCATCGCTATTCAGATCGAACATCCAGGCGATGGAACTCGTACTCTATACGGCTTTCTCTTTGTACGAAGATTCGACCACGATTAACACGATATGTACTACATGGTACAAACACAATCCGAATGCCAAAGATTCGGAACGCGTGAGCAAAGCATTAATTTGGTGCGGACATGGAATCTCCATCGATCTCTGGAACGCTCGCAAACCCGATATTCCTACCGATAATCCCAACGCCGCAAAAGTCGAAGAATCCTGCTGGAAACTTCTCACCATGGCCAACGACACATTAACCGCGATCAAATCCAACAATGTTCTCATCGAACGGAGACCTACTTCTTACATTGACGGCGTGCGTATTCTGACAAGCACATTCGATGAACCTAGCTGGGGAGTGTCATTTTCATGGTGGAATAGCTCGAATCCGGAAGGCTGCCCCCGTATAGGAAATACCAATACCAGTGTAACAATCTCAAACGAGAAATTTCCGCCGGACAACAACAACAGAATTTCCGGAAACCCAGTTCGCATTACCGACCCCGAGGCTTAGGGTTTGATTTTTCTATTTTGTTTTTTGTATTATAGAAGAATCAATTACATTACATTAAATTACTAGTTTGAACTTTGCAGAAGAATTTTATGGACATTTGTCTATTAACTACATTTAATTATGCCCGACTGCTAAGGGAGAATCGAATTTGAACAAGCGACTTCGAATATTCCACACCAAAAAAATCTAAAATATATTATTTTCGGAGTAAATTTTAATTACTTTTTTTTAAAAAATAAATTATACTAAACAAAGCATATTTAAAGCAAACATTCAAGTACCCAATATTGTGTATACGCCTAGCAATCGGGCAGTTCAATTCGCAGCATTTGGGAAAATTTGCTGAAGGCAGGTTCGACTAAATTCAAGATCACAAGTTAATATTCCGATCCTCGGTCTTTAATTTAATTCCGTTCCGTTTGGTAAACCATTGAGATATCAAAATGAAATTATATATTCGCATCTTGTCACAGTTACAGTAAAATATCAATATTGTCAAAAATCTCTCGACTTCTTATAAGTATTGATAATATGGAAAAAAAATACTATCGTTTGAAAGTACCGCAACGAACCGCGATAAAATACTAGTCTCTATCGTTCTTCTAATATTCTATTTATAGCAACCAGTCTTGTTGAAAATATGGTTTAAATCGTATCGACAATGCTTATAGATCATCAATATTCAGATACTTGCTGGTCTCGAGACCACTGCGTCGCTGCCTAAGCTGGTAGTCATTCCTGTTCGAATCCTTAGTCTCGATCGCAGGTGTAGCACAACCGTTCCCAAGATTTTCCCAATCCTTGTGCACACCGGCCCGCACCCTTCTTTGCTCTAAACTTGAACATCGTAAAAAATTGACAACCTTAGCCCGTCTTCATGTCTCAGTACAAACTAATACCGAGCTCCCACCCCTCCAAATAGTAAAAATCCGCGATAACTCTTCCCAACTCCGTTTCATCGAGCGTGTAAAAGGGAGCATCACCCAACACCGCATCCACAGCCTTATCCCCCGTCTTAACCCCCATATCAATCCACCACATCGCCGGCCGCTCGCTCGAATCGATAGTCCATACCAGATTCCGTCTTCGCATAACCTGATCGGTAAACGTGAGGTTGGATTCCAACTGGCAGAAACCCAGATTAAACGGGAACGAAGCCACATCGTCGGCGGGATACTCTTTCGCGTGAAACACCAGTCCCGCGGTCTTCGATGCCGAACTGGCGAATAGATGGGCGTGGAAGAGGTCGAATCGGGATAAGGAGATCGCGCCGTTCGTCCACGTCGGGATCATGCGGAATAAATGTTCGAAATAGGATCCTATACTCGTCGTTGGAGCGAAGGGGAGGACGTCATTGGAGTCTTTTGTCAGTTCGCAGTTGTGCTCGAAGACGGGGTATTGGAATTCACGGGTCGCGTCGAGGAACTCGACCGGGTCGGTTTCGTTGGGTGAAAGGACTGCTTCGCGGAAAAGACCTAGGTGCCGGAGTGTGGTCGCTGAAGTGCCCACTAGGGGTATTTTTGTCGCGAATTTAGGGGGATATGTGGCGCCCAGGGCTCGAATGAAAGCGTCACCTGGAAAACTTTCCTCGTGCCGTCCGACGACGGGGAGCGAGGAAACGGTTGACGCGAGAGCGACTAGGGCGAAAGACAAGACGAACCGCATGATAAGATACAAGATAAATGATATTCTAACTTGGGGGGAAAAGAGAACGGACTCAACTAGATATAATTGCAATCCGGTCTCGTGACCTGGTAACGGTCATTATTCTAGAATTGTGTTCACGATACTACCTTCCAACCGCAAGCATCGCGCTGTGTGACCTTCCCAAAGTCGGATACTCGAACTTTGGTGCCGCCCGAACGGGCAATTTCTCCCAATGCGGTTCGCTTGAGCTTGCAATTGTCACGCACGTGAACAAAACGATTTCACCTAGGCTATGCTAGCTTATTCATAGCCTTCTAGATAATTCGGCGTTAGATTTCCGCAATGGATACGTTCAAATTACAGGAGTCCATCTCAGAAAATCAAGCAGTAGAATTATAACTTAATCGCACGACCAGCAATGCAATGCTTTGTTGTAAAATATTTCACCCAACACAAGGTAACGAAGCCTCGAGGTAAATTTACATGCCTTGAAGCAAGGAGCTAGCCTCGAGCATGAAGTACATACATTATTGTGAACCAAATTGTCGCCTCATACTATTTAATTCTATCATATCCCGCAGATATCTGGCTACATATATTATATAATATTCACAACTCAGCCACCATCTTATCCAACTCTACCATTTCAAACGTCTCTCTCACCCTATGTTCCCACCCAGCGCTATCTATCCCTCATTTTCAACATCTGTGGCTAAATTCTATATCAACCCAGCAACCTCAACGTCGTGATAGGCGGAATCAACGGACGAGCCGGAACATCAAGGAGAGGTTTTGGTTCCGGGTTCCGTCGCACCAATTCCTGTTCGTAAGATTTCTTAAGACCACCTTCATGTTCAATCGGTGCAGGAGGGGTAACCACCGTGGTCGTCGCAGTTGCGATTGGTGTGTTTGATATATCGTTCGCAGGGCTTATATTCTGGGCCTGTTCCTATTCGAAATTGTCCGAGAAGTTTAGATTACGGAATACGGAGTGGTGACTTACACTTGCGAGAGTCGCCCAGGAGATTAGTCCTAGGGCTAGGGAGTTTAGTAGCATTTTTATTGGTAACAAATTCCGATGGGTGTGTCTAGTAAATTTGAATCCAGTATGGCTATATAGGAATTTTATCGGCAGAACCGATCGAGGGGGAAATATTGAGCGGGTGAATTAATCAGGATGATTTCTCTACTTGTTGCTTTCATGCATGAATGTATTCGCTTTAAACCCGACTTTGGACCCGTGATCGTTCTCCATCCCTCGAGAAAGCAAAAGCTGCGCTGTTATACTCGGTAGACCCCTGATATATATTTTTACTGCATGCTTTCTTCAGTACTATATCTGCTTGCGCCAACATGCAACAAACTTTGGATCCCAACTCAGGTCGCAAGCCGGCCTATGCCCGGGGTCTTATATAATGCAAAAGGTCACGATATACGAGATGGAAAAGAATATATATGTTGGATAATTTTGATTGTGTCATTAATGAAGGAAACCGTGCAGAAACGCCAGAGCTTGAGACGAAAGACTATATACAGAACTCTAGCGCAAAGTTATACAACGAAAAACATTCGCTTTGCCTTGCCACCCACATGACTTTACCAACAGTGTTATACAACGAAAGTGAAACTTTTTAACCCCATAATTAAACCCGGAAGCTGTGTCTGCGCCTCAGAGCAAACTCCTTCCCGATCTTGCTCTCCCAGCCCTTCAATCGCTCAAAGCCGTTCTTGTGCTCCTGGTAATCCTCGAACGTCTTGTAGATATCCCGTTCGGTGAGCTGCACAAAGGGGCCGTACTGAACAACGGGCTGGTCAGCGGGTTCGCCGGCCAAGATGACGAAATCAGCGGCTTCGGTCTCGCTAGGGTCGACAGCGATGTTGATACCGTTCCCCTCGGGACTGAGCACGATATTGTTGAATTTTTCGACGCGTCGGCTACCATTTACCGTAATATTACCGGACATAGTGTAGACAAAGGAATTCCATCCCTTGGGGATCGGTTGGGAGACTTCACCGCCCGGTCGGATGTTGAAATGGAGGAGCCAGACCGGGGTGTAGGCCAGATCCTTGACCGAGTCGATGCCGTAGGACTGGCCGGAGATGACTTTGACGTCGACTTTATCCGTCGGATGGGCGATCGGGACCTCTGCGGCTCGGAGGTCGCGGTAGCGAGGTTCGCAGTTCTTCAGGCGGGCGGGGAGATCGACCCAGAGCTGGAGGCCGATGTTCGCTTGACCGTCGTTCGGTTGCGGCGAGGGGATTTCAGCGTGGACGATACCGCGACCGGCGGTCATGAATTGAAGGTCTCCGGCTTGGATGGTGCCCGCGGAACCGGTGAAGTCCTCGTGGTTCGTGGCGCCGCTAAGCTGGTAAGTGATGGTTTCCTGTCCACGGTGAGGGTGGTCCGGGAAGCCGGCACCGTCTGTGAGGAAGAAGTGGTCGAGTATGAGGAAAGGAGGGAATCGGCGAAGTCGATGGGTGCCGATGCTTCTTCGGACCTTGGCGCCATCGCCTTCGGACTGCTCGACGGCGGGGATGATTTTGGCGATGGATCGCGGAGGGGAGAAGATTTGTTCTGGGGAGGCCATGTTGCGGGTGGTCATTGTATCTCGAACGATATAATACTCAATTGCAATTATCAGTATACGAAGTGATTGATGAAGTAGCTGCTTGATGATAGATTGAAACGAGAGACAGTCGAGAGGGGATTCTTATATAGACCAGCGATACCTGGCGGGATGTACCCGCTACAGTCGTCGACATGGACCATGATGAAGCTTAGAAAGAGCTGACCGGATGATTAAGATGGCTTGCTCATGCTAACTAAGCCAACCCGGCTTATTCACGCTCGCATAAGCCCCCGTACGAGCCCCCAGTCGACGCCAAGCCGCCCGCGGAAATGTCACACCCGCAACACCAATCCGGATGGATCTGGCGATTCGAATATTTGTCCAAACAATTTATTGAAATTATGAAAGTCTCTCGTAATTAAGTTCGCGGTTCGGAACTGACACTATTAAATGAATCGATCAAGCAAGTTTTAAGACAAATATATAATACTTAGCTTAAGTATTTCCTGCCTAACAGTAGATGGTACACAGATCCCACTATGTCATGATCACATTAATGACAACCTCCGACACCTTATCCGAGGGCAACAACCTCGTCGTACTTCGAGCCGCATAAACCAAACATTTCTCCGCGGCCTCTTTGGGTTTCTCCATCACGTGATTGTAATAAATAGCAAATATCCACCCCAGCAGTTCTCTAACCCTCATAGTCGTCCGCGCTTGCAATTTCCCCTTATCATGAACTTTGAACCCTCTGACCCGATTATTCTCTGCCGTGCTCTTCCGGTGTATAATCTGCACTTTCACCTCATACCCCAACTCCCGGTCGTCGTCCCGAGTCTGCTGAAATTCCGCTTTCGATAAAATAACCGGATCGTCGAGGGATACCCTGATGTTCCTCATATAACCCAGCACCCTGGCATCGTCGCTCGGATCCAGATTCTCCTCCCTTGCGGGGATGAAACAGAACGGCCAGGTGGTGGGGTCAACGGACCCCCGCAGGTAGCCGCAAAAGTCGGTGATGGCGGAATGCACCACGAACGACGCATCGGCGCGAGCCAGGGGCGCCTCGATCGCCAGGAAGGAGTGTTCCTCCAGCCAGTCCGTGTCCGGGAGAAACACCTCGCGACATCGGCCCCGGACGAGCCTGTGGATTGCGGTTTTCCACGCTTTGCAGACCAGGCTGAGGGTCAGGTACTGCGACCCGTCGGCGAGCTGGATGATGAGGTCGTGTATCTCGTTTGGGAGGTGGGGTAGCGCCATGGGATTATATCCGGCAGCGCAGCCTCTCATCAGCAGCAGACTGTCCCACAGGCTGCAACGTTGTTTTAGAGTGGTTTAGTTCGAGAAGATTGGGAAATTATACTTCCTTCGGCCCTTCCGCAGATCCGAAGTGCGATTGAACCGTTTTCTATGTTGCATATCGATTCGTACGCGTTATGGTGCAGTATTATCTCGGTGTTGCATGTTGTAGGGCAAACCTTCTTCGGCAGTATGCAGTATAGTAGAGCCGCATTCGTTTAATTCTTAACTTCCAGCAGAACTAGCTGAAATGTACTAATGTTGTCGATTTTGGATACCTCCAGTTAACGTTCCAATCTCTGCAAGCGAAGGGGAAATCATGCTGAGTCTGCATCTGCGTATCTGGAAGCCGGATTTCAGTCATTGTTGGCTAAAATTATCGCTGGAAGCAAAACCTGATACATGATACAGAATCCAGTTGAATATTTTGTAGACCATCTGCCCAACACAAAAACCATGTGCTGTAATGAAGGTATCCGCTTGTCTCGTGGGTATCCGCAAGGCTAGGGCAATTTAATTGCTCCAGATATATATATGCCAGATCGATTCCACATTTGCAGTGAGTTACATCCGTTCTATTAGGGTCGAAATTCATATGCGCAAATGGGCACTCGATCTAATGTATTACTACAACTACGCTACGGAATTCGTGCAACCGATTCAATCTGTGGCAGTGTTACTTTTCTTCGGCTCCGAATATTAAACTCAGTCCCGGCGTAGATACTATCAAAGTTTACCAAGCTGTTCAGAGGGAATTTCGAGCACAACTTAAAAGCCTCGCATCAAACATCCTACATTCCCCTATCTCCTCAAAGTACCGTCGCACGCGTCTAGCTATATCTACTTCCATCAATCCTTCTTTTATTTTCACCCTCCTGCTCAATCGTAACGTATATATAATCACGTTAATACCAGCCACTCAGCAGCATGACGAATCCAAAACTCCCTTCGCGCGAGGAAGCCAGAGCAGCCTGTAAGAAAAGCGGCGGAGGCGCAAACGGCGTTGTATGGAGCGACCAAGTCTATATCAAATACGGCTTCGGTATCGGATCTGGAGAAGCCGCCCTGCAAAAATGGGTACACGAGCACTCCAATCCAAACATCGTGTACACCCCAAAGATATACGACTACTGGGGCGAAGAATGGAACAAGAATTTCTACGTGGTATGCATCGTCATGGAGAACATTCAGGGCATAGTCTACGAAGAGTGGGCGAAACTCCACCCCGACGAAACTTCAATATCAAAAATGCACGATAGAATCGTCGCTGCGGTTCGGCATCTCGGAACCCTTCCTCTACCACCGGGAGAATTCGTCGGCCCTCTCGAAGGTTGTTGGGCGAAAAGTACATTTTTCGGTACCTGCGGCGAAGTCGGACGCGCCTTCAAAACCGTCGTCGAACTCGAAGATTGGATCAATGCAAACATAGATGAAGTAACCAAGGGTGATCATGTCCAGCTTCAATCCTACGATCTCCGAATCTGTCATTGCGATCTAAACGATCATAATGTCATTATAGACAAGTACGACAGGCTCGTCCTTATAGACTGGGGTTCTTCCGGGCTATATCCTACGCTGTTCGAAGAATGGTGTCTTCACCGCCCGGTCCAGATTCGTGCTCCGTATCAAGACTTTACCACCGCGCTTGGCGAGAAACTGTTTCCGAAGCCGGACCGCGAACAGATCAGAAATCTTTCCTATGCTGCTGATAGAATCAATTTCGGCGCCACATTCAGAGGTCCTCTTTCCCACGAGGAAAAGTCTGGCCTCCGAAAGCTTAGGTGGCAAAAGGATGTCGCTGGGAAGGAAAGTCGGTAGGCCAAGGAAATGGTAAACCCACTTGAAGGAGAAATACTAGGGCCCTCGAATTTTCATCTATCGTAATACTTGTAAATTTTCTTGCAAACTTTGATTTCTGAGTAGTCGGTAGCAACACTCATCCAACGCGAAACCGTGTGGTATAATCTCTTCACGGCCTCTGGTGAGTTTCAGACTTCAAGAAACCAGGCGACCTTCCTCGAGGGCCCGGATATCTCCATCCGGTACCACCCTGATATATGTAAATCAAGGGGAAAGGTTTCGGAAAAATCAATTATCCAGACTCCATCTGTCCGCACCAAACAAAGCTCCGTTCTCTTAGTATTTCTATGATTTTCTCCCTTTTCCACTTCCCAAGCTTAAGCTTTTCAGCCCTGATTCGCAATACCATTGATTCTCCTAAGTCCCATATCCAAATCCAGGGCATCCTAAATATCCATCGCATCATCATCCGACCATCGCTTTTACACTCGCCACCTGTTAGATTCTGATCTCTAACATATGACCGTTGCTGTCCTCTGCTCAATGCAAATAATTTGATTGGAACTTTCGGCAAATTTTGCTCGCAGCTTAAGCATTCGTGCTCGGCCACGTATATATCCCGTACACGACATAACCTAGGTTCTTCACGTATCACGCTCAATTGATCAAAATAAGTTTCAACAGCACATCCATTCAATTTATGTCTTTTCTGTCGTACATTCGAGTATCGATACATCTTCATGGCGTTTTTGCATAAATATTTCCGTCCATGATACCAACACCCCCGAACCAAAAAACTGGAAAGAACAAAACCCGAGAACGACTAACGAATTAAACATCAAGCTGGAGAAAAGACAACAAAAAAAGTAAAAGAAATATATGCACAAATGCTGCAGGAAAAAAGCTTGAAATCGCATCGTCGCAGTCGCCTTGAAAAAGGAAAAGAAGAAGAAGAAGCAGCTATAGCACCATCGTCCACAGGACCGCACAAAGACAGAAAGAAAGAAAAAACTGAATGTACATAAACGCCACACACACCTTAAAGCTTCCCCTCCTAGCCATCTCAAACACCTCATATGTAGATATATCTTACCGTGTATGCATGCATCCAAGTCCTTTTTTTCAAGTCGACACCTCACCGTCATCATCCATCCATACATCTTCGATGGCCCGGCTTCTTCCAAACATAACCACGTCGCCCCTCTCCTCTCTATCCTCGCGCTCAATTTCGTCCTTCCAGATCCTCGTAAAGTACACCCGGAGCGCTCGTAACCCTCTCAGGTACCCCTTATCCACCCCGCTTCTGTCTTTCGGCGGACACTTCATAACAACACCATCCTCGTCCGTCACACAGTTCGCAAAATCTACAATGCGCATATCAATCGGCTTTTTCATATCCCCGGCGTCGTACAGCATCAACAGACTGGAGGCGTAAAATCGATACCCAGGTAAACATTTGATGATCTCTTCCAACTCGACCAGCTTGTTCAGAATGATCGGGATGAATCGTTTCATGTTCTCCTTGCTGTGCAGGAACCTCGTCAGGGCTGCTTGGAACTCCGATCCGGCTTTGATGTCCCTTCCCTTGTATTTATCTTCAAAGTGATAGGCTTGCTTGTCCGGGTTCCAAACTTGCATACCGCACAACCGAACTCCGAGTTGTCGGGATGTTGTGAGTTTGCACTTTCTGCGCTGAGATGCTCGTTTCTTCTCATCTGCGTCGACGCCGTACTGCCGTGTGCCCATTTTCAAATCTAGAACACAAGGGTGCTTCATACCCGCGGTGAGGTCCTCCAGAAGTAGGAATTTTTCGACTCGATCCACGGGGGCTTCTATCGGGGTGGCTTTCACGGTGGGAATCGGTTCCGTCTTCGTATATGCTAAATCAGGTTGGACATCTCTCCCGAGGTGTTGCGTATTTAGCTCTCGTAGTGACGGTGGTGCTTCCATCTCAGAATTTCGCCGATCTTCCGGTCGAGCAACAGGGGAAGCCGGAGCTGTCGATGCCTTCTTCTCAAATAACCGATCTGTCCATCTGGGTTTGACCCCGTAGCTTCCGACGTGGTTATGGTGGTTGTTGTTGTGGTGATTTCCGTTCCTCTCTTCATCAAAAGAAAACATTTCACCTTCTTCCATATCTCCCTTATACCCTTCGTCATCATGGATTGAATCCGATAGTCCTCTGCCACCACCGGCGCCAAGAGAAAGTACCTCACATCGAATATTTGCCAGCTTCCGGCGAGTATTATGCTCGGTGCCAGGTTTTGATCCCTTCAAACCATCATGCGAAGTAGAGGGCCTAGGTTCCTCACGCGATCTCGTTTTCCTCAGATCATCTGCTCTCACATCAGCAGAGGCAGAACTGGTATGAATATCCATATCAGTGCTGCTCCTTCGGCCGGCGTTTCGTCTCATATGGCCCATTGAAGAATGCGAGCGGTGTCTCGGGTGTCCGTGACGGTGATGATTAGAGAACGGCCCACCGAATACCTCGCGGAGGACTTGCTCCTGCAGCTTTCTGTTTACGGTGGTAGCGCCAGTTGAAGTCCAAATACGTTTCGGGCTGTGGCTGCCGGTTCTCACGAGGTGTTCCGTTCCAGGTGATCCGGGTTCGGTAAACCCCTGAACTATATTCGCACAGTTGTTATTGTCAACTCCAGATTCGGGAGTCTCCAAACCTTTATGGGAGGGCGCGCTGCTGGAAAATCGGAACAAGTTTTCAGGGATAATGTGACGATTGTTTTCCAGGACAACCTGCGGAAGGGGTAACGCCTGGGTGGATGTACCCTCCGAATCCTTTGTGCCCTTGGATTCGCAGTGGCTGTTAAAGGTGTTAAACTTATGCTCGGGTGCGTCCTTGCCATCGGTATCCCCTGTTGCCTTCTGATCAGTTTTGCTTTCCGACTTGTCAGCGATGTTAAGTTTATCCGTATCCCTTCGAGTCTTCTTGCGTTTTGGCGGTTTCCGGAAAGTAACGTTCAGAACACCAATATATCTAGATGAAGGGTTAGCGAATGATAATCCGAGCTGATAGTATGCACCAACCTAGGCATAAACTGCAAGAGTTCCTGATGTGTCTCTTCGACAGCTTCATAAAACTCGTTTTCACGGTTATTCAAGCTTTTGCACACTGCTTTTCTCGAAAACCGGTAGAGTGCGGTGTGTCCTCCAACTTGATGGTTATAAGGCTTTAGCTCGACTGCTCCAACCGGTGGCGGCTGAGGTTCTTGAATCCCATCCGTAAAGGTTCGATGATGGTGGTGGTGGTGGTGATGCCGGTGTTTTGTCTGGGAGAATTCATGCTTCGGGGTTGCGGTGGGAGTATTGGCTTCGTCGTGGTCGGTGGAGTCATAGAACTCTGTATCGGAGTTTCGCCGCGAAGAACAGAAGGAGGAGTAGCCGGATTGCGTATCAAAATCAGATTCGTTGAAACTATCCTGCCGGACGAGAGATGAGGGTTCTTGGACGAGAGGTTTGTCGAATATGGGAGTGGCGGTTGTAAGGACTTCGGCAACGGAGATTTCATGTTGGTGCTTAATTCCGTGCGATGGTTGATCGGTGGATGCGTGAATGGTAACTTCAAAATCGGCACTCCGGCCGTCTAGCGTATGTCTCTTCCCCTTGAGGTGAGTGGTAGTACTGCCATCGAAATCGAACTCTGTCGGTCCGGTATCGTCAAGATCAAGTTCTTCAAGACGTAGCCCGGGAGACGAGGGACCTTCATCGGAAAGAACCTCATCATCAGCGAGATGACGGTGATGATGAAAGTCGTAGGAATGCCTTTTAGGATCAATTGAAGGTGTTTTGTGAGGAATGTACAAAGCGGAATACAGTTGCTCCCTTTCAGAATCTTCGTCCTCGTCCTCTTCTTTAGGAGTTTCTCCGTCCTCTCGCAATGAATCAAAAGCGTTGGATTCTCCGCTTTTGGGTCCCACAACCTTCTTCTCATCACCATTTTTATTTGTATGAGGATATGACGTCGCATCAAGGACTGAAGAAGAGGAAGGAGCAGAAGAAGAAATAGAAAGTTGATGCTGTCCTTTAAGGTTAGCTTCCAACATGGACTGCTGTCTCAGCCGAGTGAGTCCACCAGGACGAAGCGGAAACTGGACCGGTGGGTATATTGTGCCATCGCTGGTGACTTCAGATTCACCAAACGATGACGATCTTCTATTCACGGATGATGAAAACGATGGTTGTGATTGTGGTGGTATTGGCGGTACAGATGCATCAGATGGTACAGCAACGGCAGCAGTGGGAGCACGGGCATCGTCATCACTTGTTTGTGGAGCGGGAGCGGGAGCAGAAGAGACAACGGCAGCAGCTGCTGCAGTATCAGCCACAGGGAAGGCATGTTTTTGAGAACTATCAGATATACTTGCAGCATTAGGTGCGGAAACAGTAATAGCTTCGGATTCACCACTCGCGGCGGCAGGTGTTTCCCCTCTCTTGCTCGATGATATTTCTTCTCCTTTAACCGCCGTTGTTGGTGTCGTCGATTTGACCAGATACTCCTGAGAATGAAAGCCGGAGTGCAGTTTCGGCTGAGAGGTTTCGTGGGAAACGTCGATGGCTTCTTCGGGGATGTTGAAGACATCATCGCGGGACTTAGATGCCTCTCGTAGACGCTGGATTTTCTCTCGTTCCTTCCGCTCTCTCCGTTCCCGATCATCAACGGGATTTCCTTCCTTGAACAATCTCAGCGTCTGACTGGACTTTCTACTCCGAGAGGACGTGGTCTCGGATTTTGCCTCAGCTATGGCTTTGCCAACGATGGATTTCCTCTTCTCGACAGTATCGGGTCGGGGCAAGCCACGGTCTCGCCGACCGCTGTCTTCGCTAGCGGTACGGCTGTTGTAGTCGTAGGTGGAAGTTCGACCGGAGGAACGGCCATCTTTGAGGGTCTCCTTGGAAGAAACGCTTCGCAGGCTATCGGTGCCGCTGGCTTCAGGGGTGGAGACCCGGTGGGGACTCTCGGCCGGGCTGATGAAAGGCGGGAGGACTCGGTGGAAGCCTTCGCCTTCTATCTGAGCTGTGAGAAGGCCATCAGAGTTATCACGGGTGACCGAGGAGGGTAGAATGAAACGAGACATGGACTTCATGGACCGGGACGACTTGGGTTTTCGAGGAGAAAGGGCAGTTGGAGGCTCTTCAGTCGGCATGGATAGGGACCGGCGAGGCACAGAAGGGGGTGGGGAGATGGGGAGGTTGAAAGAGTGGTCCTTATCGGCCAGGTCGAAGTCATGCGGAGGTGTGCTGGATGTAGTTCGTGTAACCACACCGGCGGGCTTATCTCTGCCGTCCTTTATGGCAGAGTCCGAATCCGAAGGTGGTGTCGCCGACACGGCGCGGGACAGGTTGGGACGGAGGGACGTTATATGGTCACCGGCAGGTTGTATTATCGGGTGGGCGGGAGAGGATGAGGACGGGGAGACGGACGATGGCGAAGTCGCATGATATGGGGTTGTTGCGATGGTGGTCGATGAAGAAGCTGCGTTCCCCGGCTTCCATCTCGCGAAGACGGAAAAGACCTTGTTGGACGAGGAGGAGGAGTATGGTGATTCAGAGGAAGGGAGGGAGGAGCTCGAGGCCGACGATGCTCGGGGCTTCACAGGGAGACGGTAGCCATTTGGAGCAGGGTCCCTGAGAGGAGTTGTCGAAGGGAGGTCAGATTGCATCAAGGAATTCGGATTCGCATGCGAGAAGGACAGCAGCCGGGCAGCCTCTTGTTTGCGTTCAGCGTAGTCGGGCAGGATGTACTGGAAGAGCAAGATGGAAACCTCCGAGAGAAAATAGTTGCGGCTGTTTGTGCTTGCGAAGCTTGCAAGCTAGTTCGAAAGGTTAATAATTCCGTTAATTTGAAGAGATTTTATTTTATTTTATTTCATTTTATTTTATTTTATTTTATTTTTATTTTTATTTTCTTTTCATTTATTCTTTTCTGCTGGGAAGGGCTTAGTCAGCAGGCCGAACAAAGCAGGTTGTTTCACCGCAATGACGACAATTCGAAGTAAACAAAACGAACCGGAATCTTTATATTGCTGTACAATATAATAATATCATATCAAAGGGGGGGTGTATTTCTAGGTATGTATTACTATGCGGATGGATAGTCTCGTGGGCGATAGATAGTAACGTGGAGCCGATCGATCGCTGTTGAACACCAACAAATTTCATAAAATAAAATATTTCCCAATTAATTGTTTGTTATTTTATTAATCGCAGCTCTTCTTTATTTCTCTTTCATTCAGCTCTTCGTACTGCGATTCAGCTATACGTAGCCTGTCTATTGGACTGCCAGCTGGTCAATATAGTTCAATGCTCAATTGGATTCTTTGTTCGACTTGGTTCTTTCGATTTCGAATTTGCAAAGGTTCTCCACAATTGAACTATGACGGCTATATTGAAATCACAGCTATGGGAAGAAAGAGAAGAAAGAGAAGAAAAATAAAAAGGAGATAGATATGATAAAAAACATGAAGTCGTCATTCGAAGGATATCCTCCGACTTTATACATCCAGCTATCAGCCATGCCCGCCAGGGTGTCTGCCCGTATCTCTGATAACCGGGGAAGCAGCCCTCCAGCCCAAGCCCTCTGGTTGGCTCCCTTCATTCCCTTCTCCAACATCGTCCCAGCAAAACCAACCGTTCCCAGCTCCCTACATCCCACTGCAGCAGGCCAGACCGGGCTGAGGCATTTAATAGGTAATCCCGTCCAACAGCACTCTCTCGGCCTCATCCTCTCATTCGCTCGTTTAATTCCGTCTGTTCGACATCTCTTGCTCGGGAATAATAATTAATAGCCAGCGTATGCAAGATGATCGCAATGGTTGCCTGGGCCTGCTGCCAACTTTTGAACTGCATTTACCAATTTCAGACCAAGCGATCTATTATAATATTAAGCTATTTACCTCATTGTCGCCCAGACCTGTATCATACGTGCCTCTCACACATACACTACAACAAGATCGGTCTCTAATCTGGCACTATTTCCCAACCAGTGATGGTTAATGGCTAAACCAGAGCAAAGGCCAGCCAAATAATCGTCCACATGGCCCGTCGTCGCTAATTCTCCGAACCAAAAATAATGACCCTCTGATTGGTTTGCTACGCCTCTCTCTCAAGGTCATCCGCTCTCAGGTCTCACAGCTAGCCAGAGTCCGGGGTAAGCTGTATCACGGGCGCCTGCTCATCCGCATCTTCAAGAAAATGCATTCTCCTTGCCGATCTGGCCTCGGATCCGGTGTCCAGGCGGAACTCTCAGTTCAGCTCTCCTTGCAATCGGACCTCTGATCTTAGCCAGGGGCAAGATCAAACCCTCACCGTGCACCGCGTGCTCTCTCACCCTCCAGCAATTGACTGGACTCGACTCGTGCTGTCTCGCTTGGCTGACACGGCCCTGCGCGTCTGGACGCCGTTCAGCGTGAGCGAGACAGCTTCTGAGCCAACCTCTGCTTCACGAGCCGGACTCGAGCCTCGTTCCCGCCGCTTCCACTTTCCTTCTTCAACCTCGTGCCTCGAAAATCGCCGATGAGAAAGCCATATATCCCTCAGCAATATGCAATCGATTTAATTCAAATAGCCGCACTGCCCGCAACGCAATTATCGTCCTCTTTATAAAAACTCGCATAGCACATGCACTCACAGCTGTCGGGTGGAACCTTGACGTAGATATCCCGATATATCTGACACGCCTCAAAAATTGCAATATCGCTACTCGATACAATTACGTACCTGACAGCTCGGCCTACCCCAGTTCTGTCTTCTAGAAATGCATGCGAACCCAAGTCTACCCTTTTCCGGCTGTCAACAAGCTTCGATCGTTAATATCCAATCAATCCACCTCATGGCATCCTTCGAGCGACTTCATTCGAGCATCTTTTATCTCTTCGATTCTCCTTAAGAGGGGCAGTTCGAGGAGGGGTTGAAAGTTCCCAAAGGGGCTTTAATTAATTAATTGCGTGCTAATATCAGACGTAGACAGTGGTGCATGATCATATTGAGGCCATTGGATTTATTGGCCGGAAATCGGTACCGGTGTTCAACGATTTCTTTGATTGAGGGTCACGTCGATTCACAGAGAACGGTTTGCCTGCATAATTCAACCAGCAACGAAGTTCTAAAAAATGGTAATAAGAAAATGGTGTGTATACACGAAGTGTCGGAAGAAAGGAAAACCCCACCGATGTTCATAACGTACACGAATACAATGAATCAAAATCATAATAACTCCCGTAACATGCTAAAAGTACAGTTTATCCCAGTATTAACCCCCCGCCCATGTTAACAATTCTGCCATTCTAGCGTCCATCCTTCAAACATCTATTAACAACCAGCGTTGACATCCAAAAAATAAAGAAAAAATACCGAAAAAAAGAAAAAAGGGGGGATTTGGAAAGAAAAGATATCCTCCTTCTCATTCACCGATAAAACTCCGGCCTCCTGGTATTAACACCATACTCGCCCGCCGCTCCACCCAAATCATCCATTGTAAGCACCATCCTCCCACCTCGTCTCCCACTCGTAGCGTACCCCCCACCCACACCCCCACCTCCTAATCCACCCCCCGCAGCACCGGGAAGACCGCCGCCGCCCGCCGTGAACGCGTTGGCGTTGGACGAGGAAGTCCGTATTCGCGCGTATTGGTACGCGTCGGCAGCTATATCTGCGATGAACTTTTGTGTAGCGAGGGCCAGCAGCCGTTTTATGCGAACGTCGGAGGTGTGGAATCCGGAAAGGGAGAGGTAGTAGTCTGTTACTGCGTCAGGGATCTATTATAATATCCGTCTTTAGCTTTGTTCAAATCTTACGCGCTTGCAAAAAATAAATAAAAATAAAAAAAGAACTGGATCATAAAGTTCGAAGGAATATTTATAGTGATATTCTATTTATCAAAAGAGGGTTGAATACGTACGATTGGCGCAAATTCGTCCATCATACCCAGGAACTCGCGTAGATTCCTTTCGCGTCGCGGTCCTCGCATGTCAAGATCCCCGGGGACCCCGTTCACCACAGGAACTCCATTCTCGCCCGCCGACGCGCCGTTCGGGACGGAATTTGTGTTCGCGACGGTAGTGGACATAGATGTATCCGCTGTTACCCCGGACGGGTTAGGCCCTGTGGAGGACGTCATGTCGACATCCTCGGTGGCGGAGGTGATTCCGGCGGCGAGCGGGTCCGTGTCCGGGTTTGTGTCGAACGATGTGGCTATAGGCGTTGAAGTCATTTTTTCGAGTGGAGGGAAGTTGGTGTTTTCGTGGTGTGGAATTTTTATATATATCCGGAGTTAAGTTGCGGTGAGGTTTTTGGGAGAAGAGAAGCGATGGTCGATGGAATGGGCTTGGCGAGAAGTTGATAGCCGATATCGCGGCTATTTTGGGTGGCAAGGTGGTAGCTACAAAGTAAGCGCGCAGGTATCCCGCTCTCGTATCCCCACAAGGACTTGCCACTGATCGATATGATCTCAGATATTCCCAGCGAGCATTTGATCTCTTTTATCCTCAATCCAGTCCAATTCGCCAATATATTTGTTTAAGTTTCGAAACTTCAAATATTATTTGATGTTGTGTAACGGTTATGAATGGACGGGTTCTGGAAACAGACCGCAGATCCCGTACTAAATTGGAAAACATGATCGTTCAAATATAGAAACACCAATCGGAGTAAGTCAGATATCAATACAGAGTATCATGACCCAAAGACGGAAGCCTGTTCTCCTATACAATAAAAAACAATATATTCCCAAATCACTAAAACATTCTGTCCATTGGCGCTTTTGCCTTGCAAATCATCCTAAAAGTTCATTCCCAAAAGACGAACCAGTCCTATCTAAACGCCAGCGGTACCAACAGCGACAGGCGGATTTGCGTACACATAAACCGGCTTGACAACCGTTACGACCGGCTTGTCCACAACGACAACCGGGTTGGCAGTGCCCTGTGCTTCGTGGTTCCCTGCATACTCCGGACCTTTTATACCGTCGGCTACAAAGATTGGAGGATTATGGGCTCCGGTGACGCCATTTCGAGCTGGGGGTTTGTCATCTACGACGTGGAGAGGACTGGTATCCGCATGGTTGCCGAGGCGAAGCGGAAGGGAGAGAATGGGTGAGATGAGAGATAGGATGAGTATGATGTGCATTTTGATGAAATCTAAGACTCCTGGGGCATTTTGTTAGCAGTGTCTCCATAAGCGGCTTTTGATTGAGAATGGGTTCGGAAAGCTAGGCTACAGAACGCTAGGCTACCTGAGGAGATAGCTTGGTGGAACTTTGGAGGAGATCTAAATCGACCGCATCAGCTTTTCTACCTTCTTGTATGAGACGTTCCAATATCTATTTTAATTGACGCAAGATGATGCTCTGTTTGGATGGTTGCTTACAGTAGATGAGGTTGGAAATTTCAATATTCGATGGTTTTGATTGATTAAGGTTAAGTTGTGAGGATTTTCAAAATCTCATAGCAACGTGATTTCTGGTTTTCCTAACCCACAGCAGGACAAACCTTTTTAATTTTTAATTTTATCAAAATTTCAGGACAAACCGTACGTTGTACATTAACAATGTCTTGTACCTAAGCCGGAGCCATCGTAGCTACCAAAATACCACAATGAAATCGAAGCTAGGTGTATAAATTATTCATCTTCGGCGATCCACTTTAGTTCAACATTGCCGTTTAGATACAACCTTAATACAACAACCCGGAGATGCTTGTATTAAAAATTATAAGATATAAAAAGGTATTATGGAGAATTCACATAGGCAATCGAATCTTGCACATTAGCTTTTTGTAGGACTAAATCTACCTGCATATGCACTACCCAAGGTTGCAGCGCCGTTCTAGCCCAGACCCGAGGCTAATCCTAGCCCTGAATTCAATTTAGCTTCGCTAACCACGAGTCCTTTCAACCTCAGATCTTGTATGCGTGGCTAGAATACGTCAATGTAACTTCGAAACCAAGGTTGACGATCATTTCGAAACGAAGAGTCAGATTCATCACTGGCTCCGTATATGCAACGGTGCCGATCTGTGCATGGGTTTCCTCAAATACCCCAGTCGCTATTATACCTTCGAAATACCCTATATTACATGCAATATCCCCTCATCAAGCGTTCTCTAGCGATGATACCCGACATAACCGGATCGATATAACAGTTCGAGCAATAAGCATTCCCTCCTGTATGTATGGACTTCGGCAACTAGGCCGGATATAGACTAGACTACTTACCAAAAGTGGTAGTGACAAGGATGTGATTGGTGTTTCCCAAAAGGTACATCCAACAGAACACAGCCGTCAGGTTGAACCTTCTTTGTTAGAACTACGCAGCGACAGGAGCCTTTGATATATAAAGCCTTAGCCGGCTCTTTTTTCTCCATACGCTTGTCCGCTTTGCATAGAGACAAAACTCCTCACGATCCTTCTCAAAGCGAAACAAATTTTGTGGTATCTTCGCCAACGTCGCTCGTTCTACCACAAAAACAACACTCGCTTGTTTCACCATGGTCAACTTGAAAACCCCTACTTTCATTCCCTTCTTTCTCCTAGCTGTCTCGGCCGCTCCTGCGTCGGATGCGAATTCCGGACCATGGGATAACAGAGCTATGGTCGTTGGCGTTTTCGAAGATACTTTAAACCCCCGCAGCTGGGGACCTCTGCACAGCGAAATGATACACGCAGCGAACGGCAGACTCTGGATTGGTAAGGCGACGGATACCCAATGCGCTCCAGGATTACTCGCATGCGGTACTCCAACCGACACTGCCATCCACGTCTGGCACCAAGGTACACTATCGCTTGACGCGGGGGTTCCTGGCGGCCAGCAGATATTCGTTGCCGCTTCAGGTGCAGTGTTATTCGCCCATCCGGATGAGATACCGGCGGGGGCTCTGACGAAAGGGTTTGGGATTACAACGGGGACGTTTGGGAATTATTATGTTTCTAATGCTGCTGGGGGATCGTGGATTGCGTGTCCTTTGCAGAAAGGGAAAGCCCCTTATCAGGTGTATTTCGATCAGGGCGCTATAAAGGATAGCGCTGTTCCTTCTGGAACCAGAGCTGATTGCGTGGGGATCTCGTTTTCGGCCGATATGTATCGCGGGAGTTCACCGATGGCCTATCAATTCTCTGAAGCTTAGAAAGGTCTCGTTTTGCCAAGTTTTACCTATGAAGACCCGGTCTTTCTTCTGGTTACTAGACTGGTATTTCTTATGGTTTGTATATACCCCGGTTTAACGTTTGTAATTTTTATCCACTACGGCAATATAAATTTAGCTTAAATCTATGCGCTATAGTATCCTTTTCTCTTCTTCTGTGACTCGAGTACTAAGATACTCTAAAGCGCTGCATCTCATAATACCGAACACCAGATTGCAATCTCAATGATCCAGCCCTTTTTTTTCTTGTGCCGGCGAAGCGTTTTTTTTCGTGCGCTGCACATATTCGCAGAGTATAGCTAAATTTAACTCGTTCCCTTGGAAGAAGATTTCCTCAACCCTTCGATATAAAATTTAGCAGCACATATACTGATTTACTCTTTCTATCATCCTAAAATGCTTTGAGCCGAGTGGAGATACCGTGCATTATTAGCAGGACTGTTGAACATTGAAGCCCATTTTCACCTTAACATTTGTTCCACATACCGAACTGGGGTCAAGAGTTCGGAACAATGTCATATTAATTCAATCCTAAAATTGAGAGCTGGATACCAAGGCAATCCCACTTAATACACACATGCAAGCGACACGCTGTACCACTTGGCTAGTTCTACGAGACAACAGTGCCGGGATAGACGAACTAAGTCCCATGTCAATTGTCTGGATACCAGCTCAGTAGGTGCACCACCCCACCTCACGAGCTCCACATATCACGACACACACACACCAGCGACGACTTAGATAATCGTGGCAAAAGTATACTCTTATCAAACGGTGTCAAGAAATACAGGGATCTTATACTGCAAGCCGCCCACACGCTACAGCGAAAGGACCGACTATTCCCGACTAGGTAATAAAACTCCCTCAAAAGCTCTCTCTCTCCGTCCACTCCACAAAACTAAGAACCACACGGCCACACGGCCAACACAAACAATTCACCACTCGAGACTCGGCTGATAGAAACGGGATTGATTCGGTTCTGTAATATCATGCGGATGACTATATCTGCATGAGAGTATTGGTGGCGCCTTCTAGTAATTTTTATATGGTGATTTTACTGTTGCTGTTGTTGATACTATAAATGAAAATCTGGAGCGAGTTTGCTGGGGAGGGAAAACTAGCAATTGTAATTAATGGATTGAGGTTACAAAATGGATTATAAATTCAGGGCTCTTCACCGGCCAAATGCTGATCTGCGTTCTTTGCTTCTCAGTATATGCCATCTGCTCGATATCTTTTATATTGTTAGATTGGCTTCCAGGAATTAAAATCAGCCATGTATTTGAAATATTCTTTGGCCGTTTGGTCGTCATTAACGCTGACGGCCAGTGTTGCAGCGCAGTCCGTCCAGCTGACTGGCTTCCCGGCAAACCCCTACGATCCATTCTGTGCCATGTCTTGCCTGAGATCTTTATCATCTCTGATGCTAGATTGTTCGGCCATGGATGGCGATATGATTGGCATGATGAGCATGTCGACATCATCGGCCTGCTGGGCGGAGAATACCCCTTATCTGACCAGTCTTGCCTGGTGTATGTACAGCGAATGTGCCAAATGGGATATACCAGACTCGAAACTAGAATGGTTTTGGGAAACCGAGGCAACCGGCCAGTCTACCGTCGGCATCAAGACTGTGACCCCAAAATGGTCGTATGCGCAGGCGCTTGCGAATATCACGGTTCGGCCGCCTGTGATGCAGTTGAACGTGAACGATATGGACCTCAATGCCACGGCTGTTGTCTCGCCACTGATGTATCTGAAGCAGTGAAATATTCTAACGAGTATCCAGCGCGAAACTACTATTGAAAACTCCTTCGGGTAAGCACGAAACCATTTATTTCTTATAACTTAATCGAAGATTCTGGTTAACCTGAATCCATATTTACATTTAGAATCGCAATGCTCGTCGCTGGTTTCGGCACACCCACGGTTCTCACATGGTTCGGGTACCTACCATTTATCTCTGGGATTTTCAGAAGTCTCAAACCATACCTTCTATGGCCGAGTGTAATTGGCACCTATCAAGTCCACCCGCTCCCTTATCTCATCGGAAACGCCCCGACGGTTGGACAAAGTCTCTACATCGCCGGCTTTATCATTCTGAATATCCTCTTTTCTTGTATTAGCTACGAGTCTCGACAACCTAGCGCATGGTACTCGAGCCGGTACTACGAAATTATGTCGTATGTGCTCTACCGTACCGGAGTCTTCGGGTACATCCTTGCTCCCCTGGTATTCCTCTTCGGTGGAAGGAACAATTTTCTTCTCTGGACGACCAACTGGTCACACTCGACCTTTTTGGTCCTCCATCGCTGGGTGGCGCGCGTTTTCGCTTTCCAGTCCCTATTCCATTCTGTTATAGCCGTTTATCTCTACAAGAAGGAAGGAATGTTCGCGATGGAATCTGTCAAACCGTACTGGATCTGGGGTATCGTTGCCACCATTACCGTGGTTCTTCTCACCTTTGGCAGCCAGCTGTTCGTGCGCAGCTTCGCGTACGAGTTTTTCCTACTCTCACATGTTGTTTTCTCGGTCATTATGATCGTTGGGTTCTGGTACCACGCATACGATTTGTACGGGTGGCTCGGAGGATACCAGCTGTGGATCTACTGTATTGTCGCGATCTGGTTCTTCGACAGACTCATGCGCGTCGGCCGTGTGCTTATGGCTGGTGGCCCACGCCGGGCTAAGGTTACGGAGTTGGGACAGGATTACGTTCGAGTCGATGTTCCCGGGATCCGATGGGGCTCCGAGCCTGGCAAACATGTTTACGTCTACTTTCCAACCCTGCATCCGCTCAGACCGTGGGAGAACCATCCGTTTTCAGTTTTACCTACAGCTCTCTTACACCCTGTCACAAACAATTCCGACGCTCAGAGCAACAGTTCTGGTGATGTTGACAGGATCTCGGATATCGAAAAGAGCGATGCGCTAAGGTCTCAGGTCAAATTGGTGGTGTCGAGGGGCCGACCTTCAGTGGGCTTGACCATGTACGTGAGAAAGTCTACGGGAATGACCAAGTCGCTCCGTGCGACCGAGAAGTTACTCACGTTCGTGGAGGGTCCGTATCCCAATAATTCGACGAGAGAGGTCCTCCGCTCTGATAGACTGCTGCTTATTTCCGGTGGTATTGGTATCACCAGTCTGCTGCCCTTCGTGAACAACCATTGGAATGTAAGGCTCGCATGGAGCGTCAAAGAGTCGGCCAGGTGCCTCGTCGACGACTTGGAGCCGGCACTGAGCGGAATTGCCGAAAAGGACGTCAAAATCGGGAGTCGTCTGGATATCAAGCAGTTGTTGGCTGAAGAGGTGGAGGCCGGCTGGGAAAGGGTTGGTGTAGTTGTTTCAGGACCGGGCAGTCTTTGCGATGACGTTCGGGCCGCCGTGGTGGCAGCAGGGAAGCTCGGAAAAGTAGAATTTGAGCTCGAGGTAGAGGCATATTCTTGGTAAAACAGGCATGTCGACATGGATGTCTAGCTATAGCTTTGTGTTTGATAGTACGAGTGTTGGATTTCGAAAAAGTAAAATACTCCCGATGCCGTTGACGCTACGCTGTAATTGGCTACTCTGGTGTCTTTTTCTTGTAAGCCCGAGACCATTTTATATTGTAGTGCTCTCGTATTAGCCTGTTCTGTATGGACGGTATGTTTCATGGTTTTTTTTTTTGTCTTGTAAACCAAACGGTTTTTCTTCCTGTCGACGTCGACACTGGTGCTGTCGGGAACATACTTATCGTTTAAAATTATGTCGATATCGAAGCATATATATATATATATATATATATATATTAGCAAAGAAAGGAGGTTTGGATCCCCCTGCTAATATACTTTTTATCCTCCTCTCCTCACGAAATATACTTTGCGTCCTAATCCTAATTTTATGTGCTGTCGACAATACCGCTTGGACTTTGTGTAACCATCGAATATGTGTTGCTGCTGTCGACGTCGTCAACAAATATTATCAACAGCACGCACAAAGAAATAACATCAGCACCGACAGTTCAGTTATTTTGATTAAACCTTAATTCACAGAGGTGGGTTTCATTCTTCATTCACATCCATCAATCCATCTCATTCATCTCGTTTTCGAGCCTACGGCCACGATTCGCAAATCTGTCTCAAAATGCTGCCTCGATTGTTGATCGGGATCCTCCTCTTTCTGCTGCCTATTTTTGCGGATTGCTATCCGACCAAGCAATCACCGCTTGTCCCCAACCGCCATCGTCATTGGACTGGGCTGTACCTGACACAGCCTGGTTACGCAAAGCCAAACCCTCCGACGACGATAGATCCTGAGTATCAGGAATTTTTGAAACTCAAGGCTTCAGGCAACAATCCCAAGGCTACCTTCCGTCCAGACTCTTGGTCAAAGTACAACTATCATCTTGACAACCACCATACACTTCATCCAAAGGACCAGTCAAAAATGGACTCACTTCCTCTCATACCTATCAGTCTTCTTCAAGTCAACACCACGAACAGCGCTTGCAATGCATCTCTGACACCGAACGGCTATTGTCCCAAGACACCAGAGGAGCTCGTGGATGAAGACCGAGAGCAACGACGTGGGCTCTTTGGTGGAACAACTCTCGCCGTCATCGGTGGCGTGCTCCTGGCTTTCGTCTACCTTATCAACCACACGTTCTTCACCTACTTCGACTACAAAGAACGTTGGCACGTCGAACGAGCAAGACTCAGAAGCATCAAAAGAGTCAATCTCAGCCTTACAAAAACTGGAATCGAAAATCCCTTCCCCGAAAATGTCGACATAGGGCTACTTGCCCATCCACCAAGTGCCTTCTGGGCAGGTATCTTTGAAAGCGAATGGTTCATCGCCCTTCTCTATTTCATCGAACGGCGCACTAAAATGCAAGGAAAGTATACCGGCATGATGAACCGTCCAAAGCTCGGCGACGAAGCTTCCGCCATCCCACTCAACAGCCCTCTCGCTCGCCGCAGGTACAGCAAGACAGGAACCGGTGCCCCCGCTGTTTCACACAAAGGGAGTAGTCAAAAGACAAGCGTGGACCTTCCAGCCCCAACGGGTTCGATGCGACGTCATAGTCTTGCGAGCCGCATCGCTTCGATCAACTCCCTGCGAGCTCAGTCCGGCGAAAATCCATTTGGTACAACCGCCAGCACGACCACCAACGTCTCAGAAGTATCCACCAACAAGTCATACCATATGCCTAGCGGGCTTGGCGACATGCTCTCGGATGTCGAGGAGGATCACCGCGATAGTGAAGGCCATTAGGAAACGACCTTTACTGCTTGGAACCTCTCCGAAGAGCTGGTCTGAACCCGAGTCCCGTGGGAAGCCTCCCTTTCGGCACCTACACTCGAAGGCTACGGCCTCTCGATATTAATGATCGATACGACGAAGGGGAGGATTATTGAGATGAGAAGCGAATACGCTCAAACTTATGTTATTTTCCTTCAGTTAGATACCCTCTCCACCATTATGTTTCAGCAATAACGAGCTACTCACTGCCGCTTTTGCTTCTTGTTCTTCATGAATACTAATTTCTCCCCATAACTCTCGTACTTTCGCCCATTTATTGATATATTATTCTCCCGGCGCCTGGTTTCCATAAAAGTTGTTCTTATTCTGTTTTTGCTTACATCTTTTAGTTTCGCTTAGATGGCAGCATTGAATGGCGTATCTTAGTCTAGGACCATATAGCATCGAGGTTGTATCAATCCGGCGCATGCATGTTTTATTCTTCTCTCTAATCAGAAGTTTTGAGTCATTCGATCTGTTGGTTTTTAGTCTCCGGTCAATGAATTTCCATAAAAGGGCATCTATGGAATAAACCGCTCGTACATAATATATTTTAATATCACTTTCTACATCTGATCACTAGTGGGTCTTTCGTCTGAATTCAGAGAGCTCGAGCTCTAGGGTCCAAACTGAGCCGTCTGAATTCATATCCAACGCAATAGATTTTAAGACTTTGTGTCGATAAATCTCAACCAGAGCAGTGTTTGTTTGTTCTAGTCTCGAAGGCATGTTTTTTTAATCTGCAGCCGTGGCCCTTTCGACACTTATTCTCATGGGAACAACTCGAGATATGTGGGTCGAATACAAATATCACAAACGAGGTGCCAATTAGTGTCTCCACTTGCATTCTTTAAAACCCCCTAGCTTTTTGGTAAAAGGCTTCTCCTGGGCAAAATTCTGCACGTGTGAACCTTTCCAAGTGTTTTGGTGCAGCTTAATCCAGAAGTGGGGAAAGCTTATAATATATACGGTGTTGGGTTCTGCGAGTGTCTCCGACGGCTCGGTCGGTGATAAAATGCAGGGCGGGGATATGCGAAATTTTTAAAAGCCTATATTTCATCGACAGTTAAATTTACAAGATTGGTTCTAGTTGAGAGGACTGAAAGTGTCCGTGCCAGCTGGTATGTATGAGATATTATTACTAATTATAAACATAGAACACATTATATTGGCGGAAGAAAGCATGGATCCGATATCGGGCCGCCTGTTCATTCTACGAAATTTGGTTTGGAATCAGCAGCAAACGGAATCAGGTGACCGATTCAAAGTGCCTAGAGGTATACTACCAGAGTATATTTTTTTCAAAAGAAAATTTTTCCCTTCTATCGTTGAGTGGACTGGATATAATCAAGCAAGGCAAGGTATGTCACGTCACCCATATATGTGCGCTAGACAGCACGGAGCCTGGAGGGTATTGGAAGGTCTTCATGAAAAGTTTTTATCGATGCTACATGTCTTGCAAATAGAGTTATCAGATTGTTCTTTTTTGCCCTCACTAAACTTGTTGCTGCATGCTGGTTCCGCACATGGCCATTTGGGAAGACTGGCGATTGGAGAGATGTATATCAGCATTATCCCGCAGCTTATCTAACCCTTTTATTCTCTGGAGGTTTCGTTGTTTGCAACGTTACCTTCTCTTTCAGAGCTTCCTATGTCAAAATTTGCAAAATGAGACTTCAAACCTCAGCTAGACAGATAGGAAGTTTGTGGGCTTCGAAAGAGACAACGGTTCCAAAGTTCGATCAGTAATTAAGCCGAAGAACGAAGAAGAAAGTGGGATCGTATTGTTCTCAGAGGGGCAAGACGCCCTGCAAAAAGCTTTGTCCGATCAAACAGGTGTCTTCGTCCAGTGGACCCACATGCTTGCGGATCAGATTAGATTTACCTGGTTTTACCACATACCCCAACACGCTAATCCCATGCACAACGAGCGCAGCACCGGGAGCCGGTTTTTACGGCTGCATTGTCTCGGGGTTATTGACGTCCAATTTACGAAGGGTGTGAGATTTTCTATAAAAGCGAGAGGCACGCTTTTACCGGAGCTAGTATCTGTCGGTGCAAGAGGAGGAATACCGAATCTCACTTGTCGCAGAAATTAGAAACGGCACATTTCCACAAGTTATTTAACTTGCTAATTGATCAAATCAATTCTAACTCTTGGCTGGAAATTTAATCTTTTGTATATATATTTCGTCGGGCGTCGACGGTTTTAACTATGAAGATATTCAACAACCCGGTCTTTAATCCCTTCTACCGCGATGAGCGAGACGAAGCACCAGAGCCGATTGCAAATGCTATGCACCAAATCGAAAAGTCGTCTTCGGGGTCTACAATGCAGGATGGGAATGAGATTTCGTCCTCGGACCCTGAGAAGGGTGGCAATATCACTCCTCGCACCGCTAGCAGTGTCGAGGATCTAAATAATACCGATTTGCAGTTCGGCATCAAGAAAGTCGAGGCGATTGCGATGGTTTGGACCAGGAAGGAGCTTTACGCTGTTTATATTTGGTAGACACCTCTTAACAGCACTGCCTTTATCGTCATAAAGCTGTCGCTAACTTCAATTCTGTTAGGATATGGCTGATTTACTGCGTGCTCGCTCTGCAAAACTCGTCCGCTTTTTCTCTCCTTCCATACGCGTACAGTGCCTTCAACAGTCACAGTCTGATATCTACTTCGGCCGTGGTGGCTTCCATAATCGGTGGTGTTCTTCATTTGCCAATCGGTAAAGTGATCGATATTTGGGGCCGCGCTGAAGGGTTTACGATTTTCGCCTCTCTGTTCTTACTCGGTCTCATTATGCTCGCCGCGACAGAAGGTGTCGCTACTTATGCTGCCGCGTACGTTTTTTATCAAGTCGGATACACGGGAATCTCTTACATTCTGGGTGTGTTTGTGGCGGATACTACGAAGCTCAGGAATCGGGGTCTCATGTTCGGATTAACCTCGTCGCCGTACATCTTGACGACCTTTTTGGCACCACTGTTAGCGCAAGCTTGGTTGGACCATGTGACTTGGCAATGGGTTGGTTACTTGCATCTAAATTATCGCCATATTGAATGGGTACTAACTGACAGCCATGTGTATCAACTTAGGGATTTGGTGCTTTTTGTATCATTTTGCCTTTTGTCTTTGCGCCGTTCGCAGCCTTGCTATTCATCAAACAACACCAGGCGATGAAGACTGGTGTTTTGAGAGCCGGAGAAACAAATAGGACTTTTGTGGAGAGTCTAAAATATTACGCCATTGAGTTCGACGGTATGTCCCAAGATAACATAGCCAGTGAAAATTTCTTTGAAGACGAACCAACTGATATCTTTGATAGTTATTGGAATGCTTATCCTGATGGCCGGGTTTGTGCTTTTCCTGCTGCCGTTCATTCTTGCCGGCTCGGTCGCTCAGTCCTGGGACCGAAGCGACATTATAGCCATGATTGCGGTTGGGTTTGTGTTACTCGTATTCTTTCCGATTTACGAAAAGTTCTGGGCACCAAAGTCTTTCATCCCGTGGACTTTACTTCGCGATCGAACCATCTTTGGGTGCTGCTTGACGATTGGCAGTCTCTTTTTTGGGTTCTACTGCTGGGATCTGTATTTCAGTTCGTTCCTGCAAGTAGTATTCGGATTGAGCGTCAAAGATGCCGGCTATGTGGGAAACATCTACAGTATTGGGTCAACGTTCTGGTCTATCATAATTGGATAGTAAGTACAACTTCAACCAGATATACTCTTTGACAAGGACAACTATCTAACATTGCCACAACTGTGTGCAGTGCCATCCGTAAGACGAACCGTTTCAAATGGCTCGGTCTTTTATTTGTGCCGGTTCACTTCCTAGGAGCCGGCCTCATGATTCACTTCCGCCGGCCGTGGCAGCACATCGGCTACGTCGTCATGTGCCAAATATTTATCGCATTCGCGGGCGGTACGTTGGTAATTTGCCACGAGATCGCGGCCCTCTCAGTCGGAACCCACGCAGATATCGCCATGATCTTAGCTCTCTTGTACCTGGCCTCCGCAATCGGTGGGGCGATGGGAAGTTCTGTCAGCGGCGCGATCTGGCAGAACACCTTTCCGAAACTTCTGTTCGATGCGCTGCCCAACGATCTGAAGGGAGAGACTTTAAATATCGTATACAGCCTTCCCACACAACTAAGTTATCCACTTGGAAGTCCTGGACGAGATGCGATGATATATGCGTATGGCGTGGCACAGCAGAGAATGTGCATTGCGGCGACAGCCATGGCGGTGCTGACGTTTGTGAGCGTGTGGATGTGGAGAGATATCAGGCTGGATAACAAGAAGCAAGTGAAGGGAACTGTTTTGTAGACGAGGCCTCTCTGGGCTCGCCGGGTTAGAGATTAAAATTTCCGCTCAGAACTTAATAATAACTAATATCGATATATCTGTTAACGTTTATGATGCCAAAGCTAAAGCGAGATAGAAGATATCCATGCGAAGTGCGAAGGCTGGGGTTAATTCCGTCTGAGGCAAGTGCGTTGTCGTGTTGCGATTGATTGTTGTTTGTTTCGGTCGCGTGTTGTGGCACGGTGGCCAATGGGAGCCGCTGCCACCCCTTTTCTTTTCCCTTTCGTTGTTCTTCCTTACTCCCACCTTTCTTCTTTCTCCTTCTCATCGTCCTTCATCTCAACATCATCATCACCATCACACCACCACCATCACCAACACCATCCTCCACGCACGCATATTTGTGCTCTTTCTTCTCCATCTGTTCGTCATCGATCAGTTCTTTTCGTTTCTAAAACCTCTGCCTTTGTTTCCTCCGAGCTAGTCTTATCGCGAACACGCGTTTTAACTCCAACCAAGTAATACATCCTCCCTCCGCGTCTTTCATCAGCCTCTCCTTCGTTTTTACCGGCTTCACCTCTTCCCCGCAACGATATATATTCCTAACCCTCATCCTCTCAAAAGCCTTTCTATACCGTACTATCAAATCTCTCGATATGGCATCCAACCTCGACCGATCTCTCGATGAGATTCTCGGCGAAAAGAAGAAGGCCAGACGCGACAACAACAAGAAGGCTGGTCCCGTTGGTGGTATCCGCAAACGTTCCGCTCGCATCGAGCAGAAGAGAAGGGCTGCTCCAGCCGCTCCAGCCGCCCCCGCTAAGAAGGTTGTTGACAAGAAAGACAAGACCGACACCAAGATCCAGGTCTCTAATCTCGTATGTACATGCTCTTCTCACTTGGCATTTTCTGAACAACAACTGATCATCTTTATAGCCTCTTGATGTCAACGAGAGCATGCTTCGTGTAAGTCCTTGAGCGCCAAACTGCGCGTCAGCTTTTTACCGCACAACAACTTTTTCAAAACATCACCTAGCCGACCTGAATTTGCTGCCCTGGATGATTTATGATTCGGAAATGTTTTACGCCTGGATATTCTAGATGAATGTTCTGTGGTTAGGACAGCCTTCACATGTAGACAATCTGTCGTGATCAACGGATTTCCTGATTTCGTGTGGATGGATTGTTGTGCCGAAGATCCAGTCTCCCACTTGCTGTTGTGGCACGTCGGGGGACGGCCATTTCCCTTGACAGACACTAGTCGGATCACTGGGGGTACTCTTAAGGCCTCAATACGTCGGAATACTGTTCGCTTGTGGTTTCGACTGCAATCAACCCGTATTTCGTCCGACTGTTAAAGTTTCAGGGGTTACTACGTTGGGTTGAACGAGGCAGACTTTGAGGAAGTCATTTGCAAGTCCCCACTATCCTATCCTACATGATAGTTTTTTTGGCTCGTCCGGTGTTCGATTGCGGTAAGAGACAGGAATCGGTCTAGTCCAAGCCGGATTACGAAGTCGTGGAGGACGTATCCGGCTACGGCGTGCTGTTCCTGCTGTGATTTGGCTTTATCGGTATTTGGCAAATGCTATGACTCCTATCATCAAAAGGTATTATATTTCTACTTCCGAAGAACCCAGGAAACAATTAGTTAATTAATACGCTTAGGTTCCTTTGAGCGGATTGGTGATCTGAATCAAAATCTGAAGCGCTATACCTTGCATACTGCCGTGGTCGACCATACGGACTTGTCAACAAACTCTTGTGTTCTGAGATGAGGGATCATCATTCAGCTTCAAAATTGCTGTTATTTTGGTTCCTACCGCTGGTCAATGGTCAACAAATTCTTCAGTCACTCTGGGTTTATTATGCCAACCACCTATTTTCTGTCACCTTGCACCCTCGCCAACTGACAAATCTGGGGACGCGAATCGTGACATGGTCAATCTCATATGTTGAAACAATATCTAACGAAAGCCTCTGCTTCTTTCCCTCTTTACGGAATTATAGGAATACTTCGCTAGCATCGTCGGATCAATCAAGAAATGCAACCTCCAGTACAAGGCCAATGGTCAAAGTGCTGGTGTTGCAACCATCGAATTCACCAAGCCAGGTGCTGCCAACACTGTTTTCGAACAATTCAATGGACGCCTTGTTGATAGCCGCCCTATGAAGGTCAGTCTTTCTATCTTGCATCGCCTCAGAATACGATACTAACAAATCTGAACAGGTGGAGATCATCGTTGACCCTACCAAGGTACCGCTTGCAAACCGTATCAGCGGTCCACCAAAGCCAGCTCCCAGGGCAGCTCCAAAGCCAGCTACAAACAAGCCTAGGCCTGTCACTGCTACCAACGGCCGTTCCAATGGTGCTACTGGACGTGGGAATGCTCGGAATCCCCGCGGTCGTGGGCGCAAGGCCGGCAGCGGCTCCGGAGGAAAGAGGCCTCAAAAGAGTGTCGAGGAGCTCGATCAGGAGATGGCGGATTATTATAAAGGCTCCGAAAATGCGGCTCCTGCCCCTGCTCCTACGACTGCTGAAGCTACCGCTATGGAGGACCTGGTAAGTGTCAACTCTTTCTTCCATCTGCTAGATCACTCTTTGACTGCTTCGATGAAGAATCCAACTTTGGCCATAAAGTCTGAAAAGGGTCCAGCAGTTCTTTGGGGAATTATCAGCTAACCGTCTGTTCAGTAAACGTTTCGATGGCGCACATCTCGTTCTTTCTCCACGCTCGGTTTATTGATTCATTCAAATTATATCGATTTATAATACGCAGAAAAAATGAAAATGAGAATGTTTCCTTTATGCTCTATTTCGTCTCTAATACTTCTATACACCCTAGTTTGTCTCGTCTCATTCGTGATTAACCCAGGTGAAGGGGCTATCTACTATTCTTGCACATAATTTGTCTACTTTCGCATCGTTTCGTTCGCACAGTTTGGCATTTTTTCGAAGAAGTTTCCCGCTGATGTTTTTCATGTATTGCTACTCCTAAATCATAAAAAATGGAGGTTTTGTGGTGGAATTCTTCCTGGATGCTCACTCTCCAGTTCCCTTGAACCTAAACCCAAAGATAACAGATAAACATATCCGGGACTCTACGATAAAGAATTACTAGTGATCACCATGTTTTTTAAATTTCTCGAAGAGGAAAACAATTCAGAGATTAATGGTTATGTGTCCTGGACATATATGCATACCTATTAAAGCACAGCAAATCTCTATCATAAATAAGAATATGAACCATGTCTTCATAAGATCCGATGTCTAAATCGTTAGTGGCGTAGAGTTTCAGGTGTACATATAGCTCCGGAAATGCGAAAGCATTGAGATATGAGACATTGAGTATCTATCGCTATGCAAGATTTATAGTTCACCGGGCGGAGTTCCTCCGGTTTGTTTTTATGTTGGTAGGCGCATCTGATATCTAGATTCTGAATTCACGGTCGACAGTTCGTCGTTAATCATCGTGCATGTGGCTAACTTAACCGTCGACCTTTCCGTGGCAATTGAGTTTGTCACGGCACGGTGATCCAGAGGTACTCAGCCACTCAATATAAACTAACAGAGAATTTTGGAATATTGAACATCAAGTTTGTTGGAAAACATCCGGTCTAGCATCTGCAGGTTGAAACTTCAGAACCCCAACTTCGTTGGTGACATGGGAAGTGTTAACCTGACGGAACAGGTCCGCCAAATTTATATTCGGTGATCATCAAACATTTGCTGCAAAAGAAGAGAATCCTTTTAAAGGCTTAGACTGTTTTTTTTTTACATGAAATGTATCATGTCAGCCAGTAATTTAATTGGATATACGGCACGCTTACCTATAACTTGCTGCGCTACTGCAGCTGCGCTCTCCAGAGTATCAGATCAAGCTATACCTGAACTACCTCACCACCGCAATGCGTAGCTATTGCTGTGCGAAATCTCCAACAATATGACTTCAACAGTCCCGTACACGCACTTCCGAAATCTGTGCCAAGGCTTACGTCGCAGCTTTCTGGAATAAAGGGCGCTACGGCGCACGACCCTCCAAATTCGAGTCTACAAAGTTCAGAGCCTCATAGAAGCTTCGGTGCACCATGAGACATTGAAACAAAGATATGAGACGCACAGCACCTACCTAGATGGCATGGCCTCTACTGGAAATCCACGGTTTTTAGACAGATCAAGTACGCGTTTCTTCTTTAGATCTAAAGAAACTTTGGGACAAGTCTTATACATATAAGAAGGGACCATGATCCTCCAACTGGGTACCTGCCCTTGGCATAGCGATCACGTCTCATCTTGGCTTTACATGGTTGTGAGAAGCATATTTCATTAAATATAATTTGGGATCGTGCATCCCTTTATATATTTTGTTTGGGCCAAAATTTGGTGGTCTTATACTCTACTATAGCTAGCCAGGCTCCCATATATCATTCTACCCGCTTATACTAAATTTACAAGACGTTTTTACGTATTTTTTTTTTCTTCTTAAAAAAAAGGAATATTCACAGCCGGTGAAGCTGTCGACCCTCAAAATGCAACCTCTTTCGAAAATGTCGCTGGTTGCATTGGCAATATTGGTGACTAATGTTTTCGCAAAGGAGCTCGAGACTACTACTATGGCTACTACAATGGTGAGTTTATTTCAATCTAAGGCTGTTGTGAAGTGACATAGTGTTGCATATAATTATGGAAAAGTTCAGAAGTTTTAATTCAAATTCTTGAAAATAAAAAAATCTAGAAATTTACTAATATTCGTTATCATAATGTTTCTACCACTCATTCGGGTACCATAAAGATGACATCAACCATGCCAATTGAAACAGATTCCATGATCATGAGCCCGAGCTCAGCAATGAAGGAAATGATGGACGCCGATGAGTCTGTTACCGCGCTTGGTGACATGCCTTCAACTAACATGCCGGCAGTCACAACCGGAACAGCACACACCAAGATGCTCGGACACAGTGGAGGGGTAAGAATACTATTAGTCTTGTTTGAAGTCATTACTCGTTTTCTACCGAACGACGAACGATATAATCTCATTAATAGGAGCAAGGACCTCACAGGACCCCCGAGCCACGGCCGATTCACGTGAACCCGTTGGGAACAAATTTCACCGATAGATTCGGACCACCCCGTCAAATAGAGGGTAAATTCGAAAATAAACCAGCAGGTGTGGAAGGCGGTGTGACATTTGACGACCTCAAGACTTTCATTGGTCAAACCGATAACAGAACTTACGTTATCGACAAATTCGGCTGCGCTCAGATTGCATGCTTGGGAGATCGTGGGGTCTTGAAACTCTGCAACTTGAGAAAAATTACATCAGCTCTGAAATTTACTGCTTCTGATCTCCGCATCATCGCCTATCATTTCTTGAAGATGTGGCGCCCGATGTGGACGCAAGACGCTATTTATGAGATGTTTGATGTCGAATTCCCCGTACTGACTGGGTGCACCAACGGACCTCGAGAGCATATGATGAAGGGAAAGAAGATGCCAATTGACGAAAAAGAAGTGCCGAAATTTCCGCTCACGGATCCTAGTACTACTAATCAGCACAACAAACCTCGAGGTGCAATGCAGAAGCGTGCTAAGTATTTCGGAGCTGGGAATCAGATTGTCGGAGTAGCTGAGTATCATGCTTGGGATGAACCAATGAAGGAGAAAAAGTTGGTACCAGGTATGAGGAACGGAACTGTTGCTGGCGTTGTTATGAATGCAGATAATGGATGGGCATTCGGGATTGAGCTGCCGACTGGAGACAAGTGTGATAGCAGCAAAAATGTTGATACGAAGGAGGGACAGTGCAAGAATAGCACTGATGAGGGCTGTATTTGGGACAACCCTCTTCCTGTCATTAAGATGTCAAGGTACTAAGGCTCTTGGAGATACTTATATGTATTTTGGCTTGAAAACTTTCAAATTGACCTTTATATCAGAGGTGCGCTTAGTTAAATGATACTTCAGTATGTTATTATGATTTTATTTTATTTTCCCGGTTGCCAGAATCATCGGGTCTCTTATGTCTAAATTGATGAAATGATTGGTGGTTTGTATAACGATCGTTGTCAACTTCAAAAGTTAAATATCTCTCAAGGAGGATCCCCTGTCTAATTTCGACGATAACAATTAATTACGATCTACGGAATATAAAAGTTGAATTATGTGTATTTAATTACTAGCTATATGCGTATATACAAGTAAGCATTAAGCAGTATAGGGTCCTTGGCTCCGTAGTGCTAATACAATGATCTAAATTCATGGTTTGATCTATAGATCCAGTTTGTAATATAATAACATAATTGAGAACCACTATCTCGCTTGGACATTACGTGCTAGAGTAATAATTGAAATCTTTATAGATGTTAGCTAGCCCGACCGGCCAAACAGTTCTAGGTTACGAGACAAATATATATACACACTTAAGGATGTAATTGAAAAGTTCCATATATTGAAAAGAAATATGGAGTAGTAGCAGCTAGCATCCTGTCCCGTTCCAGACAAAGTCTATGGTATTGGGACGAGACTGGTTTTCGATCTGCATCTGATGCGGAAACGCCGCTATCTAATAACAGAGAAATTTAATTTCGTAGAGTTTCAGAATCCATCCTTCATTGAGGCTTAGAAGTTATAGCTCTACATGAGAGGCATGGGTGTTTGGGTGTTATATTCATAATCCGCACGCACTGTATTTCGTTACAACAAACACAGGTCTAGTTGGGGGACTGTCATTGTATTATGTGTGGTTCTTTAGTACGCGTATACGGCGTATTATACAACATTAATTCATAGCCAAACATGCTAGATGCCAACACTACCTATAACTATGGTCTTGGGCAAAGCACACATTTTTTGGTATTTACATGGCTTAGTTTAGCAAGAGGCTCAGGCGAGGCGTAGCAACCAATCGATTTGATTGTGGCCTGAGAGGCATGTACCAATCCTTCTGTAAATGATTGATTATTCTGCGACAGATGTATCATGGCACGATGGTTTCGCAGGTGTTAAAGTTTGGTGGATACAGTTCCACAAACCGTTGGGATATTCGGGGGAACCTGGTTTTGCCGTACCATACCAGATAACTTTTTAAGGCGCATGATGTACACCGGACGAGCAGCGCAAAATTGCTTGTTCGGGTTTTATAATCGCAAAAGTCAAATAAATTTCGTGTGTGAGCGATTCGGATCCCATAATTCAGCAGAAGATTTTTTGATATATTAACAAAATTCAAGATACGACAATGTATTTGATAAGAAAGAGTCATTATGGCGCCGGCCTCATCGGTAGGTCAAAGAACTCCTTTGAAAACAAAACAATCATCAAGATATCGCTCTTGGTCGCTGCTAGCATTCCCATTATTATGTATATGGTAAGCATTATAGAAAAATACCTGGATGGCGACTCTGGATGTTGATTCGTATTTATATAATTTTAATATAGGCTTCAGCCAAATACCACTTCTTCAACAAGATTACGGAACGCCAAAGGCTTACGAAACGAGATACCGGGCAATTTCGCGCCGATATCCCCGCCGGCGAACGATCGTGCTTCAGCCGGAAACCGGAAAGTAACGAAGGCCCGCAATTGACCGATATGATCCGTTTCCAACAAGATCACGAGGATAACATGTTCCAACCCATCGTGATCGATCGGTACGGTTGTTACCAGGTGGCTTGTCTCGGCCCCCGCGGTGCGATCTGGCTTTGTAACATGGTCGCCCAGCCGTCGTATATGCTGTTCGAGGGGCAGCAGATTTACAACGGCGTGGTCTCGTTGATGGAGGACTGGTGGCATAATTGGAGACATCTCAGGTGGCCGCTACAGGATCCCGGCGTGTACCCCGTGGACTGGACCGATGGGTTGGAGAGTGGATCGTGCAGTACGGAGTTTATGACGGGGGGGTTGTTTGGTGGTGATGATACGGAGCTGTGGCCGACTACTAGTAGCAGGCCGAATCGGGTCCCGAGGAGCGAGAGAATGACGGGTGAGATTAAAACTAGTGAATGGACGTTGAGTGTTAGGACTCCGTTGAGGGGTGATAAGTGCTTGGATTCGGATAATTTTGTAACCGGGGCGTGTTTGAAAGACGATCCTCCGACTTGCAGCTGGCCTTATTACGATCCCGTGCAATACGCTTAGGATACATCCGGCGGGAAATCGATGAGAGATCAGTTGGTGACGGGAAAGATTAGACTAGTAGTTTCTTATCAATCGGTAGTTAATAGATCAAGTCCTCAGGAACAGTGCTATATTTTTCATTCCGATACGCCGATAGTGATAAACATTACAGGTGCTTGCAAATGCCAAATATACAATCCAAACGAGCCGCTTGCTCGACCACTAGCATGTAACGCGTGGTGTAGAATTCGAATAGACGTTTTTCGAGCTGTCTTTTAAAACGAGATGATTTCGAGCCATGAGTAACCGTATATTCGGAGTGATAAAACTTGTAAATAACTTTTTCCAACCTGTTAGAATTTATTAGCGTGGAGTTTCTGCGAATATATCATTCCACCGTATGAACGAACTACCTTCAGTCCATCTTATTCCGATTATCTCGGACATATATAGTCCGCAATCCACTCCCATCCCAATTATTCCAATCGCTGGTTTGCTCCCGTGTTGACGGCTAGGAAGTGGTAGAGCACGATAAGGCCCATCATGACGCTTCCGAGGAAGATGGCAAGCGAGTTGAGTTCGACGTCGGAGATCATTTTGAGGATATTTCGGAGAACTGTGGCACAAGATTTGGGTGAATTGTCGAAGTTGTATCGTATGAATAGAGGGAATTTGGAGGATACAGACAGCCTAGGTCCGGAGGTTCAATTGACGTTTCGATTATGGTCGAGATCGAGATACCTGAGTGAAGTGGTGATAGCAGGAGGGAGAAGTGGTGTACGTGTAGCCAATTGCGTTCTGACGTTGGCTCGCGATCAAAATTGCCGAATGCGGCAATAACTACTATCTAACCGTATTTGGCAATTTTCACTTTTCCGACCTGCAATTTGTGACTCGCCTCACAACCTCCACAACTTGTAATTCTTCAGTTCCAGCTCACTCACGACACTCCGAGATTATCCAGCATCACAACTGCGCCTACGGTACCACACAGACCGAATCCAGCTCGACTCCATCAGTATACCAAACCGAGCGAGCGTTCTGCGGATCCAAAGCTCTTCCACTGAGTTTCTCAGGACCACAAGACCCACACCGCACAGAAAGCTTCAACAACACCGTCACCATGCCGCCAAAAAAGGCTGACCCCAAAGCCCAGAAAGTGGTGCAGGATAAGGTTGCTATTCGCTCTGCTTGACCCCGTATAATGACAATCTCATGCTAACGGGGTAGTTCCCAATTCTTAGACTTTTGGCATGAAAAACGTATACCAGCCCGCTCCCGTCATCCCTCGTAAACCCGCCGGAAAAATATATTACACTATAACAATAACCTAACCAATTCCCTTCACACAGAAAAAAGGTGCAAAAGCCCAAAAGACAATCCAACAGATAGCAACACAAGCCACAAGTGGTGCTTCTCCGGCGGAAAAGAAGAAGGCCGCTGAGAAGGCGGCCAAAGCGGCAGAGAAGAAAGCTGCCGAGGATGCAAAGAAAGAGGTGGCCGCCTTGTTCAAACCGATGCAGGTGCAGAAGATACCATTTGGGGTGGATCCAAAGTCTGTTGTTTGCGTGTTTTTCAAACAGGGCACTTGTGAGAAAGGTATGCATATTTATATAGTAGATAGACAGTTTACACATCAATTGAGTATATTAACAGCGCGGCTAACGGGTTTTAATAAAACGCAGGCAAGAAATGTAAATTCTCACACGACTTGGCGATTGAACGAAAGACGGAGAAACGGTCACTCTACGATAACGGCGAAGGTTCCTCAACCGGTGTCTCGGAGAAGCAAGAGACAAACGAAAACTGGGACGAAGCCAAATTACGAGAGGTCGTTATGTCGAAACACGGGAACCCGAAAACGACAACGGATATTGTGTGTAAATTCTTCATCGAGGCGATCGAGGTTGGGAAATACGGCTGGTTCTGGGTTTGTATGTTTCCCTTCTTCTTCAAGCATAGCACTCCTTTAGCAGCGGACGGTGTTTAATTTGTTTTTTGGCATTTGTTTTTTCATATAGGTCCGAACGGTGGCGACCAATGTAAATACAGACACGTTTTACCTCCCGGCTTTGTAGTCAAAACTTCGGCACAGAGGGCACTTGAAAGGGAGGAGGCGGACAAAAACCCGAACCGTACACTAACGCTCGAGGACTTTTTGGAAACTGAGAGGCACAAGTTAACGGGCACGTTAACGCCCGTAACGGAGGACACATTCAAAAAGTGGAAATCGGAGCGGCTGAATAAGAAGGCCGCAGAGGAGGAATTACGGCGGAGGAAAGAGGAGACGGGTAGGGAGTTGTTTGAGAAAGGTGGATGGCAGGACGATGATAGCGAGGCGGAGAGCAGCGAGGAAGAAGTTGAGGGCAAGGGTAAAGGACGGGCGGATATTTGGGACTTGGAGCAATTACGAAAGGAGACGGAAGCGATGGAGGAAGAGCAGGAGGCAGAGAGAATAAGGCTTGGTGGGGCGTTGGAATGAAAAGTTGCCATTTGCGAGCTGTATTTGTACTCTGTGGATTGGATTGGATCTTTGGTCTGGATCTCAGAATGTTTTTCAGCGTTCTTTATCTTACTCCCTACTACACTGTTTATCGACCTATATTTTAGTCGATTGGACGGGGCGTTTATGGGAAGCTTTCTGCTTCCTGGCGCTATTTGGGATTAAGGAATGCATTTATGGGTATCATAGCTTAAACATGATGTATACAATACGAAAAACATATCTTATCCAATGTTAACATATACACTATAATAATTAGAGGGAGAAACTTTCGACTAGCCGTTGCCAGCAGTAGAACTAGCAGGAGGATTGGAGTTCGTAATCGTACTGCCTCCACCACCGCCGCCATGTCCACCTCTCGGAAACCCTCTGCCTCTACCTCCTCTGGGACCAAAGGGACCGAATCCTCGCCCTCTACCTCCCCTAGGACCGTGATTTTGTGGCCCATGATTTGCAGGACCTGTAGGTGTTTGCATACTCTTCGGTCCTGTTGGAATAACCGGGCTGGTTGAGGTGTTTGCTGATCCCTGAGCCTGGCTTTGGACAGGAGCTTGAGCTGTTGATGAAGATTCCGTTGATGCAGCTGTTTGTACGGGAGGTACAGTTTGGCGACTGGGACCACCGCCCCCTCTCCCACCTCTATTTCTTCCACCCCGGCCTCGATTGCCTTGCGTTTGTGGGGTAGCTTGCTGGGGAGTGGATGTTGTGGTGGCAGCTGGCGGAGGATTTGGAGTAGACTTTTGACTTGTGGTTGGGGTTGTGGCTTCTGCACCGGTAGGTTGGTTCGGTGTAGAAGCTGGCGCGGTGGGAGTTGCTGGTGTCTCGTCTTTGCGTTTATCCCGATTTCGATTTCTCGGTCTTCGGCCACCGTCTGACTTAGAGGGATTCGCCCCTTCTTGTGTAGTTTTAGCTTCCGTTTGAGGTGGGGCTTGCAAGATTGGTTGATTGCTCGAGCTCGCCGCAGTATTCGGTGTGGGCGTGGGAGGTGTCGCGGGCGACTTCTGTTCAACTGCGGTCTCTGCATTGGCCTTATTCCTTCTAGCCCGACCCCCGGTCGTGATTCCCAGGTCTCTTTGCAAGATGGCAGCTGCGGCAAGACCTGCGTTTCCACGCTCCCTCCTAGCAGGTCTCGCAGGCTGTTCTTTAGGCGACTTTGAAGATGCCACCGGAGCGGTTGAGGTAGCTGGCGCAGGAGCTGAAGACTTTTTGTCGACTTTCTTCCCTTTATCACCGGATGGGCCGGCGGCACTCTTGTCTTTTTCCTTCTCCTTCTCCTTCTCCTTGTCACGTCTTCGCTTTCTGTCCCGTTCTCTCTTCTTGCCACCGGATGACGAGGTTGTGGATTTTGCATCGTCGTCCTCTGCAGCAGCAAGAGCAGCAGCCTTGCCTTTACCCTTATCCTTTATCTTCGGATTCAGTTTCTGCTGTTTGATAAACTCGACGAGTGGTGTGGTTGTGACCTTGGTGCCAGGTTCCACGATCGGGGCGTCGTAAGAAGGCGTAGGTATGGCTAATGGATCGCGGTACACCTTTTCGACGGCTTCGGTTGATATTTCCGTGTCCCCTTCAACTCTCGCTGCCGTTGTAGATGCAGCATTGGGACCTGTGTGTTTTAAATTTTCAAGGAAAGAGATGAACTCCGGGTCGTTATCGATTGTGCCACTTCGAGCATCATGGCGTGGCCTGCCCTTCGTTCTAGGGATTTTTTGGTATGGTGCGAATTCGACTTGGATGCGAGATTCCTGGCCTCGAGAGTCAATGAGTTGTTTGGCGTTGAGTCCGCTCTTGATTTGTATTAATGTTTCCATGGTTTTTGCCTTGGCTCCTCCGATAGCATATGTCGTAGGCTTGTTGCGACTAGATGAGCATGTTGTTAGCGGTTGAAAGATGATATTGATGGAGACAAGATGTTAAATACTCTTGAGGGACCTTTCCAGGTGTGAAGGAGGACCATTCGACCGTATCCTTGTTGATGTAATCGGCTGTGAGGATGTTATATTCCTGCTCTGTCATCGATGCTGGGATATGGCGGATTACGATCTTTAATTTGGGTGCTGGTGGGGCCGGCGCGGGAGCAGGAGCCGGTGCAGCGACAGGCTGTGGTGCCGGAGACGATTGAACGGGAGCAATGGCATTGCTCTTGCCGCGAGTTTTGATTTTGATTATTCCAGGAGTCGCCATGATGAAGTATTAGATGGTGGTGATGATGGCGATGAGATGAGGATGAGGATGAGGAAGGAGAAGTAAGTGGGATGATGTCCTCTTTGGATTTCCGGGGGACAAGCCCGACAACACAATTCCTCCCACAAACGGACGTCGTGTCGAAGCCCGTCTCGGGTGTAACCGATGTAGCGGGGAGGCTAACCCATCTCCGATTTTATTTTATTTTATTTTATTTTATTTATTTTATTTTATTTTATTTCATTTTGTTGATTATTAATTGCGACGGGCGACTCGACTTTATATTGAAGGCTTCTCCTTCCCAATCAATGATATATTATAAGTTGGTTGATGGTGTACAGAACAACGCAGAATCTGCAACAAGGTCGATTAAGAGTCATCCCGCCGCCGTTATATAAAGCCTCGTCTACCCGATTGACTTTCTCTAACGATTGAACATATACAATCATTAATTGCTGGAGTAAATACCTACCTTAAGTTAGGTACTTAGTATCTATATACTTCTTATTATTCAAGTACAGATAAAAATGCCACAATACTACCCCTCCCTCCTCCCTCACCTCCAAGAATGGGCCGTCGCCCAGCCCCTCTTCTTCACCGCCACCGCACCTCTCGCAGGGAACCACGTAAACATATCCCCCAAGGGCCTCCCATCGTCCTCTCTCGCAATACCCACCCCGAACACCCTCCTCTACCTCGATTCCACGGGTTCCGGCTGCGAAACAATCTCCCATCTCTACGAAAACGGCCGCATCACAATAATGTTCATCTCCTTCGACAAGGTGCCCCGCATCATGAGACTGTTCTGTAAGGGAAGAGTCGTGGAACGGGATACGAAGGAATACAGACGTCTCGTTCCAAACTTGGGCAGCGGGGAAACCAGTAGAACGGGTATGCCCACCGCCAGAGCCATCATACACTGCGACATCTTCAAGGTGCAGACGTCCTGCGGGTACGGAGTCCCACTCTTTCTGGAAGGGAGATGGGAGGATCGGAAAACTTTGAACTTTTGGGGCCAAAAGCAGGTAGAGGACGGCAAGCTGGGTGACTATCAGGTCAAAAATAACGTCAGGAGCTTGGACGGTCTGCCGGGCCTCAGATCTGCTAGAAAGAGAAAAGGTGAATGGACAAATATTGTCGAAGGGTGGGTTTTGCTGATTAGAGTTTGGGGTTATTTGGGCTGTTTTCTCATCGGTATATTCCTTGGAGTCATCTTGACAGCAACCAATCCTGGAGTTTCTGGCATTAAGAATATCTGGAATATGGACGGCAAGAGCCTCTTCTCGGATTGGTAGTCCCATCTTGCAACTAGCTTGCTCAAGCTAACACCCTTCCTTGAATGTATTTATATAACGAGCCAAGTAGGTCCTTCGTATTTGTGATTTAGCGTTTCAGAATGTACTTTGTGCTTTCGTAATGGAAAGACTCCGCTCAGCTTTCGCTCGTTCGTTCAACCTCACCCTCTAGCTATTGACACGACTTCAAAAGATCGGTCAACTATCTCTAACAGCGATAGAGGGAAAACACATCTCGCTGGTATAGTATGTTTTGTACATATCCAAATGCTCAATATCAGATTGCGATCGTAAACCCTACCTAGCTCGACAACCTCTCCAACTACACCACCACCGCATATTGTTACAAAAAGTATTCTCCTCTACCGCTTCTTCCGGGTGGAACCGCCCGTTGGTCGTCTGGAACAGCTCTAAATATCTTGAATTCTGGCTGTAGATCTTCCTTCACCTGCATTATACTGGCAACATTACCACATCTGTAGCAATAGTTCGGAGCCGACCATACCGTCACGACAGCGTTCTTAAAGTGGTACTGCAAAACAGCATTAGAAAGCTCATGCGGAAGTTTCATGAATGAAATGGTCTTACCTTGTAACCCTCATTAACAAGTTGATGGGCTCTTGCGATTAATGTCAAGTTATTGACGTGGTTAAACTGCGATCCTCAGTTAGATGCAATCTTGAAGTCTAAGCCTGTCTAAGATTAAAACATACCTCTGAAGCAACCTTGTCGCCGAACAGCCACCCAGCACCTCTTGGTGAGACTGCCCACGTGTCGACATCTATAAACGAGAAATTTCGTAAGTCTCAATGCCAACATGAACACTAAGGGATTGTCATACCTTCCGGATCGCTCCAAACCAAGTCGCAGAACGCTCCTTCGTGTGGAATTTCCTGTGCCCTGGCTACTACCCTGATTTGATCCAGCGTTCTAATCTCCGGACTCAATCCTCCGTGCACACACAGAACCTTCCCATCAATAATCGCTGCCAGCGCCAAAAAGTCAAAGACCTGACAGCAGCTTTTCCACACGCTCGCATTACCATATTTCGTCTGACACTCCTCGTAAAAGCCGTACACCTGCGTGATCTGTCGGCTCTCATGATTGCCCCGGACGAGCGTTATATGTGACGGGTATTTCGCCTTCAAGCACATTAAAAGAGTAAAAGTTTCTAGCGAGAAATAGCCTCTATCGACAAAATCGCCGAGGAAGACATAGTTGACGTCTGGTGGGAACCCGCCGCCTACTTTGAACAGCTCCATGAGATCGTAAAATTGTCCGTGGATGTCTCCGCAGACTGTAACGGGGGACTTGACCGGTTGTATATTCGATTCTGGCGACAGCAAAAACGCGCGGCTGTTAGTATCTTATCACGTGATCTGGATTCGTCCAAGTTGAAGATATACCTTCCATCAAACACTCCTTGACCAGCTCGCACAGTCTCTTCATATCGCTTTCCGGTAGGTATTTACATTTCTTCGCCATCTCCAGCCATTCGTCTGGACCCCCGCCGGAACTCGAGCTGCTCTCGCCAACGCTCATCGGGTCGGCTGTTGAAGGGTTGGTGCTGGGCCTTCGAGGTATGACAGGGGCAGCAGCACCTGGTGTCCTGCTACTGGTCGAGACGGACGATGCTATCGAGTTTTGGAACCCAGCGTACGAGGTGGCGAAGGAAGACGCGGTGGCGCCGCTGCTAGTATCGTCGACGTCGTCCGATGCGACGGCGGAAGAGGAAGCTGGCGAGCTACCAGCCGCGAGGTCCTGGCCGGCAGAGATCGATTCCGACTGGGCCTTGAGTTCGGACAGGAGCTGGGAGGGGAAGATGTTGGTGGACGAAGAGCGAGAGTGCCGTCTGGCGGTTGGCGGCTTTTGTTGCGAAATATTGGGTGGTTGCTGTCCAAGATGAGCTTCCAATGTGGTGGAAGTCTCACTCACAAAGCTTGTGAAGCTGGATTTTTCGAAGAAGGGCAAGGGAAGGAAAGCTGCTAGAGCTGAATTCGGAGAGATGTCCGTGTGCTATTATTGGTGAGATCGTTGGATGGTGTGGTGGTGCGTGGGCAGACAGGTCAATTCAAAGTGGGCTGTCGTTCCGATGCGGGCGGCATTCGCTGAGGGGGTACGTCGATTGATAAGCTGCGCAACGCACAGTATCCAACAATTTATTTCACTATTGATTTGACAATGAAAACCAGTCTTGTAACTAGAACTGTAATGAAAACATGGTTGGCTTGATTCAATTTAAAATATATATTTGACCTTGCATATATATAAGAGTCTATTCTACTCATCTCTGCTAGCAAATTTGGGCACCAACCACCAGCTGATGCCTGTCGCTACCAGCAGCGCCGTCATTATCGGTTGTAGCACTTGCACGCCAACCTTGCTCGCAATCACACCCGTAATAGCCGGGAAAAGAGAGCCACCTGTTTGAGCGAGCGCAAAAACGAGACCTAGAGAATTCACACGATAATATATCAGTTCTGTGAATTACTCTTGAATCTAACAACTGCAATTTACCTACCAAGAGCCGTGGGCTGTAGTCGTTTCGGAAATAACTTGGAGCCAACAGATATTCCCTTCAAAGAAGTATGACATCAGCTTAAACCTCAAATAAATTTAGATCTAGAGCTTGGCAAATCTGGAAGAAATTACTGACCGTTGCGAAAAAAGGTCCTGAGAAGAACCCGACGAACGAAATCGCAACAATATTCACAGGAATATTTGGCACCAGCCAGAAAACGAGTTGAAACGCCAGCGTCAGAACACAATACAAGAGCACCATCGGCCTCTCTCCTAGCCGCTTTGTTGACTCCGCTAGTAACAGCCTACCAAGAAACAATCCGCCGTTCTGACCCGCCGGCACATATCCCATTTTCGCCAACTCCCCCTTCCTTATCCGAACCAAGAACTCCACGCTCCATCCTGTTTAACGAATTATATCAAATTTATATTCTTTCAGATTTATTATTTTTGAAAATTGATAGTCGACTTACCTCCACCGGTTACTCCGGCGCCCAAAAATAAAAAGTAGTACAAACTCAAGAACCAGAGCGCCGGCATCTTTAGAACCTCCTTGATCTCTCCAACTGCCGATTTACTCCGGCTCACGTTCTGGTTCTCTTCCGTCGCCTCTTGACGAAGATGGACGTTCAAAGAATCCCGGAAGGCATAAGCCACGGCAACAATATTGATACCTCCCAGTCCGATCAGAAACCCATAAAACAACGCCCACCTGTCGGGTTTGGCTACGGCGATTGGCGTTGCAACGAACGGGGAAACTAGAAGACCCAATGCATACATTGCATGAATAAATCCGAGCCACCTATGCGCTCCTTTCACGCTACTAACATACGTGTTTGAGTGCGAATCCTGGTATGCTTGCCCCACAGATGTGAGGAAGAAGGAAACCGCAAACAGTGCGTATGGTGGAGTCCACACCCGCAGCACGTGTGCGAGTAACTGCACGCAGGCACCAATAATCAATATTGATCCAACCCCAAGGTACTTCAGCAGATGACTGTTCGTCAAAGCGGCGAACATCCATCCCACGAATGCCGCCAGATATCTAACCCCCAATATTTTGTCAGCGCTATGCCGGAAAAATAATCATCAGATGATTCTCATACATGAATGCAATATAATCCGTGGTGATCCCGTAGGTACGAAGGATATACGGAATAAGAGCACCCAGACACCCATCGCTCGTGCCAGCGAAGAAGAAGGAGAACCCAGCGCTCATAAGTTTGAACATTGTATCTTTAGTTAGTTTGATCGTTTCATCTTCGGCCACGACGGTCGCAGACTCTCGTGACGACGCATCGCGTCTCGTGTTTAGCTCGATTTCCACGTGTGCTTCGCGTGCTTTGAACCCATCTTGGGCTGTTTTCGGCGAAGCGAGAACAGCTGTTGGGACCTCTGTGATAGTAGCGGTTTGAGTTGACATTTTCAGAGCGCATGGGAGATACTGCTCGCAAGCATCCGCCAGGTACTAGCGGCGCTGGTACTATGTTATATATCTGTAATTCTTAGCTCTCCAGCTCTGAAATGTTTAGCTTCAGCAGATGCATGCTTAAGTGGAGACGATGTTATCGGAAAGACTTCGGCCTCATTTCGGTTAACCGCAACACGTCAGATATTGACTGGAGCTGCACAATTTCGACCTTCTTAGTATGGTGTATTAAGTACTTCAGTATGTATTATGTAGCTATTAGGTAAAACTATTATCTCGAACACTGAAATATTAGAATCGGCAGAACAAGTTGTAATTTTTGCGTTGGTAAGCGGGTACACCGCGGAAGTCTGGGGTATCGAGCCGGGCAATGAACGCGGTCTAGCTGTAGGACAATAAATATATTACGATATCTTGTCACGAATTGGTTCAGGAGCTCCTAGCCAAGAGCCAAAGCATCGTAGTCTATAATTTCAAAAAATTCATTCGAATTCACGAATCCGCAAACGCAAGTTTTTCAAAACACTACAAGTACTAGTCAGTGACGACGTTGTAACAGACCACAAAAGACTATTTTCCAGGTATATATGCATCACCCGCTCATGAAATAAGTCTTAAGCCAACTAGAGCTCCCATTTGATACCCAAGACTTTTCAGTGGATTTCTACCAATCTCTTGTCTGCCAGTTCCATTTCCAATCAATATCCTTGACCAATAATAATGTCGCAGCGTTAGTTTCCATCGGGTTGTGCCACCCTTGGCGCGACTGGATTCACACGCCGCGCCTCTTAAGGGATTTCGACAACGAAGGATCAGACGCAACCGACAACCTCGGACTTGTGGATTCAGCTTAATTGGCTTCAAATATAATGGTTTCAATTAAAATTTGTCTACAGTATACCAAGATCATTCCGTCAAGCATCGCTGCTGCGATCAGATTCGATCTGAAAACAGCTAGGAATTCGAAATATAATTACGCTGTTGTCTTCATGGGTATACTTCAGCCACATAGCACCTTTTGCTTATGGCTTCCACTAAAAACATATTTCTACCGCTTGGCGCAATAAAAGATTGATCCCGCGATCTAGGTCGCAGTAAGGGACAATTCTTATTTGCTGGAAAAGTAGAGCAGTTGCGATGTTAGCCATACAGTTTTGTCAGGATATCTCCCTAATCCCTGAGTGATTTGTGATACTGATAGTCTCGGCGAGACGCTAGTTCACAGCTACGATCCTATTATCTCAAGATAGTGATACGTGGTTATAGCTCACTGATCACCTCAATAGCCATTCGACCCGCGTAATTTGGGAAATATCTATGAATTATCCTTCCTATGAACTAGCTAGGCTTCTTTGCAGCGCACAAAAAGATCATAGCATGCACTACCTTGGCTTGTCAGCCTTAAATCTTGGTAAAATATCAGGATAATCGAATCTCTTACTTAAACTAACGAGACTAGAGATAGGAATTAGTATATATACCCTCAGTGAATAACCACGCCTATTTGGAGACATGCAACTACAACTGCGTATATAAGATAAATACCATCTAAAAACGAGAATTGCTCAAAATCTTGTACTCTAGAGGCCCCTGACCGATATCTTCCTCTTCTTCCTCAGAATTATTATCTCCCTAAGAACCTTTAAATATTATAATTCGAGGGAACTATCACACAGTCTCTAAGAGATATAAGACGCCATGCCTATCTCCATCTCAATCAGACCACCACAATTTTCTACCGCAACATTCTCCCAACCATGTGGCAATAACCTCTTTTGCTTTGTCGGTGGCTCAAATTATACAACTGGCATGTGCGGTACATGGCTCGGCATCGACAATTACTGCTGTACTGTCTATGATGGCGACAGACGGGGAATACCTACCACCAATACCTGCGGCTCGATAGCCGGTATTCACGACAGCACATTCTCAAACTTCGGCACACTCGCTGTCAGCGTTCCTAGTACCTGTCCGACCAAAGCTACAGCCGTTTCAAACGCTTACGCAGACGATGATCAAAAATGTTGCCCGTACGATGATTACTCCAGGATCGACGAGGATCTCGCTACAGTTTACCTTTACGAAGATTTGGAAGAAAGAGGAGTAAGCACCAATCTAACGGGAATCAGATGTCTGAACTTGACAGTCCAAGGTGTAAACCCCGATGATTCGGGATCCAGCTACAGTGGAACAAAAACTGGAAATACCGGCTCGGGCTCGGGTTCAGGTTCAGGCTCGAGTGCTAATAAACCCAACGGATCTGGGATTTTGACGGTTTCAAACTGTCTTCTTGGGGGTGCTATCATGCTAGTGGCGGTGGTTACACAATTTCAGTTCTGAGTGGGTGCGATATATACATGTACAATTACATTCCAATTCAATTTTGGGAAATAAATTTCGTTCAATATAGCTCTAAGATAATCATAAAATACAATAATCAAATATAATTTCTGAGCTATCCACATCAGTCAAAATGCACGGTGCAGCGTTAATCTTTGGTCTTGTTTCAGGAGTTGCCTACCCAAACAGTTTCGTACTGACAGGACTGGGTCTCATAGCACTGTCGCCTTCTGGCTACTGATTCATACTAGGACGATACTATGCGTCCGTTGAAATTCACCTGTCACTCAATATTCAACATTAAAATTATTGGCGAACCAGCTGGCCAGGACTGTGAGCAGTCTTGAGACCTAGATCTTCTATTTCCACTATGTGAGTATTCTTTGTTAATTCTTCAAGCAAAGTTCGCTAAGAGAATAAATAAAGTATATCCAGTTCAATTTAACGCATCCTACTATGCTGGGTACCCTCTTTGCACTTGGTGAACTGTAATCTACTGTAACTACATTTGATACTTGTTTCGTTGAGCAGAAACATGCTTCGTAGTTTATTCTCTTATTTTGTTATACCGTTTGTTACAAATAACAAAAAAAAGGAGATACAATGCCTATATATTGTATTCTCACTTCTATACGGGAGTGCGGGGCTCTTGTGAGCCATTTTGATTCCTTTATACCGAACATAATTTATCCTAGGTCGCAGTGTCGAAGTTAACTATTAATTTAATACACTTTAATAGATTGTAATAATTGTTGTGCTACCAATATCCTCATCACGTATTATATTAACATGAGAAGGAGTATACGGCAGTTAAATGTACAGCTCGTTGGGTGAATATTTCATCTTAATTGGTCTCGAGAACATCTTAATCAAGGTTTCAAACATATCGTCATCATCAGATTCCGGCTCAAATCGACTATGGTATACGCAATACGAGTTACATTACGAGTATTTGAGATACTACGCACTCGCTTCATCTAGCTAGTATATCAAGATCAGAGATTTGAGACGACAGGAACAGGATTTACGTTTAGTGTAAGTTTTGCCAATCTTTGCTCAGAAGCTTGATTGATATTGTCTATCGCAGGATAAATTAACCAAAGTTAAAACCAGGTCACAAGTGCTTATTATGTAAAAGAGCACTATATCGCGAAAAATAACTCGCGAGTCTAGCCTTGGAGCCGATCCATTAACCTACCTGCAAGACAGCAAGCTCGTGAACCTGCTAGCTCTGCATATGCATAGGCAACCGCCGACAGCCACTGTGCATGATGATAAGCGAAAGACCAACGTCAGTAAATCAGCTAGGCATCCGTGGGGTTTTTGGTCATGCCACTGGAGCAGCCATGGTTGTCAAATGGTTAGCTGCCAATGACTTTTCAGTATTATTATTTGCCTTCTGGAGCCCTAGACACCCTCTGCTGTCAGCCAACTGACCATGACTAGTGAGCGTAGTGGCGATGTACCCCGCTTTCGTGTGATCTTTCCCTCTCAACTTAATCGCTGACTGGTTTACAGGCCATTCTTCTCGAAACCCGGGAAGATATATTCTAAGCTTCAGTTGCATGGAGGGTTAGCCAGCCAGGTTGCACCGATTTTGTTGGGAAAACCTTGCATATCCCTAGGACATAGTATCCTTTAGTTTCGGTGTCTCTGAAATATCTCGACGCATCCAGCTAGCATGGCAAGCATCAGGATAGAACTGGCAACGATTCCTAGTCTTGTGCGCTTTGCTTCGCTCTGGGGACTTGAGCGATAGACCCTGACCATCAGCTATCCCGAAGCTTTCTTGCCAGCTCTCTGTCCTTTCTTTTTCTCTATGCTACAATGTACTGTTGCACCAAAGGCGGTATTCAGGATGGTTTGATAATCACTGGGGCTGACGAAAGAGGGGTTCCAATGCGGGGCAAATTTTAACAAAAGATCCGATGTTTTATGGCCAGGAGTTCGTGCAGGGTCAGTTTCTTCACCTGCCGAACCTGGAGAGGCGCTCGAGGCTCATCGCCCAATTCCCCTTGTCACACGCCATCGAAGACCGATCACAGTTATTGTTTAGTTGTGTCGATAAACTCCTCGCGTTCAATCTTCGAGCATATCATCATAAGCTACAAGCTTCAGTATCCGGTATCGGCATTCGACCATATTTTGCACTCAAATATAGCGTTTATCTCCAATTAGTATCATGATATGACTTAGCTCCGCCAGTCCGTACGAATACAGTGTGCGCATGCATGCGCACATTACTTTGACTCGGATATTTTTTTAGGATAATTTTTTCTCTCCATACTACACGCACAGCCACCGTCTTCTAAGAGGTGGTATCAAGACTTGATATCTCCGTCGATCGAGTCGTTTCACTGAACGGTTAGCCCCGCCGGGATGATAATATAATACGGTTCGTACGATGTTCAAGTTCAAAGTTCGTTCCTAAAATATTGAAACCCGGCCGGCCGCCACCGGAAGCGTTAATTCTCAACACGGGAATATACCCTCTCCTAGTCGAAACTTTCCTAACGGTTGAGCCTTTTTAGCCCGCGTCTAAAGCTTATAACTGAAAATCTGTTTCCTGGAATGTTGTATCGGGAAATATTCGCGAGCGGGTTTTCAAATTTCGCTACTAGAATACCACTTCATGGTTGAGTTGTCGACTCTATCTGGAAGGACGATGGAAACTTCACCTTACAAACTCGTCTAGCTGAACCGCCACGCACGGCAAAATACACATGTTTGCTGAATTAAAGAGACAATCTAACTTCTTCATATGGATGCGCATGTTGAGATCGGATGTTCGACTATCCGAAATCGCTCGACAGACCCGGGTCTCTGGTTTTGTAATTACTCGAGTTCGGCCGGCCGGCCTAGAGCTAAATTATGCCTACGATTGTGTTATCGATATCGATAAAAAAAATGTTTCCTTATTTCCGAAACTATTTGGAACTCAGATGCTACTTGATACCTGGCTAGGAGGTATTGATGTAATACAGATGCAACAGTGGCTCAGACATAGACGTCGTATACTCCATGGCCGAAGACCTAGAAAAATATCACTGATACCTCGAGGCCTCTCACTAGCTATCATGAGAGGATTAGTTCTGCTAGTGAATATTCCAATTGATCAGCATTATCTGTGATAGTTCTTCTTACTTGGGTTTATTCCTAGTATCTTATCTCTTGATGTAGCTGCAATGTTGTAGCTTTCGCAGCAACTATATTTGAAGCTAAACTGCAGTCTCGAATTCTAAAGCAGAGACGTTAGCCTATTTCATGATACGGACAAAGGTAACCGGCCTAATTTACCCATCGCTGAATTTCGAGGGATATTTTAATTGGCTTGAACCTAGGCATTCTAGATCGTACGCTACTACATTACTATTAGATCATGTTATTCACCTAGGCTATATGGTTACATTAAATATAAACAATCTTCCAGCTGGGCCTATAGAACGATATCAAGGAATATTCCCTTGTATCTTTGAGATCCTTGTTGTGAATGTTTGGGGGTAGGTTGAAAGGCGAACCGCCTTGCTTCGAAAAATTCGCCTATCAGATCGAAATTATAACTAAGCACGGCCCAGGTTGCCTCCTCGAAATCTACATGGTGTAAGAGGCACAGAATTGACAGGAGGTAGAGTAGAGCATTCCCTGTTAATGAACGCATTTCATGAGGTTTGTGATTAGAGGATCGATTTACGCTACAAAAACTTGTCTTGTAACCAAGCGCTGACCATAGCCATAAGGGCTTCAGGGAAAGGTAATGGGTCCTCCTAGCTCTGCTGCGCCCAAAACATAGGTTAGAACAGAAATAGTTGCGTCAACTAACAGTCCAGCACGTCAACATGAAGGATGATATCGATTCAATGAATTGAATTCAAACCAAAGTGGGCAGATTCTGCCCAGCTTTTAGCATGATGGCAGCAATGTCCATTTAGACATGTCCCACTTGGCGGCATCGGAACTTGCCATAAATGCATGCAGCCACCATGTTTGAACTTCGAATACGAAGCGCAGGGCAAAAGCCCGGTTTTTACATGACTTGAGATATGCATACAAGCTCGCAGAGAAATGCCAAATTCGATCATACTTACTTTTTCAAATATCTCTCTAAAATATGTGGGATAAGGATTCGCTCGTGAGGGAAACACCCCTCATTGCGCCAGGGATTTCAATCTGGATTCGATCAGCGTAAACGGCTGGAATATTTGACGTTGTTCTGCATCCTGCAGTACTGGTTTCTCGCCAACCGTGCGTCGCAGGACTTGTTTATGTGGGTTATCGTCCAAAACCGCTGTCAAGCCACACCTTTGTACATGTATCCCATGCCCACCATCAGTTGCAGCGGCGACCACTTCTCTTGGCGAGGGTCATTCATTGGCTTTTGGAATTTCAGCGATGTTGCCTAGAGAAAGCTTTCGGCGTGAGCGCAAGGAAATGGTATGATGAGTTATCAAGAACGTGAAATCTTTTCTAATCGAGGAGATATTCCCGTGATACGATGGGACGAAAGCTTCGATAATCAATAAATCGAACTAGAAGCTGTTATGAAGCGCTGGAAAACTCCTGAGCACGAAAGCTTACGACCTGAGAAGTTTGAAACAACAGAAGGGTTTTGCGTTGTTTAATTGGCGAGCCCCGGGACATACACCAGGGAGCCCGACAGGGGGTCTGCTCGCAGGCCGACGCTTCGAACTGCAGTTTTCTGACTAGTCATGTTATTCATTAAATGTCCTTAATTTTGGGGCTCAGGGTCATGTCAGAGGGCATCGAAGAGTTCCCGTCAGCTGCTGACGATACGGAGGCGAAACGTGGGTCCACCCTTAATTGAAATATCAGTAGGCAAATGAAAATATATCACGGCACGAAAGGCGAGTTTAGTTTACAATTCTTCAGGATGCATTTTATTTGCAGCTAAGTATATGTTTCCGGTATTGACAATCTATATGCATCCTGGGCCACTACGGCGTACATCTAGATATCTATCATGAGAAGTAATCTTAGTATACAACATGTCGACAACACATTTAGGAAGTTAAAGTGTCTGGTTACGAGACTGGGACAGATTGCCTCCGGCTAGCGCCTCTTAATTATACATAACGGAATCCAAATCGGACTGATCACGTCTCTGATATCAAAATAATATATAACTAATAAATCTCAACCAATTGCAATGGTTACATAATATTCTGTGATACGAAACGATTGGATACCGCGGTACCGAGGGTTTAGTGCCGCACAGGTCCGGATGCATCAGCATGTCTCAGTGTATCCTACTCAAGTGCGGCCTAAAGTCCAAAGGTAATGCTCACCCATCGAAATATTCTAACATGAAAGTTTTTGGTGTCGACAGTCGCCCGAGGCATATTTTGACTTACGGTACGTCCAGCTCGCAGACTGATACCTCCAATCACCGACATGGAATACAAACTCAAGACACATTACCCATGCTTACGTACCTAGTATACTTGCCCTAGAATGTGATGCATCTTTTCTGCAGGTCTCACATTTCTGTCTGCATATTACCCTATATCCTTGAGTTTGCGCATTCGGGCCTGAGATTGGAGATATAAATTGACATATTCTGAGAATTCCTCATATTGTTCAAGTAAATTTATTCCAACAGGAATATTCTGGTTACTCGAGCCCAGTCGATGGTCACGCGTGGGGTACTTTTTCTGATGATCGATCCAGGATTAAGCTTGTTATCTTCAATTTGACCAAGCGCTTTTTGAACTTTCGAACGAAGTATTGCACAGGGTAGACGCTTCTCGGATATATGTGCCATAGAAAAAGAAAGAACGAGAAATACCCTGGCTAACCTAGCGCTCTGTAATGACAGGATTCCTGTAAAACATTTTCGTAGCTTCACAATAATCCCTAACCACCGATCTCAGAACCCGGCATGGCCTTAAAGATCGGTATAAGGGTGCGGATTCAATTGATCAACGAACTAAACTACATCGTAGTGTGTACGTTCGCGCTCACTAGCAATAGCGCTAAAACATACCCGTGAAACACATAGATCCATCTTGATCTTGAATACGAAGTTAAGTAGACCTTGCTTCCGTATGGCATTTCCCAGATTCTATATGCAATGCCGTTCTCCTCGATCCAAGGAGGACTATTTTTCATAACTTCCGATATCATATCCAGTATACTATGATAGCAACATCTCGTCGTTTTTTGAGTGTGTTGTAAGCTAAGATCAGACATTCCGATTGCTCGATCGATCACATAAATACGACGTATCACATATCAAATTTGAGGTACGTATAAAGAAGATTTAAAACTTCGTGTGAATGCGTGCAACGTCACCGCCACATCGATACGCGTGGATAGCTTAGCATCAGAACTCAAGGGAACTGGCCCGGCCCTCGTACTAGAGAAAGCCAATCCCCAAGGGCCTAGGGGCCCCCCGAGCTTCTCTTCGTAGACCCCAAGAGTGGTTCTAACCATACTAAGCAGCTAAGTCTGCCAAATATCCCTCATCCCTGGATATTTATTTCTACACGATCAATTCTTACAAGTAGAGGCTTTTACTTTTTCTTTTTCGATCTGGACTACCCGCCATACACCAGTGTCAAAAAAGAGAGATACGAATATTATGGCTGTCTTACGTACTTTTTTCAAAAAATGTACAAGTAAACACCGTTACAGTATCGATGGCTGGTCTAACAGGGTACGTTTTAAATCAATCAGAGGATTTGCAAGGTCATTGACAAGTGCAATAGCATGGTTAGGCCCATGAAAAAGTTATGAGGGAAAATATTATTTGACGGGAAATTCTCCTGGAGGGTACCTCAGGGAGTCAGCCTGGCCGCCCCCAGTGTCCAGTTCAGGGAAATATCTTCCAGCGAGCCACAAGCCATGAAACGTAGTTGATCCCTCGTGCCGTGTGGACGAACTGCGTAGGCAGCGACATTTCTAGCCAGACAGTCGATCGATCCCGCTCGGAAGAAACAAAGAAGCGGCAGAAGACTAGTATCAGGATCCTGGCCAATCCGAGATGGCTCCTTGCCAATGACAAGGCCATGTGCCGATGTATGTATGCATGCAATCCGAGTGAGGGATCTATAATAAGTATGAAGCTGAAGCGGAGACAGCGGCAAACTGCTTGCGGCCGTTGCGCCGAAGGTCCTCGACCAGATATAATGGATCAGGGTGTCGAATCAAAGTCGCCGTTGGTCGGACAATGGCTGCATCCAACCGGATAATTAGAGGTATATTTTTGAAATAGAATAGAATCAGGATCCATAGTATTTTTGGAGGTCTCTGGCGGCTGACTCCATTCTCCAACTGTCACCGAGGACGTTGTTTCAAGCGGTCAAATTAGTTGCCACCAGAATATTCATAGAACAGTATCCTATAGTTGTGGCAGTCATGACAAGGAAGAGCGTTTTCGGGCACTGATCGTTTTGGAAAAAAAAAAAAAAAAAAAAAACTAAACTCAGGCAACGGCTACGAAGCCCCCGAGTCTGCACACGATGCACGATTGGGGTTGTCAGCAAGGCATCGTAAAGTCAGACAATATTTAGTTAAGTTTCAATGACACATATGCACATACGTGATATAGATATATCGATATATCCCAAATACAGGTATATGGGATCGATTTGCAATATTGATTTGACGTACACCTACGTACACCAATTTAGAATATACAATGAGAATTCATGCCTCCTTACCGACGCCGACGAGAAGTTTTACAACTAAAATGCCCCGACTTACGTCCTAGAAAGTTCTATAGTCGATAAACTTAGCCCCAGACAGGATAAGAGGCAACAGGGATAAAAGATAATAAGCAGTCATTTGCACTTGCACCTTTTTCAACAACACAAAGCCTTTCACATGCCAACGTTGTGTTTGTCTCGACATTGGGCCGAGTTAGCGAGACCGAAGTCAGCTCTTCCTAATTCAATTAATTCATGGATCTCGGACATTTCGATAGTTGTTGTGAAACATTCCAAGGTTACTAGGCCCGAGAGGAAAGGGGGCCTATCCGACTCGGTGAATAAGAAACCAACAGATTTGAAATATGACATGTAGATGCATATTTCAACAGTATACTAGTATGGTTCATGCAGCATGCAATAAGATATTAAAACTGCAACTGTCTTGCAATTGAGATCGACAGCTAGGTAGTCTGGTAGCACAGTATGTTTCTTTCAAGCCTCAACCCGTCAGGCGGGCTTCGGAGGGGTAGACCAGCTGAGACATTTTACGCACGGATCTGCGAAATTCTTCGGCTTCGGTATCCTATATCGTGCATAAGATAGCGATTTGTGCATATGAGGTTTGATTCGTGTGGGAGGGGCAAATTTTGGAGGGCCAGCACCCCGCAGTATTTGCAGCAAGAGGCTTGGCCGAACCAACCGATTGTCGCAGACACGAGGCTTCTGGACGCCAAAGGCGACAAAATGTCTTAAATTTCGGCCTTAAACTGGATCGATTGCGCGGGTACAACATTAATTCACGTTTTATAATACCATAAAAATAGACTCCGATAGCGTTTCGGAGGCACACGGGTGGAGTACTTGCAAATTAATAACTTTGTATAGCAAAAAATTAATGAGAGAGAGAAAAAGAGAGAAACAAGTGCATAGCAGGCTACAGTTGCCAGACCCAGCGGTGCATATTAATCCAAGATACAATCAAGTGCACACCGGTCTAGCTCAAACAATTATTACAACAGATAGATCACTTAGGTTTTCTTTTCTCAATAGTAGTCTACAGAGCGTCATGGTGAGAGTGAAGATTAGGAGCACATGGAAAGCTCATTGAACGAACGAACTGCCAGGGTAAGGCTCCCCTCGTCCGTGCGTGTACTATTCTAGATAAAGTTTAGTAGTGTCTTAGTTTCCTCAAAGGCTCAGGCTTCCTTCTCTGGATCGTCGCGGATGTTATCCGCTTAAGGAGTTGAAATTATCCCCGGGATTGCAGGTTCGACAAACTACGTAGACGGTATGCAGGCGGTCATCGACCGTTCTATTTCCTGCAAAAGTAATTTTCTCTTTCTGTTCTTTCTCAGATCTGAGCAAGTAAAAACGGGCGGCCACACGAGAAAGAGAGCGAGACCGCGAAGCCCCTTCCTTTTCAAAGATCCATTTCATTATGCAAAAAGGCTGGTAGGCAGCAGTCAGAAATGCTATTTTTGATCACTTCTAAACCGTCTAGAAGGTTTCCCAAGAAGGCAGTTCAAATGTGTCAAGCCTTATGCCTCACACAACGCAATCTCGCTTGTTCGGCCTGGAGCCCCGCAAGTCGGTTGGACCTGTGGTAAACGGGCTTGTGCTGCGAGCTGATCCATGGGAAACTTCCCTGGAATAGCGAGAACCTCGGGGCAGGGAACATTATCGCTTAACTAGACGCGAAGGCACATGCTTCAAATAAAACGGAGGACGGCGGACACCGTGTGAGAAAGTTTCCCAGGGCCTTAATTTTTTAATTTACTGATTAAATTTCGGCAGAACTTTTTCCCATTCCATCTTTTCGATCAAGGAGAAAGAATCTCACCCGAGACTCGATCTCACCCCATGCTGTAAGCAGAACACCCTGACGTCGACATGTCAACAGAAAAATTGCTAAACTGTTTACTGGTGCACCCGGTACCAGTTTATTTAAAAAATTTCAATTTTTCTGCAGGTGCACCGCCGCACCGGAAAGCAAAGTGTTGGGTAACGGTCGAGCCGAGCCCCACCGCCACCAGCTTTCGTCATTCCGCTGCAACGATAGAATCAAAACAGATGATGAGGCCAAGGTAACACAAACGATAAAATTTAGGGGGAAAATTTGCTCTCAGAACAAAATTCGGAAATCAGTTGTCATTGATGGAAATTCAGGAAACACAAGACTTGAAAATTCAGGGAAAAGCTCGAAAAGTTCCCCCAAGAACCCCACTAGCCACCTCCATGCGAAGAGGAAAACCACCTCGGCTACACCAGTAATTGCGTCAGGGTGGACGGAAATTCCAAGCAGAACGAGAGATAATCAATGCTACCCTAACACTCGAACGCTACGATAAGCTACACCCTCATACCTCTACTGCTGGTAGCATGGTGCTGCTGCCTAACTGACTACCGGGATCAGGAACATGTGCTAGTGCATGCTATTACTGCTGTGTGGTTGCCGTGAAACAAGGGTACTTGCAGGGAAGGTCGGCGAATATTGTTGGCAGCTTGACCACCAGAATGGCTTGGCACTACAGAACATTAAGCTTTTCAGCATCTTGGCTAATTGTGGATGCATGTCAATATGTCAAACCCCCTATGAAGAAGAGTAAACGGTAAAGCGAATTATTGTGTCGTCTAGGGTCCTAATACTCGGTATCGTTTGCTTTTGGTGGGACCACGCATCCATTAGCATGCTGTGTTTTGAGGTTGCTAGAGACAAAATGCAAATAGAAACAGTGGTCGCCTTCAGTATTATATTATGCTATATGGGGTTCCCGAGACAAAGATCGTCCGAAAAGACGATCACTGAGAGAAAGGGTGTGATTGGTAGAATCGAAATTTCACATCTCACAAAGCGAAATTTCGAAAGTTGCTCGATGCAAGCAAACTTTAGATGAAGACAGCGGGAGAGCAGGGGGGGAAGAAAGAAAGAAAGAAAGAAAGAGGGAGAGACATAAAGAAAAGAGGGGTATGAAGTCTGGGCGTGGAGTGGTCGTTAAAGATATGAAAGAAAGAAGTGATATCCTTGTCCCCACGATCGCGATATGGTCGTTGGATAAACGGCTTACCAGAAGGCTATGATAGGTCAAAATCTGACGCCCAGAGGACCTCGTATGGCTATCAGCGGCATCCGCGTTACTTACGAGATCAGTTGATGGATATCTCGGACTCTCACCCTGCGCTGCAGAGCAGAAAAGAGCTGCCTAGAGACTGTAAGCGGATCCCTGGCCGCATTTTAACAAGCTAAAAAGACGGAGAGCCAATCATGATCCTTGCACAATATGCTCGGAATCCCCCATATATATAATATGAAATGCTTCATGGCATATGGACATCGAGTAGTCAGAACGAAAGACAGCTCGCCATAATAATTATCTTTTGTAAACTGGGTATTCCCTGCGGGTCTGGATTGGCGATCAGAAGTATTCCAACTTGATTCAAGCCTTCGATATCTGGTGATATGATGCATAATGGTTCTGAAAATTTTTGCGAATCTATAGCAATATTAAATCGCAAGCGGATAAGCGCAAGCACAAGAGATTATGCCATATTATATTGAATGCAAATGTAAGAGACAGACTGGACGTTAGACGTCCCAGGTACTGCAGAGATTGAACATTGCGCAGCACGTGCACATGTACATGTAAACTTTCGACCTGGACGTATAAATACAGTGGGGCTCGTGGGGCAAATATATTAGCAAGTTACCCAGGGTTGAAGGCCATGTTCAAGAAAATTTAAGACCCATGACTAAGGAAAACATAACCTTTCTCATCCTAATCCCGGAAATAGAAAAATTTAAGTCAAAAGTACTGGCCAGTGATTTTGTCAATAGCCGTAGCTGGTCGATCGATCAATTGAATTCGACGCTGTTATTTCGTGTGAAGACAAAAGCTGGTCGAATTTTGCGGCAAATGTGTTGTGGGGTGGAAGACGTCGTGTTATTGGTTGACGTCTGAACTACCAACCGCCGCAAACGTGGAAATCATCCCTCCGCAGCTCAGCAATCGATACATTTGCCATCGAATGGTATGGCCGTAGTCGCACCTTTCCGATGTTACAGACCATAAATCCACCCTATCGTATCGAGGGTATACCTATCGACAGGTCGCTTGGCTTGCCCTACCTCATTCTTCATGCTTCAAGCTGTCCCCAGTCCGATTTAGTCTCGCATGATGCTAGTATCTGAGATGGCCGATCTGGTCACTTATGTTTCGAAACTGGAACTCATTCTCCGCCAACGAAACGTCGGTATTCTTCTTCTGCCTGATTTTAGATCTCCCAAATTAATACATCGGTCGACCTGTTATTTTTCATGCTTGTGGTCTGAATTCTGCTTCGTATCGCAATTCCCATCTCCGAGTGTCGATACGGCGGCGGTTTAAGCCACGGCAAGAATGCATTCTGTCGATGGCATGCTGTCGACGGAGGCAATATTATTATCACTCCATACAATATGCTGGTACGAAGATATATACTTCGAACTGCTTCCCTGTCCATTTGGGGGAGTTTTCTGGGCGTCGCTTGATTCGGTGAGGGATCGAGGGGGGCACCGGGGAGACCTGTACTGCAACGGCCGAACAACCCTCGGTTGCCTCAGGTTCCCCTGTGTCGCAAAAAGGAAAACCACCGAGATGCAGCATTGAAAAGAGATGTCATTGGTAAGGTTTCTCGTTTCTTTTTCTGCTGTTCTTGCCTGCTTTCACGTTCATGAACACGAACAAAATTTGATTTTTATGCTTTTGTGGTGGTAGCCCGTCAGAGGCATTGGACCGCAGGGCTCCACACTTGCACATCGAGGAGCTAGGCCCGCAGCATATGAATGGATTTTCTTCTCGCTCCCTTAGCATCGCATATGTTAACGCATTTTAGTTTTGATTTTAATTATTGATCAAGGACGAACGCCGCCTAATGTCTTTGCAGCAGACAGAAGTCTCTGTGTGGGAAAAGAAAATAAAAAAAAGTAACAGCAGTTTCGTCAGACCTCTCTCCCCACTTACGAACCTCGGTTTGAACCCAATCAGGTTCTATCGCAGGAAAATCTGCGCTGAAGTGATCCCCAGAAGAGGCATGAAACTTGCTTTTCTTGGACCGTGAGACATACATATCTATGTACTGTTGAGATTATCGCAAATTACTGGATGAATCCGTTTTTGCGTATGGACAATGGAATAGCTAATTAACAACTTTCAGCGAGATATCTTCTTTTCCAAAGCTCCAGCTCATGGTTTTACATAAATGGATGAGTTTTCGACCCGTTTTCGGATACGGAGATATTCCAAGGTCAACGGAGGTCGAACACAGATAACAACAACTGAAAAGGGCCGACCCCCACAAGTAATATCATAATCCAAGATCCAACTTTCGAGACAATCTTTTCAACCCAAAACCTGGCAGTGCACGCTGCAGAGCCACCAAGCTACGACCGAATCAATCTACTTTTTTAATTTATGAACACCCTTCTTACTCTGGATTTCCTTGCTTTGTCTTCCGTCACCAGGTTCGGATTCCTGTGTCTGCCAAACCCTGAAGCTATCGGTCCTTCTCTTTTGGAATTTTATAAAATCTTCCCGCTTCGACGCTGGTACAATAAACTCTCCACTCGGGTGCCAACTGCCTTCTTCTTTTGACAGTAGACCTGCCCTGGCCACTCAGTCGCTTGACAGCCCGCAAACACGAGGACCGGTTTTTGGCAATCCTTTGCGGTCATCCTCACCAAAAACATTCTGGAAGCCCTTGATAGAACAATTCGACTGAGCCGAGGAACAGTGTCGCACGCGCGCGCGCACATACACACTGTTCTGTCTGTCTGTCTACAGATGTGTCTTTCACGTTCCAAGTAGCGGCCCTTTTTACTTCTTTCTCTCGTTGGGCTTCCGAATCTCTAGATTGTTTGACACCTACCTGCTTGAGAATTGATCCCTGCCCAACACATCCGTCGCGGACAGAACTATACACACCGAATTTCTAGTTTGACCAGTCCGCATAATATCGCCAGAGCAGCTTTGAGATCACCTTGGACCAGGTTTTGGCATATCTCTCGCAGAGGATACTGTCTTCGGAACATTTTAGACTTTCTAGTCACGATTTATAAGGTATGAAAGAAGAAACATTCGAATTCAACAAGATCCATATCTTGCCTAGCCTCAATGCCCTCTTTTCTTCATTTGTTTTTCTTACCTTTCGTATATGTCATGTCCATCCACCATGATAATACTGCAGTGGACCGGGAAATAAGCAAAATTATGACTTGGTCCAAACCCCAAGATCGCAAAAGATGCCCCTTCTTTAATTTCCTTCCCTTCTATCGAGTACACCCCGCATACTTTGGGCTTTTCGCAAGAGCTGTCAAGATCAAGACCGTCATGCTTGATGTCCGTCGCTAGCTCGCATCTAGCATGCACACTAGAAAGAACATGAAGCCCACCTGCATACGGAGTGCAACACATGCACCGCACACTTGCTTGATCCCTTGGGCTAGTTCATTTAGTACGGGCTGCTAGTATACTTGGTCCTGCGTCGCATTAAAGCGTACCAAAGCAGAACGGGTGTCTCTCGCTGAAGTCGGGTTTCAATGTGCTACAGCCAATACAGCGCCCCGCCCGCCGTTGGCCCAGACAAATCCCCTTTCTATTCTGTCGCTTTTTTTATTTTTGCTGCAATTGATTGGGTTTCGGCTACTTCTTGATACTGACTTGATTTTATTCCATGAAGGAAAGCTTGTGATACAGGGCCTCTGTTCTTAGAGACATATCCGAACTCCCAGACGCTGTTAGCCTTGCCTCACAGCGCCTCATCGTGCGTTAAACCGACGTTGCTCAAAACCCACTCTGCAGAAGGCCTCTAAACCCTCCTGTGTCTTCAATTACTACGCTACGGCTTCTAGCCTGACATTCGGGTCCTCTTGCTTGTTCGTCCGCCCACTGCAAGCTGGATCTACGACTGTACCAGCGGCATAGTTCTTTTTTTGATTCTGCTACTAGCTTTTCTTTTTCTACTCGTGGGGACTAGACTCGCACCCCCCCTTGACACTGTCTCTCCCTCGTTCACAAGCCAGGCTACCTCGTCCGTTACCCTCGCCTTCCCTTTGCTTGCTTCCTTTTTATGCTTCCGTTCTGCAAGATCATACGTGACGAGTTATAGCGCCCTTGGAACCCTGCTCACTGGTCTCCCACACACTTGTCGGCCCCCCAGACCCACGGCCACCCTTACATCCCTGCCACCTTGCTTGACTCTCCTGTTAGTCCTCTGGTATATATCATCGACGTTCAGGCGCCACTATCAATTCCCATTTTAAGCACCTACCCATATTGAAAGACATTTTACTCGGAAAATAAGAAAAAGAAAGCACCAATACAGTTTACTAGAAGACCGCTAGAAAGTACTCCGTACCCACTCTCGCATCACATCACATCTGTCAAACCCACCCACTTTCGACATATATCTCCACTATTACTATCTCTGCCTTCCTCAATATATATCTACCCTCCTACCCCCAACTTCTTGTTTCCCTTCTCTCAGACATACAGACATACCTCATTTACCAGTCCGTACCTTCTCGAGGTCTTACACAGTGGATCATAGACCTTCGCATACAACCTTATCACCCACACTCTACCTTCACACAACATCATTCGTATCTACCAACATATATCATACCTTCTCAGAATATAAAATAATTCAACAAACAGATCGCACCTATATATACACATATATATAACAAGATGAGTTCAACAATGATGCAACAACCTTCCAACACGACGTCGCCGACGCATATCAAGACAAAAAGAAGAAGAAGAGCGCCACCTTCCGGCGCCTCAGAGCCTTGTCATACTTGCCGACAAAACGGTCGTGTATGTGACCGAAGACGCCCGTACTGCACTCAGTGTATCGAGACAAAGGGAACATGCTCTGGATATCGTACTCAGCTCACATGGGGCGTTGGCGTCGCCAGCCGAGGAAAGTTGAGGGGTTTGAGCCTCCCAGTCCCTCTCTCTGAAGAGGAGAGAGCCAAAAAGAATACCGCCATGGCTGCTGAAAAGAAAGAAGAGAAGAAGAAATTGAAGGCTGCTGGCAACTCTACCAACGCCGGAATCTCAAAGCACAGCGCTTCTGCTTCCATTTCTTCTCTCGCTTCAGTTCGAAGTATGAGCAGCCAGGACCTCGCGACTTTGACCAATATGGCTTCAGGGATTTCTTACAACTCGCCTACCGAACCCGTTGTTCCACAATATCAGTATCCTCAGCTGACTTCTTTGAATACTGGGAATCACCCACCTCAGTTTCAGAAGCTCATGCAGGCTGCTCACCACGCCCAGGGTGGACTTTCTCTGCTCCTCTCTCCCATGGATGACATGCATAGCCAACATGTTGAATATCACGGTGATGGCGGCTCCACTCCTGAAATCTACTCGCCCATGTACTCTCCAGTCGACGGCGGCTATCTCCATAGCCCAGTTGATATCATTCACATCTCGCAGAACAGATCCCACCCTCCCACTTCTGTTCCAGACCATGTCAGTGATTTCTTCGAGGAAGAGTCTTCTGTCGGCCAAAGCAGCCCTTCTATTCATGGTCACCAAGAAGAGGGCTCAAACGACCCTGAAGCTGATGGTGCAATCTCGGCTCTCCTATATGACGAGGAGATGCTGAACAACATGTATCACTATTCTCGACCAACGACTGCCCATACGAACAATCAGTTTGGAAACGGAAACACCTCTCCGTCGACTGGCTACCACTCATCGCCAGGAAACTCCCCTTCTCCTCCACCACTGGTCCACTCGAACTCCTTCCCAAACAACCATTACGCTTCTTACTCTCCAAACTCCTCAGCCCGCCCACAGCAGCTAACTCGTCTGCATACGGCCCCTCACCCACATTTGCAGCTTGGTTCCACCACTTCCTATCCACCGACCCCAAACTCCATGTCCCCATCCACACCAACGACTCCAATCTACGGCCACTGCTTGCAGACTCCACCACCAACTTCGATGCCTCCAACTTCTGCAGCTGGAAACCCATCGAGCTTGACTTCGCCTGCTGTTCTTCTCCAGCAGCAGTTGCTACAAAACCAGAACGCAATCATGCAACAGCAACAACGCCAGCGTCTCCTGCAACAGCAGCATCAACAGCAGAACAGCATTGCTGTTGCTGACCAGCAATTTTATCTCTCCCACTTGGGTTGAAAAAGCATTTAGCGATTTCCTTTGTCATGTTATCATCCTTTTCTTTACTTAAACCTGTGGAGCATAAATATTTGTTTTGTTGTATATACCAGGGCGGGACAAAAAATGCGGCGTTTTTTCGGTACTATCACTTCCACCCCACCATTTTGTTTTTCGCCTCCCAATTTCACGGCCTTACGAACCTCTCATGGCCCTCTTCCCTTTCACGAATTAACACGAAGGGATACAAGAAACATAGATGGAGTGGGTTTTCTCGTTTGGTTCGCTTAACATTGTACAGGATTATGATACCCAAGGGACATCTCTTTTGTAAATATTTTCCTTTTGTCTGTCTAAGTCTGAGTCGGTATTTCCTATATGCTTCCCGCAATCCCCAACTATCGACATTCCCTTGGTGGCCTTTAGTCCTTTACGTTTTTTATTTCTCTGTACATTATACTTTTGTCTGTTTATGCCCTTTTCTTCTTTCCTTCGCTCTTTTTCTACCCCCTTTTTTTCTTCTTCTCAAAACTATAGACACTCACTGGCGACGATACGGTTTCATCACTGACCACGGCGAGGCCCAAAAAAAGCTGACTCATTTTACCTTATACTTTGCGAATCGCATTGCTTATTTCTTGCTTTATTTACTAAATATTGTATATATATCCATCATTGTCATGTCTCCTTGTTTTGACACCATGTACATATCATAACTTGCGAGCTTTACCAAAATGACAGAAAAGCCCTTGTTTTCTAACTATAACCTAAAAACATGCATTAGAGCCTTGCTATTGTCCCGTGAACTAGAACTGGCCTTGCTGAGAATTCCATTCCATGTTAACTTATGAACACATGCCCATACGGTTTGTGATCTATCATTGGTTTGATATTTTTGGAATAATTTGGCTATATTTTACTGAGGCTGAACACGAGACCAGGCTGGACCCCATACAAGTAGTCACAGACGGCGAACCCCTCAAAAAATAAATATATTATTTGTGTGCGTATATATAGCCCATTTGTCACACGAGAAATACGAGAGTCTAACCAAATACCTCCATAGCGTCTCTCAAATGTCGACGAATCATTGCAGGTTTTGCACCGCCATGAACTGCCAGCTAAAGTTTGGATTTTCTACTGGGTTTTGATGATATCAGAAGACATTTCTTCACCCCCGGCACCCAAATAAACAAAATATCGCTTTGGCTTTGATGGCCACATGAGATAGAAAAAGTTTGTGTATCCGCACATGCTTCGAGTGTGATACAAAGTGGCACGAAATACCATCAAGAGAAAAACGTGGGAGGCAAGGAATTTTGCAACGGCATCACACAGAATTACAGGCGAGTTGCGCAATTAAGCAACCGGGTGGACCTCTGCGTATGCCGAAGTCCGACCACGCGTGATGCTTCTCGCCGTTGCGAATCGAATAGCTCATCGGGCCGTTTCAACTTTCTCTTTGATTCTTCAATACATCACGCATTGCGAAAAGTAAAAAAAAAAATAGTAGAAGAAAAATAGTCCGTACCAATTAAGCATTCAACGCCGAAAAAACATGCATGTATGTGCTGTTACAGATGTCGCTAGCGACTACTTACGTGTATGAGCTGAATATATCTCCGACTGGGACTCGATGTCGAGCTCGTCGATGCCGTGCATCTACCCGAAGCCTGGTGTACCCCAGATTCGAATCTGGATCCGAGAGTGAATAAGCAATCTCCTGGCGAAATGTCTCAGGCCGTAACCTTCTCCCGCGTAGATTTTTTCCTTTCCCTCCCTCCCTCGATGGAGCTGGCAGGCTGGTGGTGTTGACTGTGGTTTAATTGTCCGTTGATCTTCGGATAACTCCTCCATCGTACAAGGTGAGACGTTTTACAACATCACGTCAAAAAACCAGCCAATTACAATGATAATCTCCAATTGAATTCGCAATTGTAATACAAGTGTGCGAAGTTAAATTCGGAGCCTGCACATTATATGGTTGTAACGCCTTTGTTTGCAAGCCCGGGTCTATAGATGTGTCCCTGTTGATGTCGCGCCTGTATGGTGCGAGATGATGTGGGCTCTGGAGCTCCCGCTTCGGTTGTAAATACTCTGTTTTACTCGAGGAGAAAAGAAAAATTTTCGAGAAACATTTCTTCTCGAAGGATTGGCAGTGAGACCTATCACTTTTGGAGGGGGTGCCACGGATGAGAGAGCCCTAGGTCTCACACCGCGCAAACTGGACGAGACAATGTCTTTAAACCGTCTCCGGGGCTTCGCTGTGTGATCGAAGCATCTGCACGATGAGCGTATGTAATTAGCAGCCGCTCTAACGGTCTGGCCTTGTTTCGGGTTGTCTTTGATTGTTCTTAAATTTTGGGGGCGCAAACGAGCAAATGGGATCGCGCGAACGAAATTTAGAAAAACCAAGATGACAAAATATATTCGGAAAGTCGACGCAACAGGAAGAGCAAAATTTATAAAACATTTGCGACGTGGTCCGTCTCGCTAGGACCCGCAACAAATATAACCTGCAGATGCATTTCGCGAATGGCATCTTTTTTTGCTTCGAATTCCGTTGGCGTAAGCTTGGTTGAAGAAAATATTTTCACAAAATTCAATGCAAGCTGCAATGGTCGCATCGGACCGTGACTTGCGTCCTGACAAGCCGCCGAAAATGCGACTGTGTTTCAGTTCGCAAGAAGCGGATGGGATGTCAGCGCTAGTATTAATATTTTGTGCAGGGGATTGAGATGTCGGAAAGAATGGCTCCTTTCGAGGGCAATCTCGTTGGAGATGAGGTCTCGGAATTTTCGTCGGCAAGCCGCGATCCCTGGCCGTAGTAGCTGTTTAATATAACGAGCAATGATGCGCAACCGTTTGCTTAGGATGCATGTGATATGATCGGGGCGTGATCCATTCCCGAGATGAAAATTTGGAAACGAGGTCAAACTGCATTAGAAGCATGCGAGATGTCTGAGAAGATCTCTTATACCAAAGCATCGAAAGTTAGCTGTCACTTATCAATTTAAGACCAGAATCAACCAATCAGGCTAAAGTGGTATTTGCCTCGCTCGATCTCGACTTTTTCCCGACACGAGGCGCCCGATCTTTAGCTTTGCCCGGTGCTTTGAATCGATACTGGGCAGTTGGGCCCACCGAGTGACCCTGACGTTGATTTAACATCTTCGTAGCCCCACATTAATATTCTACTGGCCCCACTGTCTGGGAGTCTATCGCGATGAATGGTGATATCAAACGTAAGCGAATTATCCGAGCGCAATATGGCGAAGCGGTTTTGCTGGTTTAACGATTCCGGAATTGGCAAGCATGTTGATATCGTCTGTGCGACACAACACACTTTGCAGCTGTTGTATATGTATTCAATGGGTTCTGAAGAATAACAACACGAGAATTGACATAATCATTCAAATTCATGAAGCAGAAGCCCCCCAAGATATCCCACTTCGGTTGAAACGGCAATATATATCGATATCCGAAGTAGTGGGTCCCGTGTGGCGAGCGAGGGCCAGAGAGTGGAGTTCATGCAACCAAAACTCTTGGTGTTCTGGCTGCCTTATAAACCGACATGGTTTACCGGGTGTCAATTGTCTTAAGCTCGGATTGCATGCAGCCACGGAAAACCACTCATCAAATTTTGTGATCAAAACCAGGTTCAATCCCATTGAACCATCGACAAAGTTTGGTTGGCGTTATTCTGTTTCGCATCGGTCAGCATACCCAATGCGGACTTTGTCAGACGGGATGCAATGTTCAGCCGAAATCCAGAGCCGACTCTTCTTGATTTCGATTTCGATTCGCGGGAAAATGCACTTCATACTCGCGCCAGCTCGTCATGTCAATCGATCAATTGCGTAGACTGAATTTTGGTATTTAAATACCAAGAATTCCTGCCAACATTGCCACTAATCTAGATATCTATAGTGTCTATCACGTAATCGATGACAAGTTTCCACGCAATCGATGCAATCACCATACATGCGACTAGACGGTTATCACTGCTAACTAGAGTCAACCAGCCACAGAGACCTTTCAATGATATCCCGGGTTCTCCATCACACCTGTCCCCCGTTCTCCCCTGTTCTCGGGAGCGAGGCGAGAATCAATGCCTGTTCGTTTGTCGGAAATGACCGACGGAACCGAACCTCTTACTCTCTCGCCTTATTTATTACTCGCTGGCTTGGAGATCCGGGAAATATGTACGTACGGGTCGCTGTTGCCTGGAAGAGAACCTTAATTCCGACGAGAGCAAGGACATAGCTCGCGGAAGCGAATGCGCTTGTTTAAATCCTGGATTGGACGTCCGTAGCCGCTCGCGACCTTCTATTTGTTTTACAGTATATGTGCGGTTATTTTATCCCATGGGTGGTCCGAGCCCAGAGCCGAATATATAATTAATATCAGATACAGGGCCCAGTTTGCTCGATGTACTCTTAGGCCTAACCACAACGACGACTAATTCTCGATAACGACCAGCAATACTGTCTGGTTCCGAGAGTGCATAGATAGATACTTTTATTAGGCTTTCTCGCGTTCAATCAATAAATTATCTTCGCAATCACTTTATCCCTCTGATGTCGGCCCCTGACATACCGACATGGTAGAGTCTTCAGGAGAGCCATTCTATTTGCCTTTTTGCTCGCTTGATTTAATAGATCTAAGTTAGTTATACTATGACTTACCATTTATTAGTCTATGATACCCAGATCCTAACCTCGCGCATCCATATGCACACCATAAGGTGTCCTATTGAATGTAGAGATACAGTTTGTGGGTATATATCAGATTCGTCTAAGTCCACGGACAAAGCCCATAAAGCAAACTAACGCTTACACTAATCTAAAGAGTATGAGAGAGAAAGTTAACTCTTTCATAGCTTAACAGAGTACCAACACTGACAAGTTTGCCGAAAAGCAGGCAGTTTTATAAATAGGGATCCTAGATTTAAGTTGGGGTGTTTGGGTAATGCTCTCTCCATCGACAGCATTGTTCAGGCACTCACAAGTAATTCAATGCAAAGTCTTGCTGCAGAGAACTTAAAGGCTTAAACGGTGTAGATTAGAGATGGAGTAGCAGAGTTTCACAACTCTATCGTAACCAACCACACAACTTGTATCATCCACAGAATGAAGTCTGGTGCATGAGACTGATTAACGTATACATATACGCCCGGTCTTGTTCCCAGCCTCGTCGCCATGACCGTATCCGCCCAAACTTACAAAAAACAAAAGAGAAAGGAAATAGATGGTCCCGGCCCGACTCGAACGATACATTCTGCGAAAGAGCAGCGTTTTACCCGTTAAACTACTGGACCTTTTTCAGTTTTATCTATAGACAGCTGGCACCCATAAAAAGAAAGGAAAGGGAAATCAGTTGGTTCCAGCCCGGCTCGAACGGTACATCTCTTGCACCTCTCAAACAAAGTATCAGGGGAAACCCCTCCTTCTTTGGAGGTGGTCAAACGTTTTATCTGTTAAACTATAGGACCTGTTTATTTTTATCAATATACATTTCTTGCGGAATAAAAGGAGAAAGATAAAGAAAATGAGGACGTCAATAGTCCTATCCCAACTCGGACGGTGCATCTCGATTATTGTGGTGCTCAAAGAGGGGAGGCTTACTCAGCTGCTGCTATCTTCTCTTGGAGAAGCTATATTATATAGATCCAAGCGTTTTACCTGTTGGACCATATGACCTTTGAACACTTATCTAGATTTACTGGCAGCTACTTAGGATATGTAGCATTAAGGAACCAATTGTTGAAATACTCAATATATGATAACCAGCCCGAACTGCATTCCAAAAGAATTACAATCTAGTTATCTTTGACTACAAGACATTTTATGGGTAGGGGCAGTCTCGTTACCAGACAGTGGGCTGGGAGTAGGGGAAGCATATCCATAGTAACAGGTTTCATACCAGCCCTTGAAAGATACCTTTCTCCAGTCTCGAGTTGTCTGGACTCGAGACTGTCTTTTTTCTTACAGGAAATGTGATCTTAAAAGCAAAACAAGATCCATTCTTAAATATAAGGTCTATATTGTTTATATGCCAATTTAAATGTACGCTACATAAAAGTGAAAGGTTTCCTACCCTAAAAAGTTTCAATTGAAGTTGTGTATTGCAACACGCGAAGGGTCACACAGTGAGACCGGTGTATTGCAATCGATATAACTCTGTCGAACTATACTGGCGGCTGTGTTGGTTGTGGAATTCTGCTTAGCGTTTTCTCCGAATACAACCAACGAACAAGATAACTTAGCGACAGCATCCCAATCCAAACCACGGCCCTCGATGGATCCTGACAGACCAGACACTCGGATCCTGGCTAACAGGTTTTATAAAGCGTACCTTCGAGCTCTGTTCCACAGTACACTATAATTCAGCTGACCAGCCAACTCTCCCGATCTGTACAGCTCACATATGATGGCCACCTCAAGCGCGAGCTCGTCCGCACGTACAGCGAGCATATTCCTGCTCCCCGAACTCCTCGAAGCTATATTACTACGCGTACCACCGATACCAGTCCTGACAAAATGTCGCCTGGTGTGCCATCACTGGAAGCACATGATAGAAACCACTCCCGGTCTGAAATACTACACGAGGACCGGTCTATGGCTTCCCGATACCGAAGAGGGACCCCGGCAGGTGCTTAGCGATCCCGCATCCGCGTTCACGCCGATATCCTTCGACATTCTGCAACTCTTCTGGCGAAAGCTGGACTCCTATGCGATCAAGCACCAAGATTTTCTGGACACCCATGCCGACCGGAAACCTTTGATCGAGAAGATTGGGAAGTTGCTGGCGAGGTTCGAGCCCGTTTGCCGGAATATGGAACTACTCCGGCCCGGTCTTTCGTGCTTGCAGTACACGAGGTTTAAGAAGAATTGGGCTACGGTTTCTCATCGTTCGGACGAGGTGGATATGTTGAAAGAAGTGTTTTTGAAGGATGCGGACGATAAGTTGCTCATATCGATGATGGAGCAGATATCTCACGACGTCTGGAATTCTACGAGGACCGCGGAGTACGATTACAATCCGGACGGGGTAATACCCCGCCATTCGAACGGAGAGGTCAAAGCATACTTTTTATTCATAGTAGAGTACACGGTAGACAAAGAAGAACAGGAACAGATCGAGGTGAGTAGAAAGGAGAGGGACGAAGTACTCAGACAGAACCATCGAAAGGACGTCAGGAAGATGGTGGAAGAGCGGAGACGGGTGGGTAGAGAACGCGGGGAACCACAGGATCCCGACGAGGAAGAAGAAAAGGAAGACGAATGGGAGGAAGAAGAACGGAGAAGTCATAAGGAATACGAGAAGAGAGTAGGGAAGAAGGTGTTCAAGGAGCTGTTGCGGTTTGGAGATTATGCGCCGCACCGACCTGTCGTGGTCATCAGAGGCACCAATTACGGCTACAGCTAGCACGCTAATTGGCAATCCCAACACATCGGTCCAGTCTTTCGTCATGTTTTTCATTTCTGGGCAAGCACACAATATATAACACTCCCGACGGTTCGATCCATTTCCGATATATACACTACACTATAAACGCTAAGTGGACGGCGGCTGCTTGTCGAGCAGCTATCACGTGTATAACGCAGCTAGTTGCGGAGATATGCGTACCAAACTACAATGAAGGCAACATCCGACGCCATCCTTATCCCCGAGATTCTCGAACAAATCCTGCTAGAGCTGCCCCCAGTAGCGGTTCACCTATACCGGCGAGTTTGCCGCAGCTGGAAATCGCTGATAGAAACGTCGCCTCAGCTTCAGTATTACACCAAAAGCGGTCGAGCCGAAGGGAGTTACGAAAAAATCAGAACCGCGATGCACCGTAACACCGATAGCACTTGATATATTTGCGCTGCTCTGGCACAAACTCGCCTCAGCATGTCATCCGCTCCCGGAGTCCTCGCCACGATAGAGACCGTACTTCGGGTCTTCACCCCGATCCTAGCGAAAATTAAAGCGTACGACCTCGCCGGGGGTAAGGACGACGAGAGAGTTCTTGCTCACGTACAGCAAAGCTGCAACTGGGCGACGCTACCTTACGTTAGGTGGGATGACATTGCATACGAGCAGATCCTACGGGCCGCCTGTTCGGATCAGAAGGAGGATGAGGACGATGGTCTGGCGTTGAAAGTGCAGAGTTACTTGGTGGATATGGTGTTCAGATTCACTCCGGCAGCCATTAGGACCAAGCGTGAACCGGGGCGTCCTGCGGGTGTACTTAAGAAGCTAGGGTATTCAGTGATACCTGTGGAGTACTATATTGTATGCAAGGACGAAATGTTGACGAGACGAGTGGGGAGCGAGATCTTGAACTTTGAGAGCTACGAACCCTTCACATTGAGGCTCGATAGGTACGACTACTAGACGGACGCATTCTGTGGTGGGGCCAATATCTGATGACATGCCGTGAGACTCAAGATTCGAAATCAAATTTATAAATTATTTAATAAGCCATATTCCAATCATTCCAATTAGCCCTCGATCTTAGAAGTCCAGAAATATTGCACGTAGACTCTTTTGCTATATATGGAGTGCTGCCAAGCCGGGTTTAGTGGGTGCGTTGCGTCAACGTCGCGCGGCTCTTTCACTAACTACTCTCTCACATCGTCCGATCACCAGATCCTTCGTCGACACTTAAATTATCTATCGTCTATTCAGGTTCCAGCAAATATACCAAGCCTAGGACTCGCCGGCGACTGCGTTATACACCGAAGCGGACTGCGTATGGCCTAATCTCCTGCGCGGCGAGTAAGAGTCTCACCATCTCGGCAACCCTGCAGACCGTTGCTTCGTACACGGGTCATCTCCGATACCCACGAGCACATACGGCCTAACAAAGCCATATCATGCAAAGCATAAAATCCTTCATCTGGGGCCCTGACCCCGCGGAACAGGTACTCCCTCGTTTTGCCCTCCAGATTATAACATTACCGTAATTCAAGCTAATCAATACCTCCAACATAGCTCCGAAAATGCAACTCCCTAATCCGCCAAAACGGTCGCCAGCTAGACCGCCAAATCACCACCCTGAAAAACCTGGAATCCAAAACCCGTAGCTCGATCCTCGCCGCCGCAAAACGCTCCCAAACAAAGACTATCGCCGCCAAAAACGCCAAACACGAAATCCGCCTGCTAGCCAAAGAGCTCGTTCGCATCCGGAAACAGTCCACGAGACTCAACACCTCCAAAGCCCAGCTAGAGTCGGTGGGGATGCAGGTCCGAGAGGCGTTCGCTGTCCGCAAGATCCAAGGAACGATGAAGGTCTCGACGGAGGTTATGAAGAATGTGAATTCGCTGATACGGCTGCCGGAATTGACGGGGACCATGCAGCTGCTGACGAAGGAATTGATGGCCGCGGAGATCATTGGCGAGATGCAGGAAGAGATGATGCCCGCGGATGATGAATACGAGGATGAAGAGACGGAAGAGGAGGTTAACAAAGTTATTTCGGAGATTGTGGGTGACAAATTTGAGGAGGTCGAGGTACCGATTGATATGCCCGAAGTACCGGCGGCGGAGGAGCCGATGGAGAACCTGGAAGAGATGAGGAACCGGCTTGAGGCATTGAAGAGTTGACTAAGAGGTGACTTGCAGATTGCCAAATGCTTGCTTACCTCTTGCAAGAGCTGGGTAGGAGGGTGCAGTCATATTACATCTCAATATATAGGTAAGTTATTGGCTTTTTTTTGGCTTTCGGGTTGGCACTGTTGTACATACCGGTGCTATGGGTGATTTCGGCGACTCTTCTTAAAGGGGTTTCTCAGTTTTATGCCTTATCCTTTTACTCATTATATTCATACTAGTCTTATTGCCTATCTGCATCTCACGGACTAGATTGTGATCACTGTATTTCTTTAGAAGAATGCTTTCTTTTTGTTTTATTTTTTTATCTTTGTCCATTGATTATTTTTCTTTTATGATAGAGCTATCCCTAACTAGACAAAGTATGATGATATATTCCAATGCTGGACTCCCTTATAAGAGAAGTATAGCAAAGCTATGTATAAAGAGGGCCTCCGAACAATCTCATCCATTATATTCGCCAGCCAGGTAGCAAAAAGGGATAAAAGATTCGAATGAGGAAATTAACACAGTCTAGTCAAGCTCCTCAATCTTCTGGGTAGGCTTTTCTGCAGCAGGGGCCGCCGAGTCGCTGGGGATGGCGCTGGCAACTTTTGGTTCACCCTCCAGATCCGGCATTTCTTCATCATCATCGCTGTCATCTTCGAGACCAGCTCCCATACCCGGACCGCCCATACCACCTAAGCCGCTGAGATCATGCGCTGCACCCAGTTTCGAAAAGTCAATGCCTCCGAAGCCGCCGTCGGCATCACCGCCACCGAACTGCGACATCATGTTGGGGTCGTATTGCTGCTCGGCATCTGGGGCTGCATCGTCTTGCTCGTCCTCGTCAACCCACTATTGCAGACAGTGTTAGCTTGAGAAATATTTAAATGAAAGTAGAACAAAGAAGGTAACGGTTCATCCTATCTTACCTTGTCGAAATGGGTTCTTAGGTTATGCAGTCGCTCACTTCCCTTTGTCAGTCTGGGCCAGTATTCTTTCTCGTTGTCCTTTTTGCGGAGGACGAATTCCGTCGCCTTGCCGGTGTGCGCTTTTTTGCTTTCGGCAGGATCGATTTCCTTGAAGAACTCCAAATCAAATTTGTACGGGACATCCTTGCTGTCCTTAGCCTCGTAGGTGATTTTTGTGGACGTCAGGTCAATCTTCAAGTCCTTCGCTGCCACATCGGGCACATTGAAGGTCAGGTAGATGACGTTTTTTTTGGGGTCGTCCTCGCTGGAGCGCTGGGCCCAAAGAACTGCGAGAGAAAAACAGGAATCCGTGAGTAAAACATCCTTTAAATATAAATTAATGGTGGATTTTCCAAAACATATACATACTTTCAGGGCTCCTTTCAAGAGAAACAGACGTGGCCATGGTTGTTTGCGTGTATGTGTACGTGAAGGCGTAGACGTGCGAGTGGGATTGTAGTGTGAGGAAATCGCGGGGTGAAAAGTACGAGTAAGTTTAATGGCGAGAGTGAAAGAAGTCTAACACTGAACCGACGTACGCAATCGACGGACTGTGGAAGGAATAGTTGTGATTCTGCGAAGACGATGAGATGGAGATGGAGATGGAGATGAAGGAGAGCGCGGGTTGGACGTGAGGTTGAAGTCGACGCTTTTCTTTCTTCTAGAGCCTTCCAACACCAACGTCAGTTCACCCCACCCAACACATCCACACAAAGAAAACATATCTCAACATACTGTTCTGTCAACTATCGACGAATCGTCATCATATCATAATATAATATTATATCGATCAAATTAGGAATATAATACAGCATCTACAAAGGAAAATAGTACAGATAGTACACAAAACACAATACGGTCAACCAGCAGGCTAGTGCTCAGCCATGTCGAAAAATACAAATTCGGCAGCCTTCGCGCCCACGCTCTCAAAGCTCAGCTTGCTGCCTTCCTTGGCCTCGATCCTCAGACCGTCACCCTCCTCCAGGACCTGTTCTGTCCCATCTTCCGCCGTAACCTTGAGCTTCGCTCCCTCAGCCGGTGCTCCCTCGCTCTTCTTTCTGATACCCGAGCTCATAACCAACTGGACCAATCCGAGCCGCTTTCTGCTCCGGTCCAGCGAGGCCTCGCCGGCCTTTGCTCCAAAGGCGTGATCGACCTTATCGCCAGAGTTCTTGAGAATGCTGGCGAAGAAATCCATATCGGCGGGGATGGGGATCAACTCCTCCTTCCCGTCTTGCTTTGGAACACTGGCGAGCTTATCTCCAAAGTGCTCTCTTGATGTGATAATCTTCTTCAAAGCTCCCGCTTTACTCTCTTCTGGATGGTGCCGCGTGTAGTACGTTGGCTTCAACCCGCTCTCGCTAGGTTTAACCCAGATCTGGAGAATCGAAGCGTCCGACTTGTCGCCCGCGTACTCGGAATGGCTGATTCCGGTGCCGGCTGAGGTGTACTGCACGTCGCCGCGCTTGAGGACTTCGGTGTTACCGAGAGAGTCCTTGTGGACCACTTCACCGCGGGTTATGTAGGTGAAAATCTCGAATTCGCGATGGTGGTGGGTGTCGAAGCCCTTAGCCCGGGCGATATTGTCTTCGTTGATGACCCGCAGAGGACCATAGTGCATGTCTGCCGGAGAGTAGTAGTTTGCGAATGAGAATGTGTGGTATGTGCGGAGCCAGCCGTGGTCAGCGTAACCGCGAGTCGAGGACAGGCGGGGGAAGAACTTGACGGCAGCTGATTTCGACATGATGTTTCAAAGTTAGAGCACAGAATATACTGTTGTGATAGGTGGTATTCAAGGTTTGATTTCAAAGTATCTGGTTTTTGATTTGAATCGCAGATGTCAATTCAGTAGATATTATTGTGATGGATTTTCAAGAACCGAATGCCATCAGGGAGGCGTCTTCGAGACTAATTTATAGACAGAATAAGGTCCTCCAGCCGCCCATGACGACCCTTAAGGATGATTTGAGCAGCATTTCCAATGGATGACTTTTCCGAACGGCGAATCGCCAAGTCGCTGGAATCTTCGGATTACGCGATGCCTTAGTCAAGGCACTTGAACGCTGGAGTGAATGTTTAGTAACGCTGAGAACTCCGCAAGATTCAAGTTTTCGATGTTTCGCGGATTGTTTGTGGTTCAGTAAGCCTGTTTGCTGGCTGAATAAGAGAATAAACCGATGACAAAGGCCCGCTAGCCGAATGCAGCAGATTAACAACCGCCAAAAGATGCCGTAATTAATACCCGCCTTCTCGGTTACACACACCCTCGAAAATACCACGTCAACACGATTATTAGATTCACAATTATTCAATTTCTCGATCTGGTTGCAAGATCGTCCGGTGAAGGATATTCTTATATTATTGTTTATAATTATACAACTAGTCTATCGTACACTGCTCCTATCTCAAGCACCGCCTATACACCCAGGTAATTCCCAAGACGTCCAGACCTCCGTCCAGTACTATACGTGCACACTAAATCTGAATCGGTTTAGTGTGTCAATCCGACAGCCTTAGCCCACTCGCCGGACATGCAGACACCACCACCACAGTCCATCACACCGGGTGGGCAGTTGATCCTTGGGTCGTTAATGCAGTAATCGTTCCTGCCGGGACAAACGTTGCCGAGAAAGTTACCGCATGGCTTCGTTGGGATTGGGATGCAGACACCGGCACCGTCCTTAATTTCCTTCTCGCCGACGCAAAGCTCCTTTTTGTAGCAGTTTCGGCCTGTATTGCCGCCGCAGCGTCTTGGTCGGGTCTGTAAATCCATCTATTAGCCTCCAGTTCTTCTTCATGCATAGTGTACTCAATGTTTGATGGTGGCTTACGATGGTTTGAGGAGCCGCAGCGGCGAAGGCGACAAAGAGACTGAAGATAAGAGTGGCCTTCATATTGTTTGGCTTTGGGTAACGTCTAGGTTCTCCGAAAAGAACGGATTGGTAAGTTATTTGCGACTGTAGGGGCGTTTGTTTACGTAGATGCTTCGAGTCTAATAGCTGGAGGACTTTGCTGGTTGATGGTTTGTGGTAGTCTGTTGAATTGCGCGAAACTGGTCCTTATATATCTTCCCAACTCCTAGCCTCCCAACAAGAATACACCATCGTTGCGTGCATCCACAGTTGCTTTAACCTGTCTAAGTGCTGTAGCGTTCCTAGGAAGCATAGTTGGCTTCCTAACCTTGGCCTTCCTTCTCTCTTTCTCGATCTAGCGAGCGCCAAATATCAACCCAGTAAATTTAACAAGACCAAGTAAATCTAAGGCTCGGGATCAATTATCTTGAGAGTATGTCTTGAGCCTCAGGGAGTTCGAATAATTCGCCTGTAAAAACAACGTTAACCTCGGAATGATCAAGATTACCCTCAAATAGTTGGTACGTAATAAAGTCATGCGAGAGACCAACCAGCAGACCAAGCAAGTTCTCTGTCCCGCAGCATTGTAATTTTCCTCTCCCTTGCAGATTTTGACAGCTAGCTGCTCTATCGGATAGGTAACACAAAACAAGAAGGCAAGAAACAAAGAAAAAGCCTCGATCGAATAAGCAAATAATTCCAGAAGCCTTTCATCTGTTCATGCATGCAGGAGTATTATCTGGCAGTCGGATGGCACAAATCTCCGAAAGAGCATTAAACGGTAAGAAGGTTAGTATCTGGGCAGCCATTTTTTACTTCTCTTTCTCCCTCTACATCCTCGCTCGGCTCGTCTCGGCTCGAAACGTGCGGAATCATCCGCATGAACTTCTTCATATTACGCCGCCATGTTGAAATTACGGAATACCACACTTCCTTGCATGAATATAGTGTTGTCTTAGACCTTGAGCCTATAACGTTACATTTAACATTTTTGGAACCCGAAGATAGATGAGCCTGTTCAGCAAGAGTTCTTGAGTTCTCAAGACGTGAAATTGGTGGCTATTAATTAAGTCATTATGTTTAAAGATTTTGTATCAGTAATTTACAATAATAACTTGCCCTCAATCATTTTTGCTGAACAAAAATAGTCAGATCAAGGCATCTCGCCGTTCTGAAGTTTCTTTTCCATCTCGGAAAGCTTACTCCCCACCTCTTTCTCCAGACTGCCATCCGAAGTCATCGCCTTGTTCATTTCTCCCATCTTTGTAAATATTGCTTCCGGAACGGTTTCTAGGAATGCAAGAATTTTTGGTGGCGTACCAGTATCCTTCATCATCTGGATATATCCTGCTTTTGAATAATCAGGCTCGGAGCTCGAGGTATCCGGTATTATTGCCGGTTTCGATGCTGATGCCAGGGCTGATGCGAGTGGATACCGATTGACTGATATTTGATCTTCTCGTTCTAATGCGGGTGTTACCGCCAGCGATCCTAATGCCGCACTTATCGGATATCTATTAAGAACCGCTGCTGGCTCTACTATTGTCAGTCCTGGTTGCGCGAGCCCCGCTGATACCTCTCGTAACTCCAATATTGGAACAGCAATTGCAGAAGATAGCAACAAAACAGGAAAGAAAAAAAGCTTCATTTTAAAGTGGCTTTGCGCGAAATTCGAATGCAAAAGACCAGTTTCGTTGAATAGCAGTTCGCCAATAATGCAATGTCCTGTCGGGCGCTTGGAACTTTTCTAGCCTCGTCCGGATCTTTAAACGTATGCAGCACTTGGTCAGATAGAGTTATACAGAGCCAGTCAGTTACAGTAATACCAAATCCGAAGACCAGCTTCAAGGATTGATGGTAAATAATGCGGACAGTGTCGATTCGGAGAAATTCAAAAGGTGCAATTCAATATTCACGCTCGAGTACTCGGTATCGTATGTATATTGATTACAATGGTTGACTGTGCACACTATAAGCTTGTCGCTGCAGCCGTATAAAATTTAAAACAGAACAATTACCCAATTCCAAACCGGGGGATCCAGCCTGTCTTGCTCTCTGAAATAGAGTCACGTTTCAGGGCCACGATTTCGGCCTAGTACGAGCGAGGCTGTGTTGCTACCGTGCCTGAAGCGAAAACTTCCACGTTTGAACCTTGGTCTCGAGAGAGTCCTAGATATGCGTACAGATGAAACAGAGTGTCCCTCTATATGCTCTCCAATTCTACTTTTTGTGAATATCTCCGGCCTCGTATATATTGATTTGAGGACATGTGCTGTTCTTAACTTTTCCGTCTGATCTTAGCGGGTAGGTCCTGTTAAATATTTTGTCAACAATCAATTAATCCGGCTTAGATTATAACTCAATGCTTTAAACCCCCGAAACGCCCAGGTATTTAGCAGGTACTGATCTGACCATTCGAGACGAATCTAATCTCACAAGCAGCTGTCAGTAGTATCGCGGTAGCATGTTGTATTTTCGTCACAACACACCATGCCAAGAAACACTCCAGGAGACCGAAAATTCAGGAAAAGTATATATCGATATTTTCATATTAAAGTATTGTAGTACAAAGTAAGCTAACTACAAAGAAATAGCCAGGAATTCATAGAGAAATGAACTTCTTAACTGTTAACCAAACACCTTATATAAAGCTGATAAGTAAGTTGTGCAGCTGTGTAATTAGACAAGAACCCTCCAATATACCAAAATCGTACCACAATAATGGTATTCAAAATATATCCAAGGCAGCGATTTCTAGGGCATCCACTAGGCAGCGTAGCCCTCGATCCAAATTTCTGAGTCATTTTATAGGAAAGAAAGGACCTAAAAGTTGAAGAAAGTACACATTGACATCGTGCAGCTTCATTGGCGATATTCACTTTCGGAAAGACTTTCATGAAAGACTTACGATGCGTGTCGAAATTAAGAGATAAATGTTCAAACCAAACTATAGCCCTTTGTGATTTTGTGGACCAGACGATGTCCTAATGGAGGACGTACTCCGTTTAGGTAGACGACTTGGGGTCGGGATTGGATAGTCGTTATCTGGGGGGTGGGGTCTATCGGTCGAATTGCCAGAAGCTCCAGGCATTTTAAGAATGGAAAAAGACGGTTGAGGTGGTGTAACTAGCTCTTACTATTCAGATTAACACTAAGGAATAGTTATCCAGGCAGTTATAGCTGGTTGTTCTTACTCTCAATTTCAAATAAGACTCGTAGAGTCTATGGGTTCTTTATATTAAAGAAGCCAAACCGTGACTGTGGGGGATGATTTTAAGAATGAATAGAGGGTGCTAGAATAGATGTATAGACTCTATCGAGTGTTTCTGATATAGGTGCCATCGCTCGCTCTTATACTTTATTGGAGAAAACATTAGTCCTGAGAAGAGCAGGATCTTTCTGCAGTTGAAGTCATTTCCTGGCCTGCTGGTCTCGCTGGACATTTCCCGGGATTCCCGAATGAAATGCCGCTGTGAGGAAGCCGTAGCATGGCTTCTTCTCTAGTTCTCGAAACAAGGTTTCTTCAACCCTGGTAAATATTTTTTTCCAATTGCACAAAGTCAAAGGTATCAGACTGCAGAGTTGAAGGCAGCCCCAGGCACTAGAAAGAGCCGAGTCAGTCTCGTAACCAGACGGCATGCAAGAGTGCCTGATCTACAAACTGAGCAATAGAACCTTGTAGACAATCATATTTCTGTACAGCTTGAACGTTGACCAGCATCATAGGATACATGACAACCTCCTCAAAACTGAGTACACGTGTCTTTATCTCAAATTTCCATTGAGATCCCAACGATTACAATGCGCATGCATCAGCGGTGAAAATTAAATCAAAAAATAATCATTTCCTGAATCCTTGCCATTACAAATAATGAGCGGCGGTGGACGCGGTACTTGAACAGATAATGGAAGTGAACTAGCCATTGACATCCAGATAATGCACACGCGGCTAACAAATTTTCCACATTAATACTGAAAGAAATACTTCCCTGTTTTTAATTTTGAGACACTCAAAAAAAATTGCTATGTCTGACTGCACAGCTCTTCATGAACTCGCTAGTAAAGAAGTTTGAAGGTTACACAGCTTCGACATCAGCAATATCGGCTCAATACGCGGGCGGTTGCAGCCGTGCTTGTGGCGGCGGGTCTTTAATTCTACCTCCGTGAACGGCGCAGTATACCGCCTTCTTGCATATCAAGGAGAGTAATTCCAAGCTACTTTTCCACCTGGTCTCGAAAAACTCCTCCTTGCTTCTCCATGCAATCCCCGAGAGTATACGCAAAGTTTTCGTGGCCCTTGTAACGTACGAGATAGTGCTTTCCCTCGTTAAATTCCGAAACGTCTGAACCAGACTCTCGGGTCAAGAAGGGTCACGTTACTGGATATATAATTGTGCACATGTATATCCGCTCACCGTCTTCGACTGGACAGTTAGTCGTGTAAAGCAGTGCTGGCGCAATAGGAATTAACATTAGATAATGTGCTGTCTTTTGTCTCGTAAATTGTAGACCAGACTGTGGGCCGTGTCCTATCTGTCGCTCGTAAATCGCTACAGAAATCACATAATACAGCTTTCTTTTTCTGTCATTGGTTAATTTCTTTATTTCTTTTTTTCCTTCTCTCTTTTGGTATTTTTATTTTTCTGATAGAAAAACCCATGAAATAAGTTCCCGCCAAGGATCTCTCGATTGGTTCTCCCAAGCTAGCGGGTCGTTTGTGTCGATTGTTGAGGTGATAGGCAACCTCAAGGCGAGATTCTGGTTGAGGACCTCTCGGTTAAAGATAGCTCCCAAAACAGGGTTGGTACGTATCCCTGAGCGGATAGAAAGCTAATCGAAGATGTTTCTCGAGTTTTAATATTTACCAACCCGAAATGTTGCTACTATCAGCCAAAAAAGCCTGTAAACTCCAGATCTTGGTATCTCTAGTCCCCGATGCGCCGAGGTCGAGTTATATATCACCGTGGTTTTCTTTCCTATCAGCATTCAGGTTCGGCGAAGAGAGGGCCACCAAGATATCTCGATCTTTTGGCAGCTGTGCCAGGGTTCACGTACCATGGCTTGTCCCCCTTTCTCTCCAAAGTGGGATCCTTAACCGGAACAAGGTCGTCATTTCCCGAGATAGGGAAGTCTCTTCGGATCTCCGGGTTTTACGAGCTCGCCTCTTCCCAAACCCTGCGACATCCTTGACTCACATCCAGTCACGAAGCAAAGACATTCGCTGCCAGATGAGGCTGCCTGCTCCGCAAGATTCTGCGGTCAATAATATCGATATCGCATGGATCGCAACAGCCGATGAGCTGGCGAGTATTGCCTGTCGACCAATGAATCGCAGCCGGAGAAACCTTAGCTCAAAGCGGTCCTTTTGCCCCGTCCTGTGAGTGCGGGATTTGCGAGACCAAGGTCGGGGGGCTTCTCTATTCGCTTGGCATCCGTCCGAAGCGAGACGTGGTGTGGAGACATTTTCGAGGTTAAGCCTTCGAGGCTGAGTTGTTCTGGAGGGCAGGCAGAATTATGCCATGGACCTATGGTGAAGGAATAGAAAAATGGCATTTTTGGTAAGGACACGGTGCGACTCGATCCAAATCTCACCGTAGGTTGGAGTCAGCAATCGTATATTAAAATGTTGATGATCGGTCGTCAGTATCCCACTTACAGTATTTAATTTGTGCTGCTGACATTTAATTCCCAAAATCCACAACTTTGTACGCAGACAGAGCACACGTAAACTTGCAGCTTACGGAATTGCCGTAAAACAGCTTCAGAACTCAGGAGACGCCGATAGATTTACCTTTCGTCAGAAATAATAATAGAACTTCCAGTATCGACTCCTCTACACGCTGTTTACCTTCTAGATCCGGACGGTAATGACGCCTGCTAGTTGTTTAATCCTCAGTGGGTTAGTAAAGCTGAAGAACAGATATAAAAATCAGACAGCAGGTTTATATATAAACTCAGTTTAAACCATTTCCGGGCGCTTGCACCAACTTGCATATCCCACGGTTTGCGAATTTAAATATTGCATCTGGAAACAATGCGGAAACAGAGCCATAACAATGCAACGGCTAGCCTTGTGGCACCACAGATCTGCCATCTTGGAGAGCCTCATAAGCCGGATGCGGATGCGAAAGATCTAGATCCTTCAGAAAGCTCGGGGAGTCTTTGGAGGTATTATTCTTCGAGGAATAAAACTGTAAGACAGATACAACTTTTATATATCACATTTTACTTTTAATTTGATTTTGAACTGCATTCTCTATTGAGACATTTCCTTTTAGATTCAACTCCTTTCGAAAACTGTTTCTAATTTCATTTCTACCTAGTTCGCATCTTCGTTCAAGCATAAATTGATCCGAGCGCATCCCGATCTCAAAGAGGTTAACACGGTAGCAGCCGACACGATTGATCGAGATAATCGATCTCGATCAAAGGCTCGACCGGTGTTGAAAGATCAATACAAGCCTATATCAGGGTCCGCAGGACTATTACGATCACCAAAAAGCCGGTTGAGAGCTCGATCTCTAAGCCGTATAAGAGCTCGAACCTTCCGAAAGCAGTCTACGAAAAAAGAGAAAGCAAGCTTCGTATCCCACCAATCACTCCGTCGAATACTTAGTATATCCAGATTTTCCAAATCGAGATCTAGCGTGACAGACACCCTTGGCCTTCCGAACTCAGTTGAAACAAACAAAGACAGCTGGCATCGGGGTGATGCCGATGTTGCACATGGAATTTCAGACTCCGGTGGAGGTAGCACAGGTCAAATATCAGGCCAGTCCAGATCACAAACCGACTTCCAACAAGGGTCTCGCCGCAGAAGCGTTCAGAATTTCAAACGGCGAAAGAGAATACCAGATGATCGCTCTGATGGCGAAGACGAGAATGTTGGAGAAATCTCACGACCTGCAAACCGGACATCCCCGAACAAAGAATACGCTTGCCCTTTCTTTAAAGCCTATCCAAGTTTGCACATGGGCTGCCGAGACTCTGGATGGATCGAACGCCGGAAAGTCAAGTGAGTTTTGCCTCTCCTTCGCATTGAGATTGTGTAATAACAATAATTTACAATTCGATCTGCGGTGTGAATAGGGACCATTTGAAGCGATATCATTACAACGGCAATGCACCTTCCGAAATCCAACATTCTCATGCATGGGAGGATTGGTACCGGTTTATTGTTAAGGATACAGATCAAGATCGAGAACTTAAAACTATTCCTAATTCTGGTGAGTACCCTGCAGGAATTAAAAGTTAATTTGATCTGCATTAAAGTACTGGCCATCTTGTCACCGAGCGTGTACGGCTAACAGACTATATTGCAATTGCATTTCAGATCCCAACTTCACCAAGGTTCTATGCCGCCTTTTAGAAATAAGCGAGCAGTTGGAAGGCCAAGAGGCACTATGTTTTGGTACTCGGATACTAAGGCTTTTTCAACATACACAGAGGAATCCAACAGTGACTGAGGACATAATCCGAGAGATTTCGGGGATTCTAGGCCTGGGTCGACCTTCTGAGCATGTGTCTATTGAAACAGACCTTTTGCAGACAGAGAGCCTTGCTGTGCCTCCTCGCTTTCAAAATCGCCTGAACGTCTCGGAACTTCAGTTTGCACCCGAAAACGTCTACTCGTCTTTGCATTGGCCCAGGACAAATGAAGGGACAGTTGCCAGTACTAGTACTAGCGCGCACCCAGAGCCGACTATTCCAAACCCGGCGCACACTAGCAGCTTGGACAATAACTCGCATGATCAATACCTGGTTCTGACTGCCGCTCCTGCTTGCAACGAGCCGCTCCACGGCGCTGAAGTGTGGCAATTGACGCCTATGGTGGCACATTCTACGGCGGATGCAACGGATGATATCAGCGAATGGGTTCGGTCCACGGACCATTCCTTCGATACAACCACTTTTAATGCGACAATAGGCGAGTTTGTTATATCACCAGAAGTTGTTTGCCAGGATATACAGGGGCGTAAAGCTAATGTCAGACCGGAAACGCCGTCAGGGTTCTCGATGCGAGACCTGGGGATTCCACTTCAACTGTCCGACGGCTTCGTGGACCCGGAGCAAATGCACATGACTGAGTCTGGTATCAACTGTATCCCTGAGCAATCCGAGGACGCGCTACGCGTTATGCCCCCCAGTCAATTCTTCGCAAAGCTTGGGTCGGGGAACGAAGGTTCGTCTCTAGCGCCAACATTTGTACAACCACAACGTCGCTTGAAGGAAGCTGCAAGCCTCGTCAAACGGAAAAGGCCGCGGGCGGAAAGTGTAGGAAACATTCTCATTCCGACGTGTGATAGCCGGTTCAATGGATTGCCAACCCCTTCGCCATCTGTACTCTCCAAGGCTGGGTCGTCTCTCATGACGCCCTCCCTTCTCACACCGTTTACCGCGAATACAACATGTAGCGGCGGCAGCTTCTCGGTGTCCACTCACATGATACTAGTCATATCGGGCAGACGACCTGAGATGTTCACGTTCAGCGGGACCATATCGGCTGCCATCGATGCGTTTATAGATTGGATATCTTGTACGTTTAACTTTGAATTTTCGGACTTTACACGCGAGTTCTGGTTTATGAACGACGGCGTGCCGCTACACAGCAGAAAAGCCGTGCTTGCACAGTTGGAAGACTTTTGGGGTGAGTCTGGAGATATGTTCTTTAACAAAGCTATCCCATGGTTCTGGATTGATGTACCCTGCAGGTGTTTTCTGAAGCGACCGCAGCCCCTTGCGGACTTGAAAGAGGTTTTCTTTGATCCAATGGACAACTTTATCTGAACAAACTTGCACTCAATTGAATCTCGGTCTCCTTTAATTTTCTGTCGAGGCAAAGTTATTTATTGCATCTGGTTTGCATACTGCACTTTACTTTCATATGTTTTCTTCATTGCATGTTAATCAATTTCGTCTTTAATATTAACTGTATCGCAATGTTTGCTTGTTTCCGCTTGTCAGGAAATACCCACCAGAAGGCCACGAAGACAACCCGTGCAACCACGTGGCGGATTACTTGTGAATGCGGCCATGTTATTCGGTTTATCTCGTACGATGATTTGCGGACCAAGATGTCTTCTCTTTCTCAGATATCATACCCTGGCAAAAACCCGCATTTTAAGCCGTTCGTTCAGCAATTCCGACATTAGATAGAGATAATCAGGCCAAAGTATTCTGGATTTGGTTTGGATCGAGTCTGTTCGTTTTTGAGGACTTACTGCAGTGGTTATATATATATATATATATAACCGGGGCTTATTATTATAAGTACCAGGTAGTGTTTAATGATAATCATAATGATTAAAACCCCCCCTTAAGAGAGTCTTTTTCTTTTGTTTTTTTGTTTGCTATGGCTCGTTTATTTGTTTGGTATCCGTGGTATATGCCGCATATCTAAGAATTCGTTGGTGTCCTTTGATGATAACAGACAATGTAATTGGTTGAGTCTGGTGCCGAATTTCCAGAGAGTGTAGAGTTTTTGTGTGTGTTTGCGTTCTGGCTTCTTTCTGCAGAGAGGAGTCGGACTTCTCACAATCAAATCGAAAGAGAAGGCAGAATAAAAATTTGATGAAACACCAAGAACAACATCGATCGAGAAAACCCAAAGCGGACAAAAAGGCATGATCGAAATTGGCATTCTTCTTTCCTTTTTGTATTCTGTACAGAAGACAGACGACGGAATTCCACACACCGCCATCACGAGATCAAGCAGCCGTTTATAAGCTTAAACCAGTCCATGCATGCATCTACCTCAAACTCTCGTCTCGACGAGCATGTCTAACAATGCCTCGTCTAACCCTCGTGTCTATTGGATAGACAGTCCCGTCAAACCGGTAAGATCGATTTTGTTTCTTGCGGGCCAAGATTCAAACACATCCACCTCGTATCTGCCTCTAGCTAATATAAGAAAGGAAAACAGAAAGAAGGAAAAACGCTAAAACGCTTAAGAAAAAGGTTGCACGGCTGGGAAAAGCAGCACGGGGAGCAAAGGACTCTGACTTGAGACATCACACTCTTGCGAGTTTGTGGTGTTACAACGCTATCTAAGCGGGGTTTTCGGCCATTCTCTTCAATTCGTGTAGGACGCTAAAATCCCCTGTGGATTGAAGTCAAGGGACGGCAGCATATCAGAACGGATGACCATCGCGACAAGACCCACCCATTGTTCGATTGCAGAAGGGATCAGAGGGTTTTGGCCCGGATGGATATCTGATCTCGTTAGGACCTCTGCGTGGCTCTCCTGACGTGGACTGGGGAGGGATTTCGGTACCTACGGAGCAAGTACACGAACACCAGCGGATGCATTCTATCGTTGATCCATGTAGAAGCCTATTCATTGTTCCGGTTCCCAAAGAACCAAGAAAACAGATATGTTTTCTGCAAGAAGGTTCGAGGGTTTCTGGTAACACTACAGAAACGAGATGGCCAGCTGCTTAACCGAAGTTAAAGCCTAGTCCTTGGAGACCCTCAAGCTTTCTTTTGTTTTCTCGAACAGCGACAAACATCTAAACATCTGTGCGCTAAAAGAGGGGGGGTTTTCTCCTTCTAGAGTGGACTTCCGTCAAAACACCTGACAAAGAAAAACTTCGCTGCGGACAGGTTCATCAAGACCACTTTATTGTTCTCTCTCTTTACGAATTAACGATTTGACGAGTTTGTCCACCCACCTTCAGCCCGCAAGCCGGAAAAGGGCGATTTACATGAGCTTGGACGCTTGGCGGCTACGAACAATAGAGTCGTGTCGACCGCAAATGGGTTCAATTATTGGTGTTTTCTGGTTCCAAGACGTCATAAAGGGTGGTCCGTTTTGGTACATTTGTTTTGCTGAATCGGTTTGAGAACTGAGCCAACATGTTCGGCCCGTTTGGATGGGATGGAACCCTCAGCCCCGTGAGCCAGGTCGACTAGCGCACGAAAAAGCAAGAAGCGACCCTATTGTTCGTATTCATCTCGAACGGGACAAATTCGAACGAGTGAGCTAGCAGGGGGGACGGCGCTCATGTCACAGCGTCTGAACGAAGACCGTGAGAGTGTGGGAACGCCCATGGGTTTCCCCAGAGTTTTAGTGGATGGTGGGTTTTCCTTTCCATTAAGGCCTTGGGAAAAGCAGCCAAATGAGCTTGACCAATTTCGAAGAGCCCTCTCTCTCCTTGGCCTATTTTACATCTTTACGCTGAAGGACGGGCCAGGAACAAGTGCTAAGATGCGTCGGGTTAGATCGCCCAGCAGATGATAGTCCGCTTTGATTTGAATAAATGCATTGGGCTTCCACAATCCACCTCCTATCATCATTATTTTCTCTTGATATATAGGCCCGACTTCACGAAAACACACTTCTCGGCGTCGAAGAAGACTTGCATGCCTTTCACGACAGGCTCGCGGTCTTGTACAGGCTCGTCACCATATATGCTTGATCCGCAAACAACTGCTGAAATACTGGCTGCATCCGAGTTCTCGTTCTCTATCGCCCAGGGTGTGACCAGTTCCCGAGTTTCTGTTCCGCTTAAGCTCTTTTGCGTGTTACCAGTCTGTCGGAATTCATCACCAAAAAATCCTTTTCTACCACTCCAGCACCGCCAGTCGAGTCCTGCTCATCCAACCCTCCCCTTCTCGAAGTAGCCGGGACTGCATTTTTCCCTTCCGCGCGTAGTCTTCTGTGAGGCCTCAAATGTCCTTCATATGGGAGAAACCCGATGGACGTACCACATCTATGAAGTATTCGACTGACCAGCACGCCGGGTTTGTGGAACCAGAGGCATTCGTTTCCCCGTAAGCCAAATATCGCCGTCTTCCTGCGTTCCTTGTTAACTTTGATTCGCCGTCCGCTTTCCTTTTTCCCCCTACCTTTTTCCCAACTGCTGTGTGTCTGCAGGTGTTTATACGTATATTGTGTATCGTATATATTTCGTATCAGATACGCAGCTTTTTCGACCTATTTAATGCGTGATGTTCTCGGAACTAACATTCTTACTCGCTCGCATAGGAGTTGGCGGTATGACGATGAAAACGAGGGCAAAGGAGGTATCGTCGGTTCTGCAGATGATGGTTTTGCAGAGCACGTCGCGCCCGCAGTCAACTCTTCTGAACAGGCCGGCGATTTTGAAGACGACCAATACGGTGAACTGGAAATAACTGTCAAATTCAGATGCCGGAATGGCTCTTCCACCCGAAGCCGAATACTAAAGGTATTTCTACGCCTGCTTATCGCTATCGCTTTGCGGTTGGCTCAGGCTAGTTTTCACCTTTCTGCCAATCCTTTCCGTATACTAAAATCTGTGTCCCCCTCTTTCTGTTCTAGTTGATATCGCATGGCCCAAGTATTAGCGGCCCGCCCGTGCTCAAGTCTGAGAATTTGACCGACGCCTTGCTACCGACTTCGCATCGACTTTACGCCTCCCGGGATAACCAAAGACTTTGTCTCTCCGATAGAGAATCCGGTTGCGCATGCAGCGAATTTTCACCATCTATCTTAAGAGACCTATTAGCACAAACACTAAGCGGCTGCGGCGTCTGCATCGACCCCTCTTTCGACCGGTTCTATAGCTCCTGCGCTGTGTCTGACTACCCGGAAGAACTACGACTTGCTCGCCACCCTTCCTCATCATTTGGAAAGAAACGGCTATTGAGTAACGCATCTGAAGACAATGTCCCAGTTCAGCCGAGCAAGAAAAACCCTCGACTTGCACAATCGGAGACAGCTGATGGGCCGGACGATGGTGAAGATAACGGGGAGAGACATACCTGCCCGTATTTTAAAATGTACCCAGAACGCCACCTAGAGTGCGGGACTAAAGATCTCGCCCAGAGGCCCAAGATCAAGTATGTTTTTTTATCGGTCGGATGCATGAAAGTCTGAAACCCACTTGCTAACAATCTGATAGATCTCATATCATCAAGGATCATCTCAAGAAGAGTGGGATCCCCGTTCCGCCGGAGATCAGGAGTCAAAAGTGTGAGCCATGGGACAGATGGTGCAAGTGGATAGTCCAAGATTCTTCAAAGTCCAACCGTCCAGTCCCCAACTCCAGTAAGTTTTAATACTTTCACCGCCTGAATATAATCATTTTCTAACAAGTTTATAATAGCACCGGATTTCTATCCGATTCTCAACTACATTGTCGCAGCGGCGAGTGAGATCCCAAGCGACGGACTAACATGCTTCTCAAGCGTAGTACTACGGCTTTTCAAGTCTGTTCAATCCAGCCCTAGTGAATGGGTTCCGTTCATCAGCGGCCTCGAAGAACTTGAGAAGTCACTCAACAGCGCGACACCCTCGGTTTCAGCTTCTAGCGGTTCAGCACGTAGGAATACTGCTCAACCAAAAGATGAAGACAGTAATCCAATCTTGGTAACCGAGGATACGGACTGCAGCTCCGAAAAGCTAGACATTCGCGTCAATACCACGCTACCAGGGCACTGCAATGAGCCTCTAGAACAATACCCACCTTCCGCAACCGTTTCCACGTCAGAACGGCTGCCATCGGTGTCATCTACATACACCCTCGCGCAACATCCATCGACCACGTATCCTACAAACATGCCTGAACCGTCACCTACAACGATGCCTGAAGATTTCGCTCACAGTCACAGCCATCTGACACACAGCTTATACCCGAACCCTACGGAATTTGATGTCGATCTTTCGAATTGGCTCGACTATAATAACATCATGGCACCGGACCAGACAATGCAACCAGAGAGACCGATAGGAGAACCAACATACTACGAACCTATGACTTCTCGTGAGCAACCTCCGCCACCTGAGCCTCCAATCGAACATCATTTCTCAGTGCCACCTGGAATCGGCACGAATTCGAAGAGTCTCATCAGATCAGCACAGCCGCCGAGGGTACGAAAGAGGAAACATGGAAGCGTCCGATCCCATCATGTGGAGGGAACCCCTTTGAACGACAGTGCCTCAGCAACGCAGAAGCATGTGGTATCTGTAACGTCACCCCATCTCGAAGAGAAATACGAATTCACCGGAAGGTTCTCGGTATCCGATTTTCTAGGTTTCCTCCGAAAGAAATTCAACTATTCGTTTGACTGCAACGACGGACGGAAGCTCTGGTGTGTTGATGTTAGGGAGGATATTCAAGTTCACGCACCAGATGGAATTAGAGCCCACCTTAAATCCTGGTCTACGAAAGGCAATTTTACCTCGATGCCCGTTTTTCGAATCGACACCTGTTCGTCACGGGCCTTCGGAATTGAGAAGTATGCGATGATTACGCCCGACTACGTGGAGGGCATCCTTCAAGATGACTCCATGGCTGACATGTCGCTCCTACTCAGTCTTCGATCACACAGCTATAGCTGATAACTTTTTGATACCGCTATCCCTTATTATTATTCAGTGCTCATTTTAGGATGCCTTTTCTTTGGTTCATTCTCTTTGTTGCCATCTACATTTGGGGGGGGGACCTCACGGCTGATTCGGAAAACCGGGAATACTATTCATAGCGGTCGACTCTATTTTTCACTTTCATTTTCATGCCGGCTATTCTTTACTTTCGTCCTTGCTTTTTCACCTCCTTTACCGAATCCGTTGAATCGATAGACACTTCACCAAGCGGGGATCTGGCGCACTCTTCCTTTTTCATCTTCTATCCTTATTTTTTTTTTTTGTTTCTTGCTTCTTGCGAATTTGTTAGAGACTTGCATGCTTGACTCAAATTAACCAAAAATCGGTGGTGTTCTGTTGCTTCGACTGACTTGACACTTAACCGTTTTGCATTCTTTGATTATATATACAGGTATTCCATCGATTGGACACATTCTATCACTCGATACAGGACTACTTGCTGCAGTCATTACCAACGCCTCAGGCCCCCCAACAACCTTTTTCTCCGTTGCCTTCATTTCAATACTCTATTTTTGTCACCTCTTACGGCGTCCGTCGTCTCACTGCAACTCACTGTATCAGTGTAATGTATAATAGCATGGCGTTCTTGTGACTTCCCCTTTGTTTTGGTTTTTCGCTCATATACCTCTGGCGTTTTCTTCTTAACGGGCTTGCTCCTGTTTGGCATCCCGTATATCCATTCTGCTTTTTTCTTATATTTTCAGTCTCAGGACGCGAAAGTTCATTTGGCATTGTAAGCGGGGGAGTTTCCTTAGTTTTTAATCTTTCAACTACTTCTTACAAATATTTAGCATACATTTGATCTCAGCTCTTTCCCCACATGCTCGAGGCTGAAGTAATGTATCCTTTTATTTGGCATCCTTCCCGTCTAACCATATTAGTACGTTACGATGGTTACACACACCCACCACAAAATGCAACAACTAGACCGTGTTGGCCGTAATTCGTTTTTATATAAATATTTATATTGCCACGTGCTAATATCAGCGAATATCTTTTGATCTTAACGACGATCAGGTAGCTCGATTCACAAGGAAGTCTGTTCGTCTCGCTCTCATCTCGCTCTTCTCTGTTGCACGATGCCTCCACGGACTCCATCCACAAACCTACACATCTTCAACAGCTATTAATATACAATACTGTACAGCCAGAGACTCCAACATTATATTGAATATTCTAGCAACCAGCAGGCGTGCAAAATCCTCTCAAGCTACTGGTATCTGAGGGGTTTGTTTTGAAAATGGTCAAACCTATTTATTCCCCAGGCACCAGGGGTCCTCGGACGCCCACCGAAGCAGGGAATCCTCCCGGTGACACCTTCGGATACGCTACCCCGGAGATTGGAGAAAGGAATGGAGGAAATGCAACTGCTCTAATCGCCCTTCCAGATCTTAAGTATGTCACTACCAAGTCTGCAGCTGCAGCCGCCGGTCCGGATACTCCTTCCGAGCCTAGTAGTGTTCACTCGAACCCCCCTCACCGCCCAGTAATCGTCTCCTCAGAGCCCAATCAGCCCAACGGCTCCAAATTCCAAGACGATGCCCCACGCATATTCCCCGTCGCCAGCTATCCCGATGAACCATGGCGAGTCTTCCAGGTATACTCGCCGGCCCAAATCTTCAAACAAACCTCTCAGCAGTTGTACAACGCCAAAATAGCTTGCTTTCGTCCCCACGTCCCAGTTAACAAACCGAACAACCTCCCAAAACCCGCGCGACAGAACATGTGGTTGCCAATCGATGGCTACCGGGGCGTCTGGTGGTCGAACCCGTTCACGGCCACGCACGTGCATTACACGAGACACTGCGATGAAGCTATGCAGTTTCTGCGAGACGGAGGAGTATGGGTTGACGCTATTTTCCCGTTGGGTTACACTCGCGCCGAGAGGAAACTGATCGATGATAAAATGCGCACGAATTATGAAATCAGAGTCACCATTGTCGTGATGTGTCCGTGGCCAGAACGCTGGTATGAGCCAATCGTTAAGGAGGCTAAGAGGATATACTTCCCGGACTTGATGTTTCCGAGGGTGGTGTTAGTCAAGGGGTGGAAGAAAAATTTTCATCCTGAGGATGGCATTGACGGAGTCTACAAGGTGACTAGGTTTGCACACGATAGCAGAGAGGTTTATTTGTGTATGCGGTCAGCTCCTTAGTGTTTAAAGTTCAGCGGTTGGGCTTTTTCCACAGCTTTGGCCTTCATTATTAGGTGTTTTGTTGGATTATTGCACCGGGTTTCACTTTCGTTGAACGGTGGACATACTCGAATGAGTCGAGAATATTCATTTTGGGATGGTTAATGGAAATTGTATTGTAGCATTGATCTTGAGGTACAGCTACAAGGGTGATAAGCATACGAAAATAAGTACCCTTGAATTGATAGCGATAGCTTTGTTCCCGGAATGGCAAACTGGGAGATCTGACTAGGGCTATTAACGAGCTTTTCGTGAGTTCCCCCACATCGTCACCTCCTTCGACTTGAGCCATACTATATTATCTCATGATGTAAAAATTTGAGGGAAACAAGGATGTTCTTCATCAGGAAATGTGTGTAGTGCCCGCATGAATGAGGCAAGAACTGGAACCCATTTCGGCCATATTTGGCTTGTTGAAAACCAAACAGCTTGAAGATCGAATGTATCAAAAGAGGATAAATCAGAGAGGAACAGGGCCATATCAGAAAAAAGAAACATGCTACCTTAGAAGGAGAAAAGTGTGGCCGGTAGCAAGAAAAAAGGGCATATAAGCAAGAGATAAACAATGTCAAAACCAGAGAGATGCAACCTCGAGGTTCTGCTATCGGACCAATAGCGGAAATCCAAGTACTACGAGGGCCAGTTTGTTGAAAACTAACCAGCTTATTAATAGTATTAAAAGAGGGTAGTGTTAGAAAGAGACGAAGGTAATGTTGCAGGAGATGAGGGTAATGTTAAGGGAGAGAGGAGGGTAAAAAGAGAGGAGGGCAATGTTAGAAAAAGATAGAATAATGTCAGAAAGAAAATAGAACAATGTGAGGATAATTCGAGAACGAGAAGGGGTAATGTTTAATTGAAAAGAGGGTACTATTAGAATGAAAAGAGGACACTATCAGAATGAAATCACCTCGAGATCGGGCGCCAAACCTGCGAGGTCAACTTCACCTCCATTGATCCATTTGATCGTCTTATATCCCTTCCTGCCATCTGCTTCGACTTTTCCTTCTTCCAACTCGATGTCTAGTTTGAAATATTTCATCAACTTCATAAGGAGTCGGCCCTTACCCTTCTGCATCTCCGCGTTCAGAGCAAGACGAGCAACGGTAAAATGATCATTGTGCTGAAGGTAGAAGCTACACAAACAGGCGCGGCGGTGGATCGGACAGCTTTGTGAGGCCTGTGCATTGAATGCATCGTTCAAGATTATTTGGGTGAGGAACGCAGGTTCCTGCTCTCGGGACACGCCTCGCGCCTGGAAAGAGTGCTGTGGAAGTAAGCACACCTCGCTAATTCTGCGCAAAACACGCCAACAAGATCTATGAAGCCCAAGATAATCAATGTTTGATGGAATGAGCTCGGCACAAAGATTTTTATACATCTTGGCTAGTTCTTGACTGGACGACTCGCTCCCGTATACGATTTTGACGGGGATGGCGGTTACGGGGCGTTCGTTGCTCTTGCTCAATTGCATCTCTTCGATTTTGAGGATTCGGGAGTATAAGTCTTTCCCATCATATGGGAGCGTCAATGTCCTGTCTCTCAACGCTTTTATGAAGATTTCTGTGACTGGGGTCGTGGCGTACTCCTTCAACAATCGCGGGGAGCTCCAGTAAATTTCCCTGTTGGCCCCTTTGCATTCACGGCGATTCTGGACGAAATTGCGGGCGGCCATCCCAGTGCTCATCTCAAATTGCTTCAAAAATTCGTGTCGGGTCCGAGGAGGTTTACCGAGGAAGAGGCCTGCTTTTAGTTGGTATTGAATAAATAGTTCCAAGTCATCCCAAGGTTCCACCTGGGAATATTCGGTGCGGATGGCGTTGTAAAGATGACAAGCGTAGGTTATCGATCCGCTCATGTTTGCGTAGTAGAAGGCAAACTCCTGCATGTACGACTTCAAGGTGAGGGCTTTGGTGCCGGCTCGAAGGGGATAGTAGCGAATGTACAATGCGAATAATCTCTCTGGGTCCTCTTCTGTAGCTTTCTGAGAGGCTAGTTAGTTTTCCAAATCGAGCTTATAAAAACTGGAATTCAATGTTTATTTTCAATACTCACAAATTCCTCCAGAGCTTGTCTTCTATTTGGGCAGTTCCTGCGGATAAACTCGTCTGTCCTTTTGCCGAAATGTCCAAAGTCGGGAGCACCATCGCATTTACATTGACATTGAAAGACACCATATTCTTTGTGCAAGCGTAATGTAGAGTCGATTGATGCACTTGCGATCTGTGAATAGTCGTCAAGGTAGATGTATGGTTGCTCAAATTGATCTCCGAGGTCGACCCGGGTGTCCCAGAAGGTCTGCAAAGCGAACATTGTCCATATTGGAAGCATCCTTGATCTTCTGATTGCCCAGATTGCCTTTACGACCTCATCATCTCCCTCCGTTGGCCGATTAAGGCCCATCGTAAACAAAACATGGAGCCATTCACCCAGGTCATACTTGATCTGATCAGCTTCTTGTATTCCGGGTTGGATAAGCTCATACTGGTCAGGGTAAAGGCCATGCCATCCTGCCTGCAGCTTGAAGTCGGAATATTGATCAGACTTGGGCAAAGACAACCTGCAGTAGGATTCGACGCTGACGAAAAGTGGGAGCATTGACCACTCCGTTTTGGAAGGATGGGCCTCCTTGTAGGATTCCCAAAGGTATGTGTGGTATTGGGAGTTCCAAACGCTTTCCATCTGGCTATATGAGTAGAGATCACTTGAGATGCTTCTAAAGTCCTTTATGTGCGGAAAGTCTGCGTGGAGTTCTGCTTCAAGACACCGAGCCATGTGGATTGCGGTATTGGTAGTGATAGCTGCTGGGATTGGATTTGGCATCCTGCCTAGTTTATATTCTCCCCAAATTGCTCTGAGATAGTGACGCATGCTCAAAAGATCAAGCGCGAAAAGAAATGTTGCGTAGTGCTGCTCCGTTCTATCTTGTGACAAATCAACGCTGAACTTTTGTGGCGTGTCGGGATCTTCAGAGCCACTATTTCCTCGGGGATTCTCATTTGAATGCTTCTGGCTAGGTTTTCCGGTCTTTGCGCCCTTGACAAGACAATGGGAGGGCTCTTCGACCAGAAGTACATCGAACTTGTTTGTGCCGGTTTTGGAAGATGTTTTGTCGCCAATGTCCTTCTTCTGTGACAAGGAACGTTGTTTCTTTGGGAGCAAAAGATCTCTGATATGCTCTAGAACACCGATGAAGAAGTCGTGCTTCACGCTTCCTATGTCGCCCCGGGCTTCCCCATATTGCTCCATGAACCACTGAAGGTGATTCCTTCTGCCTTTGATTGCGTGAGTGAGAGTGCTGAAGAAACTTGCCGGTAATTGTGATATGGAGCCAGGGTGAGCTGCCAGATATTCTGCAACATCTTTGAGCTCACCGATACTGAGTTTGTAGATTTTTTGGTCGGTTTTAACGTCTTGAGTTTCCGCTTGCTTGCATTCAGGCGCTTTCTTGAAAACATAGCCGCACACCCGAGCGGCAGTGGCCAACCAGGTGACCATGCGATCAGTCTCTATTTTGTAGTCCTTGTATTTGGTGACCATAAATGGCTGAGAGAGGATCTTGTGTGTGATTGGTTCGGCGCAGCCCTTGGTCGATATTGATGGGTTGATTGTCATCCCGACTACCTGGGCCGCTGATTGCGGAGTGACCCCAGGTTGCCAGTGTGGAGAGTCAAATGAATGATATGATTGAAGATAGATGTTCTTGGTAGTGACTGAAGGGGTCAAAGTGGGTCAAAGGGATGCGAGAGGCCTGTGGAAAGGGTACTGTGGATGATGTTTTTGTGGTTTGCGGTGGGTGATGCTGGGATGAGGAGGAGGAGGAGGAGGAGCAAGGATACTAGAAGAGCCATCCTTCTTGACAGACAGTTCTTCCATTGTGGGGACGTTACACGTTGGACTTAGGGCTAGCACAGGGTTTTAGACATTATGCCGAACGTATGGTCTGGGCTTTTGTCTAGGTTTTAGATGGGAGCTATGGAGCGGCCTGTTGAGACCAGAGCGGCCTGCGGAGAGTCACAACAGTGAGACCAAAGATGGGGCCTGTATATTACTTACTATGTTTTAAATTATCAGTAGGACTAGGAAACAGTATTTAATACAGACATTACCGGCCCTTCCCCTTTCCTTTCTTCTTCTGGTTTGCACCGAGGGGTTCTGTGCTAAAATACTCGTTCTGTGCTAGTACCATCTCGTTGCCCATCTTTCTGCCGCTTAGCCTCCAAACTCTGGCAAAATCACCAGGCGAAACGTCTTTTCTCCCACCGGGTGCTTCTGACAACAGTAACTCGAGGAAATCCTGGGGTAGGGATTCGTATCTACTGTGGTCGATACGCCGGCGTTTTGCAGCGTGGGCTGGATTCGTTGTGGATGTTGAAGGAGAAGGTTCGTCCGCTTCTAAGTCCTCTAACAAGGCTGCGGTTAAACCGCCACCGGTTGTCTTGGGCTCGTGGTCCATATTGGTGTCTGGGTCCGGGTCCATCTCCAAATCATCGGCTGTCAAGAGGGCCTCGTTCTCATGGGAAACTCCTTTGGGGGTAGCGTAACTAAAATCGAGATCTCCGGTGATATTGATATTGTCGTCTTCATCGTGGGGCCCGTTCTGTTCGAGGAACGGAAGTGGTTTGCCGCAATTGAATATGAATACTATGTGGTCTAGCTTAGTTAGTTCGATCTGTAATTACACGGTTCAAGAGAAAACGGAGCAGGAATATGGTATCAAACTGACACTGTTTAACGTCGGAGTCCCTTCCCGCGATCAAGACAGTCTCTTTGACTGGCCCACCGGCTCTCAATCTTGATTGTTCTTGCCCTTCACGGGTAAGAATATGTGTTTGCGGTTTGACCCAGTCCAGTTTCGAGGGCTTGTGCCGTTCTGCAGCTGTCGACGAAGGGAATTTCCTCTTTGCGACAAGGATCCGACGGTTACCAAGCGCTCGATTCGAAGAAGAGGTAACGGTAAAGGAGTCAGACGAAGACGGTAGAGTTTGGAGAGCTTCGGAGATGGTAGTTGGACCAGACATGTTGAATATGAAGGATGGTGTTGCTGACTTGGGATCGTGATGCAGTTTGATGTCGATGTCGATGTTGACGCAAGGGGACAATCGACGTCAGCTGTTTTGGCGGCGTGTTTGTGCGACGATTAGGGAACCTCGCGCCAACACATTTTGCTGGTCAATCCCAGCCAAGCCACCTCCCTCAGTGGCAGCCTAGCAGCTAAGTCGGGCTGCCAGGATTCCAATATTAAATTTATTACTTCATTGATCATCTACAATTTAGTAGTCTACACCACCGCTGCCTGACAATGGTCTCCAGCTTCTCTCTCCACCGAGTCTGACTGGCCACATTTATCGATAAGCTCGTGATATTCACCTTTTTCTTTGACAGCTGGTCTGCGTGGGCTAACCGGAATAGCGACCTGCATATGCAGCGTGAGATGTATCATTCGCAATAGTATCAATCAGCCTCGACTGTCTCTCTATCTCTCTATCTCTCTCTCTCGCTTTGGAAAATTCTGGACAGAAAACCCCCGCCGGATTAAGCCTTTGTCAGTAAGTCAAGAACCAGGTCCTTCTATCTACGAGTTAGCTAGTTCAGCCAATAATACTCAAATATGCCAGTGGCAGATGTGCATTCAAACATATTTCAAATAGTCTCCGCCAGCCAGCACCCTCCAGCTCTGATCCTATTCTGAATCAATCAGCAGAATTTAGCAGATTTCGTGTGCTCTCAACTCTTCTACCAATTGGCACTACCCTATATAAAATACTCACCAAATACCTTATATTTTATACTTCCGAAGCGCCATGGGATTTATCAAGAAGAGGACAAAACTCGACATGTGGATTCGGCGGGGCTTTCTGCGGTCACTAATCCCAGTCCCCAAACCTCCTCTACTCACGGAAATACCGGTTGACGAAAAGAAATATACCATTGAAGAACAAACACCGCTACTAGTCATAGATATACGAACCGAATCGATAAAACCGGCCGAGGACACCAAAAGCGAGAGGGAAGAGGAACAGGAAGAAGCGGCGATACTCCTCCTGCCCGCTGAACTCCTACGGGATATTTTTGCTTATCTCGACACTGTGGATATCCAAACGTTATACGACACCCACCACCATTTCCGAGCGATAGCCTCCGAACACCGCTCCTTTTTGTGCAAGGAACTTGCTTCACGAAGTCTCCGCTATTATACTCGATATCTCAAACCTTCGTTCTTCGACCTTCAACGAGAATCACGCGCCCGGTTCCTCCCGCGGTCGGATCGCACAAATGCGATTCTTAACTGCGAAAATGGACCAGGACAGGCCGGTATACCGGCGTGGTACCTGACGCTCAGCAGACTCGACAAGGTCACACTGCAACTGTACGCTCTCATGCCCGCGGATGAAAACCAATGGGAAACAGACTATCTGGAAGCCCAGGGTCTCCCGCCGTCGCACTACAACCCGCGAGTTTGGCCGAGACCCGGAAACCCGTCCTTCTACTTTACGCACACCATCATCTCGTTCTACCAATACAACTCGCTTATAAGAGTACCCAAGGACAGCCTGGTGGAGTTTAGAAATAGAGATATCAAGCCGGTGTGCAGGTGCGCCCAGGGTTACTTCAGGTCAACGGCACATCTGGGGATACTTTGCGCTGTGCACAAGGCGTGTTTAAAATACAAGGATTGGGGGCTGGATGGACCGCTCAAGGAGGATGATATACTGTCGTCAATCGTGTCGGGTAGAAGCGGTGGGCTGGGGAATCACATATTCGGGACCAGGGTTTCTGTGAAGGAGTTGTTCAAGATGTTGGTGGTGGTTACACACCCGGCGAATTTGCTCAAGGTGATCCAGGAGCCGACTGCTGAGACGATGAGCAAACTGGTCATCGTGCTGGAGACACTGAAGGAAGTTCTGGTGAGGAACGAGGAGGAGAGAAGGCAGAGCGGGGTGGACCGAACGTACACGAAGGGACTGGAGATGATGGAAGGGTTTGCCAAGTACTGGGAGGGGCTGGAGAGCGAGGAGAGGGGGAAGCTGCGATATTTTGACGACTGGGAGCTGCTGTAGACATATAAATAAGCATATGACGAATAATGATAGTAAATCAATAAATACGATACACCAATAAATACTGAATGCTTAACTTGCTTGGTACAGAAGTGCTCTAGCTCGCTCGTTCAAATGCCTGTCATGTTCCGTGTGAAGACGAACACTTTGGAATGCATTTGCCTGCGCATTTATATTTACCTCGGCTGCCAGCGCCGTTGTTTGGTGGGCCGCTTTCCCAAAACGTCAACAAATTACCCGAACCCACCGACGCTTCCATCCAACCATCAAAACCACCAAACCGCTCCGTCGTCCCCCTTAAACTACCGTCACCACCTCCTCATACGACCCTCGTTTACCGCTGTCGACAAACCCTACACGACCGAATTCTACCCGTCTGCTGTTTCCGACCGACAATCCCAACATGGCTACCCAGCGAAACATCTCCTGGGCCGAAGCCCAGCGACGCGCTCAGGCGCGAATAGCGGACCTCGCCGTCCAGCGTGCCCAGGAAGCAAGGTCGACGTCCTCAGTATCGCGCATGCTAGGCCTATCCTCCTTGAGCGAAATCACAGCCAAAGGCTCGAACTTCCGGGTTGGACAGCTGGACACAGAGTTACTAGATGCAGAGCTACTAGACCTGCTCAAGGGCCAGCTGTGGAGCGCCATCAAGTATTTCAATGTGGGTTTTCTTCCCTCCCGTTTCTGAGAGGCGTCTTTGACCAGCCGCGCTGATTGTGTTTATTCATTCGTACGGTCCAGCCCACGATAAAAGAGCAGTACGAGATCGAATTCGTCGCCCTCCTCCGATTCATCCTCTTCAAGTTCACAATATGGGATAACAATGCCACATACGGAGCCGCCCTCCAAAATCTTGCATACTCTGACGCTCGACGGAACGGTAAGTTCGACCTAGGTAGCACTTGTTTGAGTCCTTTCGCTGTTAACGAAGGTGGAAACCGAATACTGATATCTTGCTGCAAAAGGTGCAATCGATACCCCTCCATCCCGAACCCAGAAAACTCTCTACGGCCTTATAACCGTCCTCGGCCGCTACGTATACGATAAAGTCGACTCCCACCTCCTAAACTCCTCCGTCGGCGGTCTGGATTTCGAAGAATCGGGATTCTACAGAAACCTCTCCCGAGCAATGACCAACCTCACAACAATCCACTCCATCGCCTCCTTTGTCAGTCTCCTCACTTTCCTCTCCAACGGTCGATATAGAACCTTGCTCGATCGGGTGCTACGGATGAAGCTGGTTACTCCGACACGGCACGTCAGACGGGAAGTCAGCTTTGAGTATCTGAACCGACAGCTAGTCTGGCACGCTTTCACCGAGTTCTTACTGTTTATCCTGCCTATTGTGGGTATCTCTCGCTGGAGACGATGGCTCGGCAAACTGTGGCGGAAGGCTGTGGTCTTGATCCGAAAATCGAGAGGCATGGAAGATGAGGCCACGCCCAACTCGAACAATGGAGTCCTCGGTTTCCTACCGGAACGAACGTGCGCCATCTGCTATTCGGAGTCGAGTCCGGAGGACGTTTTGAATAATCCCGGAGGAGCGAGCGGAGCACCCAGTTCGAACGATGTCACAAACCCTTACGAGGCAGTAGAGTGCGGTCACGTGTACTGTTATGTGTGCATTGCCTCGAAAATCGAGCTGGAAGAAGGCGAAGGATGGGCGTGCTTGCGGTGTAATACCGTTGTGAAAAGATGTCGGCCGTGGAGGGCCGGTGTCGTGGGGCTTTCGATGTTTGAAGGCGAGAAGGAAGTCAGCTCGTCGAGTGATGACGGCGATCTGGCTGTGCTGAGCCCGAAGGAAGACCACGGGCTCGATGACATTATCGAAGACGACTACGACGAGGATGATGACCCGATAAACGAGGAGCCTTCGGTAGTTTACGCGGGTGGGCACGACGATGAAGCCGAGGACAGCGATGGAACTCGGACGGAGAGGGGAGGGAATGATGCGGGTTATTATATGAAGGGAGTGGTAGAAGATGACAGCAATTACGCTACAGCGGATGACGGGGAGCTAGACGAACTGGAGGTTCGCCCTTGGGAACGATGAATATACTACCATGTATATAGTTCGGGTTTGGATCTCTTGGAACTTGTATTTATCTTTTTTGTCATTTGTATCACATCCTGCCGTTCCAGCGAGGGAGGTCTCTCATATTTTTCCACAGTTTGTCAATGCATTTAGCTTCATGTATAGATATTTATTTATGGTTGGCGGTTGGATAATGATAATATACATACCATCTCTATCATTTGATCATTAATACCCACGTAGACATCACCCTGCCATATATCTCACAGCATGATCATGAAATTTTTTTATGATAATTCTATTGAATTAGTACCACCTCGAGACCGCAGTATCGATATCAAACCAATCGACTATACATATAATGCAGCAAAAACACCAACGAGAAATAACCAACTGACAACAGCCAACCTATTCCCACCGTTCTGTTTCCCGCTTCCACTGCTTCCAATCTCGCCACTTCCACTCGGACTTGTAGCTCTTGAAGCCGTTAACTCCGGAACACATAAAAGTGAGTCGGGAACAGCCAAACTCCCCTCCTCAACAATAACGACATCCCTCCCTCTGGCGCAACAAGTCAAATTCCCCTCCTTAACATCACCAAACACATCATACGCAGCGGTAACCTCTCCGCCGGGACACGTATCCGCCGTGTAGGCCTTCGGGGCATCACCAGCTCCGCTAGCGGTAACGTCCAGCGTGGAAAGATAGCTTGCGACGTCAGAGCAACTGAGTTTATCTTCTGATGGGTTGAAATTGTAGGGCTGGATGCAGCAGTAGTTCGGTTTGCCGGCCCAGGTGCCGCATTCTTCGTTTGTGGTGCACACGCCCGTGCCGCAGTCGGTACAGACGCCTGGAACAGTGCAGGTGATTGCTCGGCAGTCGTCGTCGCATGATTCCGGGGCGCGGATGGTGAAGGTGTGGGAGGGGAAGAGAGGGTTTGGTATTTGGGCGAATGCGAAGTCAGCAACTGTTAGGATGAGGAGGAGAGTGCGTAGCATTTTGATGATATGTTTGGGACAATTCTGATAAGGACAGTATTCTTGGTTGGTTAATTAATTAGTAGCTCTGAGGGCATAGGGGTGGTCTAGCTACCTGCGATGAAGTGTGAATATATGGATTATCAATGAGACGAATGGGGGATTAGTTAATTGTCTGCTCAAGGCTTAACATTGTGATATTTATACTGAAGCTTTTGATCTACTCCCATAATACTAACATATATGACTGACAGATATTCTGGACACCAGCACTGCTCCAAATATATTCGTATTAAAATACATGACCAAAACTGATATCCCTGGTCTTGAGATACAAGCCCAATATCAGTTAGCGCGATTGAAACCGCTGAACTTTCGACCAGTCACTGCTCCCAAGAGCTACAGCCCAGCTCTTGGCTATCCACCCAGTGCGCATGCGAAACCGGTCGTACATTTAGAGGATAAAGGAACATTGATTCTCAGTCCGGGATAGGTTGGTTGCGTTTATGAACTTATCAAAGAAAACGATATTTTGTATGGTAGATTCGTAGTGTATGCCCCAACATTGAGAGAATAATAATTTGTAAAATTTGAGTCTTCCGCTGAAACGAGTGTGCTGCGAGTGTGGTATTTCCTTCCCGACCAAATCGGGTTTAACTTGTATCGAACAGTCAAAGGAGAAGCCAAGCCAATATATTTAGATTAATATCGAGTGCGTTATAAGATATCGTTCCTGGCATGAACCATTCTCGAGATTTTAATATATTCTCAGGAATGGAAGGCCTGTGCTAGTGCCATAAGCACAGCGATATCTCTCGTTCTAGGGACATGGGATTGTTAAGGCTACTTGCACGTGAGGTGTCTTTTTTTTTCATTTTCCGTTTTTATTATCATTAAGAGGCATATTCTGAAATAGGAATATAGAGAAGAAGAGTCTAAAATTACATAGGAGAAATAAGATGATGAGTGGTAGTGGTCTGGAAGGAAGAGGTTGTAAATGTGACGATGACAAAGGAACATGTAGAATGCTGAGACGGATGAAGATTCAAACCCTCCAGGAACTCCAGCTGAAAAATAAAAACATAGCAAGAAGAAAGAAACGGAACAAAGACACCATGTGGAGGTATGACGAGCGGCAGGTGTTGGTTTTTCAGTTTGGAATCGAAAAAAAAAGGGAAAAAAGGCAAATCGGAGGGTATCGCTATGAGCACGTTTAAGGAAAATTGGCAACGATGGTACGACGGATATGCTTAGAACTTGGCGGTGTCAAAGTCAAAGCCTCCGAGTTTGGGGATGCTTCCGATTTGAGGAGTGCTGTCCCGAACGCTTGGGCCGGCGCCCCCTTCTTCTGGGAATTGAGGGGGTGTCGGAGCTTTTGGTTTCGCTTCGTTCGATTGCGTCAGATCCTCCCGTGACGATTCCTTGATTTGTTCTATAGATCCAGCGGTTTTAGGCCTTTCAGTTTCGCTGTGAACGGTGGTCCCATCGATCGATCCTCCCCTGGCATCTCCTCTCTCCATCGAAGGTTTCGCGGCTGGTGAGTTCGGGAGGGATGTTGGGTCGATGTCCGGCTTGACGGCTGATCCGGGTCGTGGAATTTCTCGAGAATCTAATTCCATGACGAAAAATTGCTGGCCCGTGGCGGCGGTGTGCGGTACTGATTCCATTTCCACGGCCTCTTGTTGCATCGCGGGTAGTTCTGCGATTGGAACCGGATTCTCGGCAGGCGCGATCCTCCCCTTTGGTGCGAATGCTTCTCTTGATGATTTTTCACCAATAGCGGTACCGGCGAGCGGACCATCCGCGCTCTTTCTGCCATTTTCGATATCATCCGCAGCACCGGCGGTGCGTCTAGCCTCTGCGAGTTTCTTTTGGTTTCGCTTGCGCATCCATATGAATCCGATGACGGCAATAACAATGACAACCACCACAGCAGCGATTGCGCCTCCGATCACTCCGCCATTGGAACTCGAGCCAGAACCCGCATCGGGAGATGATGTATTCGATGGATTGGAGCCTGAGGTGTTGCTCCCGGTAGGGCCGGCGGATGACGAAGAGCTGGTGGAAGACGGTCCGCTTGAAGATGCCGAGGAGCTCGACGCGCTTTCCAAAGTAAACATGCCGGACGACTGGTAATCATTTTGTTCTTGAGGGACGAAAAGAATGTAATAGTCCGATTCTGGGGGCAGGTTGGTGTCGGGTGTCCAAACAAAGGAACCCGTATTGCTGATGCCTTTGGCGATGACGGGACATTGGATGTTATTTACGGGGCCATAACACGCACTAAGGGTGATGACGCCTGTTGTTTCGGATGTCCATTTAATGGTTGTCGGTTGGCCGACAATGATCCTGGAGCCAGCCTTTGGGGCGGTGACTTGGCTAGCAGCCGAGACGAGACCGGCGAGGGCGGAGAGGGAGAGGAGGAGGGAGCGTGAGAAGAGCATGTCAGCGACGGTACCGGTCCTCGCAGGCGCCACGAGGGACTTTGGATAAGTACTAGAAAGCTGTGATCGAGGCGAGATGAAGTTTTTACGTCCACGTTGTCGGCAATCCTGAACGTTTTTGTTTTTGTTTTGTTGTTAAGATTTGGTTTGAGTTGAAAGAAGGCGAACGAAACAAACGACTGAATTCCAAACCCCAGATACCGATGGTAGTGAGAAAGAAGGATGCGGATGCGAATGGAAGGGGAAGAAGGGAGAAAAGGGTTTGGATGCGAGATGGATAATTCGATTGGGGGAAAGCGAGAGGCACCCGTCTGGAAAAGTGCACAAAAACGAGAGTTGAACGACGAAGGATAGAGTCGACGGAGAAAACTTTAAAAATAAAATAACAGAATGGGAAAAAAAGAATAAAATAAGATAAAATAAAGTCTAGCGAGCGACAGGAAGAAAAAGAAGAGAGGAAGAGAGGAAGAAAAACAAGGAAGACAGACGGTGGGCCGGAAGATCACACAACTGTTACCGCATCGAAGAGCGAGGGAAGAAGGAAGAAAGAAGAAAGGTCGGGATGGCGATGTTACCTGGCAGAACTACCCTCAACGATGATGCGAACTCGATGTACTGCTGCTGAGTGGAAAGGAGGAAGGTACAAGTGAAGGCGCATCCCTTTTTCTTTCTCCGAAAACTCTGCCTGAACGGCAAGGGCACCCTGGGCCTAATTTGCAGGTCGAGATATTTCCAAGCCAATCACAGCCAGCTGCCCAATCTCGCTAACTAGTCACTCCACATCTGATGACGGAACAAGTTGGTCGGGTGTAGACGCTATTTTAAGCTCACGCTGGTCACGAAGTCCTTTGTCCTGTTCCTGTTCGCTTGCAACCAGTCGCGACGGTTCGATCGAATTCTGGCCCGTAAGAGAGGGCCATCTGCACTGGGTATATCTGCACAGCTTTACCTACGACCTACTTTAGTAACACGGTTAGCACCTTCGCCGCCAACTGTCGAGAATATATTTTGTTTCGACACCTCTGTTGTATATCAAATGCACCGCGTTTCAGAGGAAAACTGCTAACGGTCTCCACAAAACATCCACCACCAACAGAGCTGCAGAGTTATGTGCTTCGTGATGCACAGAGCTTCGACAATTATAAGGCCTGTCGCATCGGAGACGATCACGGTCGTTCTCGTTGACAGGAATCGCGGTCCGTTCAGCTGCACGGATGGTCTGATATAATACACGGGCTCCTGTGCGCACTAATCGTCTCGTATCGGTCTGTCGATATCGCTACCGGCTCCTAGCTGTCTGAAAGTCGATCAATCGCAATCGTAGTCTCGGTCGTAATCGATGTAATCTTACAACCAAAGTCAGTTTAGCCAAACGGTCGAACTTTTCGAACTAAAAGATTGTGGGAGGCGCTCACGCTGCAGCATCCTGCGCCCGCATATACACCTGTGCATGTCCGTTTCTCTTCGGCGATATTGCTTTTACCCAGCCGATCGAAAGTCGAGCTCGTACGCTCGCAGCCCTGCAAATGGGTGGGTTATCTTCGCGTCGACCGTGGTTGTTTATTCTTTTCGTTCCGGCAGGTAGTTTACGACGTTGTGATCATCAATCCGTGTCGTGTTGTCGACGTTTGCTACCTGGGTACTTAACTACTAGGTATTTACGTGAGGAAGTTCGCTGCCGAATATATTATTAACTACGACAGAAAATTCGCAGGACAAGTTAACACTGCAATGGTACGCAATATATATCTTCCTAAGTACTAAACACTTAAGGAGTATAGATTAATATACCTCTTATATCATATCTTCCAGACAACCTGAAGCACTACATTAATTAAGTACAAACAAAATCCGCTAATGTAAACAGTTGATGCACTAGAAAAGCACATATATCACAGCAAGACCAAATATGACCCCCAGGTTAGGGCCCAGAACATTCGCCGTAGCTCCACTCGGAGTCTTGTCGTCGTTGTCGTAAAAATCGACCTGAGCGCCCGTGCCGTTAACCCACGGCTGAAATCCAAGCGTATTCTCCGACGCCCGCAACTGCTCAGCCGATTTCAGCGGATTTTTCAGCAAATCACAATCCGTCGCATTTCTCGACGGATCAAGGTCGTTTGTCACCGTTATCGGCAAATCAAAAATCGTGTAATAATCGGACGCATTGTAGGTGAACGACTGGTGAATGGAAATCTGAGGTATTGTTATTGTCAGCTGAGTTCATAGTTGGTCGGACAGGTGTTAACCCTCAATTGGCGATGCGCAATGGGCAGATCTGCTTTCTTACATTATATTCCCCTAGCACTTTTCTCAAACACGCCGGCCATATCCAATTGACATGCTTCACCGTGCTCCCAGGCTCCAAACTCAGCACCGGCGAGACATAACTGTTATTCCATTCCGACGCAGGTATCGTATTATTGGCCACGGTGAAGTTGTGTCCGTTGGCGTAGGAAGTTAGAAAAATGGTAATATTATGGTAATACGTCCGTGTTAACGGTCTCCCGTCGTGATCTTCGCCCTTGTTGGAAACGTCATAATAATAATACGGGATGGTCCCGTTCGGGTAAGCCTGGTACGTGTACGGTGGTAAACGACCGTTGCCGGAGACGTCAAGGGCCACATGGAGAGTCGCTACGATGTTAAAATGTTAATAAAATTAGCATTCTTACAATATAAACCTCGAGAATGCCTCTTGAAATATCAACTTACCGCCACCGAGAGGTGTGAACGGCTGCGGCGCATCTACTATCGCCAAGCCTTGCGTGTATATCTGACCGTTGTCAATCACAAAAGTTCGAACCGCGAAAGAAAATACGGGTAACCAGGCCAGCAACAAAGCTCGTATGAATACCGACTGGCGTCCCATGGTCGCCTCCAGACTATAAATATATCAAATGGCGAACCCAAGTTCGCGCCAAGCAATTTCGAAGCTTGGAATGAAAATAAAACCGAGATTCTCTCATGCAGGTACCAACTACCAGGTGCAGATTCTAGAAGAGATGCTATCGCCACAATTGTAGCCCAAAGATCGGGCGGTGCATACAGCTTTTGTACCCCTCTTTGCTGATATATCCCCATAGACTGGGGAAATTGGACTGTGCGGACCATGTTCGCGGATAAACCGGTTTCAACGGTTGTTCCCTTAATTTTCGGTTTATGACGATACCATGCATGATGCAAGGGTTCCGAACGTCAACTCTTTGCTTGCACTAAAGTCACTGTTGGCCCTGCCTTGACAGTCTTGCCACGCGATTACTTCTGCATATAATCAAGACGTTTAACGTTTTCAAGGTTTTATTTTTATTATTTTCGATGTTGTTTGCATCATTGCGCGTGTACATCTCGCATCACAGATTACAATATACGTATACGCTCGGATTCCCAGAGGTAAGGATCTTGCTAACATCAGTATCAAATATTTATATCTTCTAGAATTCTGAACCTTGTTTTAGACTGACATCTAATGGAAACTCTCAGTTAGCTACTTAGTAAACCACAATAATGCCAAACTATTTGTAGATTTATTAGACCTACATGGTTGGTATACTGTGTAAAGAAACGCTAACCGCGGATATTGTCTACGTAGCTAGATCTACCTCCAGTTCAGAGAGTCGGTCTCGCCCTGCACTAATATAATGCTAGCAGGCTGTTTGTGTTGTCTTGTAGTTACCAGATATAAGCTGCGGATTCAGATAAAGCCACGAGACAATAGAAACCTCAATGTACGCTTAACTATATTCTCGGGCCTCTGTTCAGTCTTATCTGGTAACGGTCATTTAGTCTAGGAGGGATAAATATTGTTTGGGCAGTGCAGAGAGTGGATGCGTTGCGTTTGTCAATTAAGAATTACTATAATAGGAAATAAATTCAAACAAAGCGCCTGGCGTCGAGGATATGGTTGAAGATACCACAGGGACAACACATAACAAAATGTTCTTTCCTCTAGACGTGACCTGCTTTGCACAACCGGCATTTAGGTATATATATGCATTACTCGGAGACTACTTACCTCGGTACTGTGCTAAATATAAACCAAATTCACTATATTTTTTCCTCACAATATTTGTGGTAATTGCTAGATGTTGTTCAGTTTTTCTCCACTACCAAGATTTGGATCATATAGATTTTAGAAGCTTAGACACAAGAAAATGGTTTCGGAAATAGAATCACTGGAAATACAGTAATTTTATTGAATTCAATCTATGGGGTACAATGATACATAGTTTCAATCACTTTTATGATAGCGGCAATCTTAAAAAGCGAACCATTGCTCCAGGGCAGCCTTTGCCGCAGCTATATTTGCCTCGGCGCCGTCTTCCACAACCCAGGCAACAATCCCATCAATTCGCACCAACAAAGCACGAATTCCTCGCTGGTCTTTGACATTCGCGGTGATATAATCGACCCTCTCCTCATATTTTGTACCGACAACCAATTCTTTGACCGTCGCATCATTCCCAGAATCGATCAAGAGTCCCCGACCATTTACAAATCTGGGACTAAGTCTCGTACCATCTTCAAACTCGAAATCCGGTGCGCTGCTCCCAACAAGTGGATGTGTTTCTGCCCCGTCGGCACCGAAATTGTACCGCTGCGACAGGCCCCAAACGCGATCGATGAATAAATTATTTCCGTCAGTGGTGTCGATGAGGTCGCGGATAAGCCTTTGTGTCGCCTTGCCGTACGGATCGGGTTGTAGCGTTGTGATCTGCGCCCGAGTCCACTCGAGGACCTGGGCCGCGATTGGGTGGCGCTCGCTCTCATACGTGTCGAGCAGTGACAGATCTGTCGGCTCGCCGCTGTCGGCTGCGGATTCTCGACGGAGAGTTGCAGCCAGCTTCCATCCCAAGTTAACGGCATCGCCCAGACCGAGGTTCAAACCTTGCGCACCCAGAGGTGAGTGGATGTGTGCGGCGTCACCGGCAAGGAGTACGCGACCTTTGCGGTAACTTGTAGTCTGTTTGGATCGATCGGTGGCCGTGGAGACAAGATGAACTTTTGTGATGTTGACGTCCGTGAAACCTGTGACGCGCTCTAGAACTTGTTGAAGGTGTTCTTGTGTAGGGGTTTCCGACCGGTCGAATTCGGCAAAATCCATCAGGTATATGACATTCGATGGCCGGACTATGTACATTCCATTGTCGGTGAGCTGGAACCCCGGTTTCATCCTCTCAGGGTTGTCCAAGTCGCAATGGACGATGTAGAACGTCATCCTAACATCCGTTCCTTGCCAGATGAAGCCTGCAGCTCTGCGGACCGTGCTTTTCCCACCGTCGCAGCCTACAAGCCATCTACTTCGGAACACTTTGTCACCCGTGGTTTGAACCGTTACACTGGTATCATCCTGCTCCGTGATCCCGGTCACACCCTGGCCTCTGATAATAGTCGCACCCAGTTTTTCAGCACGTTCGCATAGAACACCCTCAAGCTTCTCGATAGTGGTAGGACAGGGAACTAGACCGGGTCCCGAGATGCGGTATTTGTACTTGTCCAAATCGAGTTTGTTTGCATTGAGTGGGATCCCAGCAAAATGACCACCAAATTGGAAACCGGGTTTGTTTCCAGTAAAATCCCGGTTCTTCAGGTCGACGAGCTTGTCGAGTAGTCCGCGGCGATACAAGGCTTCAACCGATTGCGTATTCATCCCTCTGAAGCCGACAAGATCACCTTTCCAGGGCGATTCGGGTTGCGCGTCGTGCTCGAGGACCAATACGGATACGCCAGCCAGTCCCAATTCACAGGCTAGGAAGAGGCCGATAGGTCCTGCACCGGCAATTATAACGTCGTAGAGTTTACTCATTGTGGCGTGATTAGATCTATAGAATATCCCTAGGGATATATATATATCTGATATCGGAGAAGCTAGCGGGTGGAACAGTATGCTGGTATGGAGTTTTGACGCTTCCAAAGGAACTTAAAGCTAAATGGCTATATAGCTATGATTCGATTCTAGCTGTGGTTAAGTATCGTGGGCTTTTAGCTAAATTTAAATTCCAGCTTGAGATCAGACATCGGACTGATATATATACGTAATATATATATTATAGAGAGATCTTTTAACCTCATGTCGGGTTTTTATAATGCCCGTATATGCGCAGGCTGAAGCCGTGTCAGTGGAGATCGCCAGCTCGGGAAATTCTAGTACCCGAACATGGAAAACTTGATCTCGGGAACTGCAGACTCGGGCCGGCAGATAGAAGACACCGCTTGGCCGCCAACCGGTGATAGAGACGGAGATTATATCTGGTTCCAGTCAAAATTTGTTGATCAGTCCGAGTATAGGCGCATCTGCGCTCCTAGGATCCTGTGTATGGCGATACAGTTGAGGTATTGTTTCGCTTGGCAATTGGCCAATGGCTACCGCGATATCAATCCGGTTTAAATTGATTCGAGAAAGCTTAAGTTAACAGCGACATGTCCTTCAAAAGGACCTTAGGTCGGCATGTTTTAACGTTACCTAATCTAGTGACCTAGGTGGTTGACTCGATCGACATGCGAACTCTTACTTTGAGGAATTGGTGCCGACCTTGACTGTTTTGCGTGATTCGTGCATGTACGACAGTTAACGGGACCTTGAATGGCGGATGGAGCGATAATATAATAGTAATAATACAATCGAGTTCGTCTATGTATATGCCCAAGGGATTGCAGTCAAATTTTCCCAGTTATTTCCTTGGAGTGTGCTTTGAATAACTCCGATGGCATGCACTTGCAGGCATTGGCAGGGTGCTGATATTTCGCTAGCTTAGCTTAGTGGCCTGATTTTGGCATCGAAGATCGGCCCCATGAAGCAGACTGGCCCGCGATTGCATGACCGATAGAGAGATAATACAGATCTAGATTCTTCTCAGACATCGACGAGGATGTATCAGATGTCCTTGACCTTGTGCGACGGCAGTTTCCACTCGTTCTAAATATCTCGAGCTCTCCCACGGAGACAACTTTTTATTTTTACAGAAGTTCCTTTTGCGAAGCCAGCCTCGAATTCTGCACGCTGTGAGCCAATGAACCGCATTGCGGATATCCGAGGAGTGGGATTCTCACATTTGGATAACACAATTCAGCCTTCGCTTTGGTCTCAGACTTAGAACTAATATTCCTTTACCTTTTTCTTTTCCCTCCTCCTCTTTCTTTTTTTCTCGGAGGGGACTTTTTTTTGACAGGCGTCAGAGCGAGTCGGATTTAATAACCGAAGAAGAACAAGCCAATAAGCTGGAGATCTCGAGAAACGGTGGGGAACTCACCAGTCAATATCTGCCCTAAATAACAGGAATGTGGGCTCGCATCCCTCGTGTTCTCTATTTAGAAAGAAAGAAGCTTCCTTTTTCCTTTTTCTCCACTGCGGCGGCGTTCCAGACCTCAGCTTTTCTCCCAGCTTTTCCAGAGCTATCGGTTGGCCGGACGGGTCTAGAACGATGCGGGTGTTCGGTCAGGGATTTTGATGCAGCTTGACCCTTTCCACCGGATCCACACCAGTCGCCAAGGGGCCCCAGACCCCCTGTTACCTTTTTAGTTTAATGCACTCAGAACACGAAAAATATACACCGCATAGCTACCTAACTGGGGAACCGTTGTAGACTCGCTCGGTGGAAATGAAGCAGCTATCAGATTGGATTCCGCAAACTTTGAATATGCATCTCGCGCCGGCGCATATATCTGCTTGAAAATATTATAGTGTTCGGTTTTCATCCTGCAGCTAGCTTGGCTCAAGAAACTTGTGCATGCTTAGCACCTACCTGCTGGAAAATCCATCCGCGAATCATCAATCCTACTGTCGCACGGAATTTGCCTAATCTGAGAGCTGCACTTCAGAAAGGAAATGCCAGCGAGGCCCTATCAGCTGACAAATTTATACTCCTTGTAGACCTTTTTTTAAGCGATAGCTCCGCCTTTCTTTTCTTCTTCTGAACAGTCAACGATTAAATAATTTCCCGCTACTGACCTGGTTAGCTTGATGCCTGTGCTTTTTCACGAATTCAATTGGAAACCTCGACCCGTAGAATCGGCGCTACCGAGTCGACCTGCATGCTCCAAGCAGATATCTCTCCAGCCCAGGAAATGCATAATTGCGAAGCATCCCCTCTGCTCAACAGATATTGTCTTATAACGCAAGGCCAATTAATTAATTACTGACTTCTTATGCTGTCATCGAAGAATGAATTGATCTTCCTATCATTCGTTCCATGTCGCAGAATATCGTCACCTGGGGGGTTTTAGATCAGCAGACATATCCCTATAGCTAAGCCTTAATATACCTATAAGCGACCAACTCGATCGATATATATATATATATTCTCCTCGATCCCTTCAGATCTATTTCTTTCAAATCGCAGATCATTTCCTGAAACAGCCAAATTACCCTTCTCATCGTTATCGATCATATGGACCAGGCATACCACTCGTCGAGCTCGAATTCGAATTCCAGCTCAATGAACTCGTTACGCCCTTTGCTACCTCGTGCGGAGGGTTCCCATGGTCCAAACCCGTCTGATCTCTCGACGGGGAAGAGAAAAAAAGCCAGCAATGCTTGTACTGAATGCCGATCCCATAAGACGAAGGTATGTCCACTCCAACGCATCGATATCCCTAATCGAATCTTGAGCTATGATACAACATGACTTCGAGAAAATTTCTCGTCGTAGGGGACAATAAATCCATTTTAATGGCTAGCTAATCAACCGATCGCTGGAAACATATAGTGCGACCAAGGAGTTCCTGCTTGTTCTGCCTGTCGGCGAAGAGGGACGGGCGAGTGCGTCTATATTCCGGGGAACGATGGTAGACGACGGGACCCAGTTGAACGTTTACGGAAAGATAATGACATGATGAAGATGGTGCTACATGCAATCAGGAATTCACCGCCCGACGAAGCCAATAACATTGTCGAGTCTATTCGGTCAGACTATTCATTGGAGGATCTTGTTTCTCTCATCCAGGGTCGAGGGAGTGAGTATTCGGGGACATCGCCGTCATCATTCACATCAAATTCAAAGTCTGCTTCTGTAGAGGTGGAAAGCCCCCCGAGGAGATCTGTTGGCCTGCACAGTCCAGAATATGGTTACGTCGAGCGACAGCATTACACGGAGCCAGATTTGGAGCTCCCACCGATAACAAACCATCACCATGGTAGCCACCACCATCATCACCACCAACAAAGCGACCAGCGGAGATATCAATTAGCGCAAGGGACGAAACTACCTGTCTTCGAAGCTTCTCCTGGAGGACATCCCTTGGACGACCATGGCTATAGAAGATTTCCTCCAACCCTCTGACTGTCAGTCGCTTGGAAGTGAGGGGTTGATTCTTCTTTCAATTTTCTCCCTGTGGCTCGGACTTTAGAGCTTTGCTAAGCCATAAATGGCTGGAGTGAAGAGGCAGTGCAACGCCATTTAGATGAGAAAAGTTCGAGTGCAAGTGCAGGTTGTCAATGGTCTGGTTCTGCATTCTGTCCGATTGGCAGGCTTGCTGGCAGCTGGTGACAGTTAATTGCGAGATTTAGAGTGCATGACCGCGAATGCAACGGCTTCCGCAGCCATTCGGGCTAGTGTCCAAGGCCACGAGCCCGATGTCTTTTTTGTTTTCTTTTTCACTTCTATTCGACAATTTCCTCCTTAATTAGGGTTTGGTGAAGAAAATGCTTGGCTCGCAGCAAACAACATCCTTGCACATCCTGCGGAGCTAAGGGATTTCTCCATCGAGCAAATTGCTTAGTTAACACATACACACACTACGATTCGCATATACCTAGACGGCGTTTTGGTTGTTTCTCTGACCTTTTCTTTCATGTTTTGTTGATTTATCAAAATTTGGCTCTGTTCTTTATAATGAATGTATGTTACGATGCAACAGCAAAATGATCAGTTGCTCCCGTTTTTGATTTCTGCAGGCAGAAACCAGATACTGGGTCTCCGGACTTGGGAAAAATTTGTGCGCAAAAGCGAGCGTAGCAGGATCAAGGTCGAATACGGATTTAGAGTGTGGCGTTGGGGCGCTTTGTGTCTAGAGCGCTCGATTTAACCGCTATTTGACTTTTCGGATGGAGCAAAAGCCACGGATTCGAATCGGATCGAAATGAACTGTGGGAAGTTCCGCGGGAACGTTCAAGAGACAAGTCTAAGCCATTCGGATAAGATACATCGTTAGCAATCACTATACTAGCACTGTAATAATCAATGATATCGACGCATACCGGACACCTAGGCACCCACCTGTATACATATGCAGCCTCATAAAATTCCATTTATTTCTCAAGAGATAAACATCTCGAACTAAGCCAACACCAATCGGCTCAGCTCACGAGACCTTGCCACGGCTTTGGATCTCGGTTCGGACATCCGGTTGGTATTCTACAAGCGACTTCGCGCGGTACGCCTAATAGATCTGTTCGATACGAGAAGAATACTACTGTGCCGAATTGACTGTCTAATCTGAGGGGAAAGATTTATCTGCATCTCTAAGTATTTTGGGCAGTTGTGGATACGGCTGAAGTGAGAGGTCTGTATCCGATCTGGTGGATCCCGCATCGATCGATATTGCTCGATCGTGGGATCCACTTTCTGTGCTTGTGGCACCCGAGCCGTTTTATTTACTTTTATTATTATGGTGGTGGCAACACGTTTTTCCGACGACGCACCCTCCGTTGCAACCAACTGCGCACCGTTGCCGGCCGAGATCGCACTTGGAGATATTGCTTTGCTCGATGCCTTGGCCGCCGACCCCAAGCCGTCCTTCTTGGTCAAGTCCCGGCCTCGACCAGCCCGTCGGCCGTGGCCCGTGGCCTGGTTCAACAATGCTTTGTGCTCCCGGCTGCGGCTGACCAGAAACCCTTCTGACGGCTCTGCTCTGCACTCACCGATATCTGGGCAGCCTGATTGTGGTGCAACCAACAACAACAATGATGATATCGATCCCATCACCACTCAACTTCTGTCGCAATACGATGACGACTTCCATGTCTGGCTAACAGATCGGCTTACCTTCCCCGAAGGTGGACATGGCGTGCCGTACTATACCTGCACCAAGGGAATTCTTTGGACAACGACCACGCTGAATGTCGGCAACTTGCAATATCTCCAGTTCACAGGCATTCCACTATCGTGGAAGTTGCCCATTCAGGATGAACAGAGCAAAGCGGACCGGTCGATGAGCGAAATCTCGGCTCAAACACTGAACAACGATGACTTCAGCAATCTTTCTATCTCCACCAACTCTCCAAACAAAGGGCAGCCGATGAAAAACTCGAAATCCTGTCAATTCAGCGAAGTGAAGAAGCGAGGTGCCTTATCCACACAACAGCCTGATAGCCCGAATAGAGTTTTTGACAAATCAGAACTTGAAAGAAAACTATCCAAGGCCGCTCGATCTAACACTGGCAGCCTTGATTTTACTGGGTCAGATCCAGGCAGGGTTTCACAAATTTTCGAGAAGCTGGAAAAAGAAGGATCTGTGACGCTTGATCTCGATCTTCGGCAAATTACTCCTACTGATGCCCTCAGACTTTCCCCGGAATACCTCAAACAAGCCCATGGTAAGTCGTGTTGTATTCATGTACTGGAGCCGTATTTTATGCTCACTAATTCTGTGGGACGCATTTTATAGGAATCATTGATTGGACCCGTGCTGAATCCAGTGAATTGTTGCCAGAACATCTCAAAATGATTCGTGACTACGATTGGGCTAGTACATCACTGGGGCCAATCACCGAATGGCCACAGTGCCTGAGAACGTCCGTCGTTTTGATGTGTGCCTCCTGTTTCCCTTCGGCTCTTTATTACGGGCCCGATTTTGTTTTTATATACAACGAGGCGTTCAAGAATATGATGGAAAAGCTCCATCCATGGAGCTTGGGGAAACCGTGTGGGGAGGTATGGGGCGGCGTATACGACGATCTTCTTGGTGCTCGTTTCGCAAACGTCATGCGGGGTATTCCGACATACCAAGAAGATCACGAAGTGTTTTTAACACGAGAGGGTTTCACGGAGCAAACATATTTCTCATGGGCTCTAAGCCCCCTCGTTGATGAGAGTGGAAAGTGCGTCGGGGTATTCAGCGTCTCTGCGGATCTCACCGCGCGAGTTCTCGCTGCAAGAAGCTTTCAGATGTTCGGAGAGATCGGAACGCAAACGAGCGGCATTACAAACCGAGACGAGTTTTGGAAAAGGTTTCTGGGTGGGATGAAGACGAACGAAACTGACGCACCTTTTGCCCTTGTATATTCGAGAGTCGAGAGCATGTACGAAATATCAAACGGTTCCGATTTCCATGCCAAAATTTCGAACCACGACTTTGCAATTGAATATCAGGGTTCCTACAATATCCCCGGTGGGCATATTTGCATGCCACCACGTATTGATCTCAGTGAGTCAGATGAAGGTTTCGCCGCTGCCTTTAGAGAAGCTTGTGATCACGAGTTTTTATACCTTCGAGATAGCAAGCTTGCTCCCCCGCATCTAATCGAAGGCCTTACATCGACATTCGGGGATCCGATTCAATCAATAGCTATCTGTCCGATATATTCGCACAGCGCTGCGGATGAGATTTCGGGTTTTCTTGTTTTGGGACTTAATACTCGGCGACCTTTCAACGATGATTATAAACTCTTCGTGAAACTATTGATCCGACAACTCGCGAGTTCTCTCTCTGCCAGTTTTTTCTTCGAAACAGAGGTCCGGCGGAGCGAGAATCTCGCCAGAATAGCAGCTATGGAGAAAATTATTCTTTCGAACCAACTGGCAGCTAAAACGTCTGAAGCTAGAGCGAGCGAATATAGGTTTAAGCGTCTTACAGAGGTCGCACCTGTCGGGATCTACATGTGTGACCAAGTTGGCAAAGTCACCTTTGTGAATGATGCCTGGTTTGAGATCACGCAAGTTCCTCGAGACTTTGATTTGGCGAATTGGATCCAATATGTTCACCCTGATGATCGCGAACTGGTTTTAAACGGGTTGACTGATATTACAGAAACAGAAGATCCGATCGCGCAGACTTTCCGATGGATCACACCATATACTACGAAGGATGGACAAGTTACCGACCGATGGACCTTCGGCTTGAGTCAGCCTGAATATGCCGACGATGGAGAACTCATAGGTTATCTCGGCATAACAACTAATATCGCCGAGCAGAAGCTGAGGGAGGAAACGCAGCAAAAACGGCTTGAAGAAGCCAGGGAACTAAAACGACAGCAGGATGTGAGTGAATTTTGATTAGATCTATATCTCAGGGACTGTCACTAATTTACTCTTAATTAGAACTTTGTGGATATCGCTAGCCATGAAATGAGTAAGTATCTGGCAGTCTACTTATAATCGGCCATGAATTTCACAACTAATGCGAATCACCAGGGAACCCGCTTTCCGCTGTCCTTCAGCTTAGTGATACAATCGTCAACTCACTTTCATGCTTGGACAAGTATTATAAAGTATGCGGTCCGCAGATGGAAGAGGAGATAGCTGCCTCCATAGATGCGGCCCAGACGATTCTACTCTGCGCCAGTCATCAGAAAAGAGTAGTCGATGACATTCTTACTCTTTCAAAATTGGACTCTGCTCGTCTCATTATTACTCCAGTCGATGTACAGCCGGTTGCAGTGGTTAATGAGGCTATCAAGATGTTTGAACAAGAATGTCTTTTGAACGACATTCACATGGACTTGGAGGTAGCGTTCTGCCTTTGCTGAATCAAAATGCATTTGAAGAAATTCAAACAAAATTCTAATTTTAACTAGGTTGACGATGATTACCGAAATTTATCCGTGGACTGGGTCAAATTAGACCCGACAAGACTGCTACAGGTGCTTATAAATCTTTTGACGAACGCTCTGAAATTTATCCGATCCGAAGCAGAGAGAAATATCATAGTTACACTCAGTGCATCGCTCGACAAACCTGTGGACCCGGAAGGTTTGGTGGTATTTCCGTCTATACGGAAAATGAGCGCAACCTCACAGCCGCAGCCGCAAGAGAATGAAATCATCGAAGATTTCCTGTTTCTTTCATTTGAGGTGAAAGATACTGGAAAGGGGTTCGTGGAGACATATTCCCATGCCGTTTGACAACTGTTTGGCTAATAAATTTATAATGGTACAGGTTGACAGACGAGGAGAAGAGCATGCTTTTCCAGAAATTTAATCAAGCGTCTCCTCGTACTCATATTCAATATGGTGGCAGTGGGCTTGGACTTTTCATATCTCGTGAGCTCGTTCAGCTACAGTCGGGTGAGATCGGTGTCCTCTCGGAAGCTGGCAAGGGCTGTACATTTTGCTTCTACATTAAAGTGACAAGAGGCGAGCCTCAATGCGCCGATATTCCAGTCTATGCGAGAACAATCGTACCGGGAAATCAAACGAAATGGGGACACGGGCGTGGGAATTTGTTACCACCGCTGGGACCTGCTTCTCGCTCCATGAGCCCAGGCATTTGTTCTGGTGTAACGACACCAAGTAACACTATAAAGCCCGATGGCAAACGGTTAGAAGGATATCAAGTGCTCATAGTTGAAGATGTACGGTTATCTCTCCTTGATTGTTTGTCCGGTTCAAACATACTAATATTTTTGTTTCCATTTACTGATTTTCGGGATTTGTGTATCTCAGAATCTCGTAAACCAAACAGTAGTCCGGAAACAACTTCAAAAACTTGGATGCCAAACACATCTGGCGAATCACGGTCTAGAAGCACTGGAAAAGGTCATGCAATCGAAGTTGTATATGATGGCTGCCGAGGATGCATACGACCTAGCAGTGATACTCATGGACGTTGAGATGCCTGTAATGGATGGCCTAAAGGCCGCAGGAGAGATCAGAAAACTAGAGGCGGAAGGGTCATTGCTAAGAAGGGTGCCTATTATTGCGGTTACGGCAAATGCGAGGCCGGAACAGATCAAGCAGATGATGGAAGCTGGGATAGATGCTGTTCTGAGCAAGCCTTTTCGGATGCCGGAATTGGTGAAGAAGTTGGAACATGTCTTGGAGGGAGCTAGTAGCTAAATATGCTCCGGGAGAAGGTACAACATGTTCGAATGGCTTCTGTGGGATTTCTTATTTTGCTTTGGCATGTTTCGGCACGTGCACAGCTTCATATGTCGCTGGTTTACGAGACAACAGTTCGACGTGGCTGGTTTTAGCATTTAGATGGTGTTGGTTTTTAATACATTTCAGCTGCTGATTTCAAGACAATATAGATGGATACCAGTCTCGTTACCGGACAGTGGGCTTACCTACTTTTTAGCGTATACTTGATTCTGTGTTTTTGATAAACCTGCTCCACTGATGTTATATGTTATTCGGAGAAAGAGATCAAGTTAAACGGTCGGTCTTAGTCACAATATCGACACGATATGTGGAATCTTTATACAGAAGATATGATGTATCCGCCGGCGCTACGTACTATTATTACTTGTATAGATACTATAGATATACTAATAAACGTTGAAATAGCAGAATTATACGTAAATTTAACTTTCCGTTCTCGGGTTGTACCTAGAGCCCCAGTGGCAGGTTAAATTTAGCTTGGCACCGTGCTCTGCGCACACGTTTTCATATACCATGGCTCCGCTTTCGAATTCACACTAGTGTCCCAGCGCCCTGCGCGCCGTTTCGATCTTTTAAATGTTCTACTGTGGAGACGAATCTCGGAGTAGATCCCTGTAGCTTGTCAATTGCGTGAGGGTGACGGTGTTTTGTAGGCATATTCATGTAGGAATGTACATCCCTTCAAGCGGTGTCGTTAGCAGGTCTTCAAGAATGTTTTTAGATGCTTGAATTTGGAACTTAGTCATTGATCCAAGTTCATATAGTTTTAAATTTTACAAGACCACAGAGTCTAGCAGAGCATTTGATTGGTTGATTCGGATCTCTCTGCGTTTTGATTTCGGCGGATTCCAGGAGGAATTTTCGGCATCTCTCCAGCCGCTCCCAAAGGGGTATAATTGTTAATTTGACTTGGTTAGAGTGTTCCAGATCTCTTTAGGTAAGTAGTTAATTTGAGTTCTGGGCTGCGCTGCTTTGGACCAACTCTCGCTCAGGTACACAACCCATTCCAGATGGAAGAATGGAGATGATAATACGGCGCTGCTACGAGGAAATAGAACGAAAAAGGTAGAATAGATGTCTCTTTGGTAACTACGGCCTTCCATTGGCCGGATACCGTGCATGACTTTAAATTCGGGTTTGCTGGGGTTTGTATATCAGTTATCCGGTTCTCGTGTTTCGTCGAATGGAGTTTCAATTTGCTATTGCCAAGCATGTGCATGCAATAAATCAGGGTTCCGTCTGACGGAATAGCGGCGAAGCAAACGCTAATTGACGATGCTCTCCAATTAAGATCGTGATAATCTTCCCGATCAGGATGAATCCTCGGAATCCCACTTTTCTGGCCCCGCATGCGCCTGGTCCTTCCTTCCATGAATCAATTGGGACATATCGAAGTGGAGCATACATGCCGAGGCTACCGCGGGTTGCTTCCACCCTTTTCCAGGGTTTGGACTGTTCAATATTTCGCTCAAAATTAATTAAGCCGCTGCAGCTGCATATTGCAAGAATCAAACACTTAGGCAATGTTTTTTTTCTGTAGATCTGTGCTTAATATAAGGATCCAGTATTGCACTGACGTATCGTACGCCTCTGACTAGCGATCGGTGCAGGTGAAAATTCCATACCAGGGGTTACGAATGAAAATTTAAGGCGATATCAAACTCATCATACAGAGTAGTGTCGCTAAGTACTGAGTACTTGTGGATGTTTCCCACAATCGCAGCACCCTCAGACAAGCGCTATAGCTGTCGGCCTTGCATGCGAATCCCACTATCAATTCAGGCATAATCAAATGGAGCTAAACAAATCCGGCTTCCAGCTATTTCGCTTAGCTGGACAGCCACAAAAGTTTAGTCTCGGGAAACCGCAGGTCTCTGATATCAGGTATCCACAAAACTTTGGTTCGGGCTTTAAAATCGTTCTTGCTCGCCAAGGGCGGACGCTAGTTTGGGTTCATTGACGCAAAGGTCCAGGGAGTCTAAGCCGTGTTGTCGCACAGAGATTCGATGGAGGCATCCACCCCTCCTTTCGGCCTTTGACAAGCTCTAAGAATGCGGGAACTTTATAGCAAACGAAAGTAATTGGTTGGCGGTTTGTCTTATTACTCAATTAGCACCGGTTTGCCACAACTTCTATCGATCTCTTAATATTATTTAAGTACTTGACTAGATGGTTATCTGAAAAGCTTCGCCAAGCGATTTAGTAAGGCCTAATATCGGAACAACGGCATCTACGATGTTCTAAGAATTCTAGTTAGGCACTGTGCACAACATGTGATCTGTATGTAACGACCAAGGCGCATTGGTGTTTGTAGCCGTGTAGGCCTAAATGGAAGATTTTGCATTGAATTATTTTATTCGAGCTATTGCGTTGAAACTAGGTACAACAATTGTATCAGAAAGGGAAAAAAATAAAAATAAAAAATTGAAAAAAATTAATGCCAAAGAAAGGCGTTTCTTTCATAGCAAGCACGACTAGACAAACATCATAGCTAAAGCCTAGCAAACCAGGCCAGCCTCTACAGCCCCGCAATGATCATCATATCTCTGCATGCCCAAGGGAGATATTTCTTTTCCCGAAAGAGATCAAGTGCGAATTCCATGTGAAAACAAGATACATTTGACGAACGCGAAACGAACCGTCTTAAACAATAAGATTAAGGGAAGCAAAAAGAAAGACAATGTCCTGGACTTGAACAGAAAAACAAAGAATGGCAAGAAATAAAAGCCAAAATCACAGAAAAACACCACTATACATGACACTTGTTGAAGTAGACGCATGTTCTTAAAACGAATCATTAAACTTGTAGAACGAGAGAATGAGTTACAGCAAGATACCATTGGGAGCGAATAGACCTAGGAAATGAATGACAGAATGAAGAACGGAGCAAAATTATCGAGGCAACAGTTTTTTAACCTATATAGCATGGTATATGATATAAGAATCGGCCCCCAAAGCCTTTGTAAACTCCTAATGACAGTCCTGAAACAAAGAAATGTCGTTTAAACGAAATCTGAGGATAGAATGAAAGAAAAAAAAAATAAGATAAAATAAATAGAACTGGGAACTGCTACGAAAGCAAAAATAAATATAATAAAAAGATTCGTGAAGAACAACATAAACGAAACCAACAAACCCTTTCAATGCTTTAAAATATTTCCGTCTCTTCTTCTTCGTAAGTACCGAAGCTTGTTGTCGGACTTGTAGTGGTAGAGTGAGTCCGAGAATTAGGTGGTAATTCATCGTGGAGCAAACGCCCTGATCCCGATTTAGAGTCCCGTTCGGATTCGCGCCTCGAATTTAGCTCCTTCCACTTCTTTTCGCAGGAGGTACCGGGAATCTTTTCTTTTCGGCCATACTCGAGCATTTTGCTGGAGACGATTTCCCAGTAGTGTTTGTCTATCCACTTTTTGGAGTCTTCAAGTAGCTTCTCCTATTGATTGAAAGAAAATAATTTGATGAAGGCGTGAAACCGGGCGGGAACAGCCCAGTTCGGAGCGCACAGAGGAACCTTTGGTTAGCTAGTTGCTCTTATAAGCATCGGATTTTGTCGCACTGGGTAGCACCGTGTTGGGAGGAAAAATTGATGGTGGTGGTTTACATCTTCGGGCGTCCACTGCCTGATTCGCTCCTTGATTCTCTTGAGGCGCATCTGCAAAGCTGGAACACGGTGGTTCCCTCGTCCTTCGTCTTTGAACTTGCTCACGATCTCCTTCCAGGGGAGTTGTTCCTCGTCTTTAAGTTTCATGAGGTATCTATCATCGTCGGAGAGCTGCCACGGTTGGTTGGCAGAGGACTTTCTTCGCTTGGATGGTTTTTGTATTGGTAGACCATCCGAGGAGGACCACTGAGGAGGGTAGGGATCCATGATGCCAAAATCCCGCTTTCTGTAATTTGTGTTTGGTTCGCCAAAGGCCTCAGTCAACAGAGCCTGAGGATGAGTGGTTGGAACACCGTCGATATGGTGGGCGTGGGGAGTAAAATATGTGTTTGGTCCCGTTCCGCTGGTGAAGGGTGTGGGATGAGACGACGCCATCCCAGGTAGTGGGATTTGATACGTCATGGTATGGATGCCGTGATCGAATTCATGTTTATGATATGGATTGGTATTGTGGCTGAAGATTGTAGGCGGGGCTGATTCAAACTCTCCTTTGATCTCACCTGGAGGAGGTGCATCTGGAGCATTCTGTTGGAAAGATATCTGCGGCAGGTTGTTTGGTGGGGCTGGATTGAATAATCTTCGTTCATTTGATTTCAGAATGGTTCCTGAATGCGTACGGTTCATTGCTGGAGGCGCTAATGTGGTCGGTGTGCCGGTGAAGCTGGATGGTAAACTTGATGGCTGAGTCTCTGGGATTTGATTGAGATCGTTATATTTGAGGATTTGACTTGGAAATTGGATAGAGCCGTTTGACCCAAGATTCACATTGGAGTTTCTTGGGCTCGAGCCATAAATATTAGGAGAATCCATTGCGGATGCGTAATGAGATTTCCTCTGGCTCGAGAGGCCAGGCGATACAGTGGAAGATACAATGTTCATTGATGGGACTGTTTGGGGTGGCCCTGGTTGGTAAATGTTGCCTTTACGGTCCGACAAGGAAGGAGATGCGGAAAGCCTGGAGCGGTAGGAAGGATAAGAGCTCTGTTGACTCGCGTTGATGCCGTTTTCTAGTGGATAAGTAATAGGGCCCTGTACGAGATAAAAAGATGCTTGATTAGCTAGCCGAAATCATGCAAAGTAAGAATTAAGAGAAGGGAAGAGACTGATTCAGCCATCCGCATGCATGCATACTCATGCAGCGATCCGTCGAGATAGCCGTGGCGATCTCAATTGACGGATCATAGTAGTAGTAATGATCCTGCGGGACGGGGTGGGATATCAGTGGGAAAACTTCAAAGTCTTTTCCCGGTGAGTATATTAAGATGGTAGTAGAACGCATAGCAGTTACCATGTGATTGGCGTGGTAATGAATCATCATAGAGATTATTCCAATTCTAGGTACATAGCTCGATGTGGATTCGAACAATTATAACTGTTATGCGAGAGAGATGTTTTGCAAAGTAAAGTAGATTGAAAAGTTGTATAAAATGTTCGAGGAGAAGTTAAAAAGTTGGTGGTAAGAAAACTATATAACTTACCATATCACTGTGAGCTGTCTGATTGATGGTATACCAGCTGCAAGAGTTGTTGTAGTCTGATCTTTCAAAGTCTTCGTCATGAACGGCGGGGATTGGGCTTCTATTTGAGGGCCAATCGACTGGTGTCCAAGGTATATAACGTTGTTCAGTCTTTACATGTGGCGATGGAGAGCCAGATTGCGGACGACGGACGCCGGTAGGAGCCGCCATGGCCATGATATTTTGCTTTTGCTTATTTTCGATATTTCGAATGTAGGTGTCCAGACGCCTAGTCGTGCACAGCTTCTTGGTTTAGAAACTCAGACTGAACGAAGTTGCTTTTGCCCCTGCAGTAGTTGAATTGTCGTATATTCTTTCTTGAACAAGTTTAGCTAGCTTCGCAGGCGGGTCGACGTCTCGTCCGAGGGTCGCTAAGAGCTGCAAACGTTTGAAAGTGGGGACGGATGTTATGTTGGATCGATTATACTTCTGGTCAGAAGAGGGCAAAAAAGAATGTTATGGAGGTGGATGTTGACTTTTGGATGGATGTTAGGTTTTTGTTACCAACAAACAAGAAACCAGAATACGAATATACTGCACCTGAGAAAAGAAAAGGTAGGAACAGAATATGCAAGGCGAGGGGGGGAAGTGCTCAAAAAATAAACGTGGACGGTTGGAAGGGGTTAAATAAGCAACTGTTTCTTAAGTTTTCTAACAGTGGCCAGAGCCCGAAGTAGATGCACAAGCGCAGTGCCTGCGTTTCGGACGTTTGTTGCGCCGCAGAATAAAGCTACAAACTCCAATTTATAAAGTTATGGCGGGGAGATGTCGTTCCTGGCGGAGGCAAATTTTTTCTCAGTCGACTGTTGGATGTTTCTATTCAAACAACCTGTATATACTGCTTTTGTCATGAAAGTTAACTTGAGTCTTTCGGGATAAATGTGAGACTGTCTGTCATGCACCCCAGCTGCAAGGCCGAGTCAAGTTGAAGGGCGGGAAGCAATAATAGAGTAAGTAATAAGCACCTGGGTAGGTATTTAATGAGTAAAATATAGATCTTTTTGCTTTTCTCTTCGTTGACCTAGATATGATATTGGAAAGAAATGGACCGTTTCGCTATTTTATATATATCATCCAAAGCTTTGTTGTTCGGGGTTTATTACCCTTTGTTCTGGATATAGCCATGGTAGAAAATTCGGAAAGAAAAATCAATCGAATTATACCGCTGCGAATAAGAGAGACGACTAGGCAAACATGTATGTATATATCCCGGACCATACCAGGGTTTACTAGCCTTTGCAACCACGAGGGAGCGATAGATGCGGATCGATATTACGAGAAGTATGGGGCACAGCTAGCGAAAACGTCTGGTTTCCGGACCACTATCAACACATGCCATGCCATTACGCTAGAGCTAAGAAGCATAGTGTGACCAAAGAACAAAATTGGTCTGAGATGTCACTGCAATGGTGCGAATTCGGGTGGGTAGGTCGACGAGTGCGAGTAATAACTTGCGTCTTTTCTTTCAATCAAAGAATGTCAGCTGCAATCGGACTCGGAATGAAAGGCATTATGGTGGGGGGACTGTAAAGGAAGTAACAATGTACAATGCGGTGCTTGTGTCAGAAATTTGTGAACTAGTCCGTGATCTCGCAAGGGCCGTTGAAAGGATCTGCGATCATGTCATCCCATTCTCAATTGGAAAGGAAAATAAAATAAAATAAAATAAAATAAAATAAAATAAAATAAAATAAAATAAAAAGTGCCTGGGAGAAAGTTTTCAGGTTGATAGTCTAGTCATAGTTACGGTAAAGTGAGGCTGCTAGTGTCTAGCTATAGACGGGAACTACGCCTTTAAGGCACAGGCTACCGTTCCTTGCACTGAGGCTTTAGGCATACTTCTTGTTCCGTCTAGGAAAGAAAAGGAACATAGATACTTCCTGTTGGGAGAAAATCCTGGCCATTAAATTGGGCCAGGCTTCTTGGTCTGAAACTCGCACCGTACGGGCAAAGAATACACCCTAGACGGCCGACGCATTTCAGACTTCCTCGCAATGAATGCACAATCAGGGAGCGGGAGAAAGGGCCAGAAAGAGATAGGCGGTGCGAGCTATGAGAGCGCGTGTGCTGCAGACAGCTCCCAATTGCCATACAAAGTAAAATATATGCATCGGAGAGCTCGATATTTCCCAAAGACCCACTTCGAGGCAGCCTGCGTCTGCGCACGCTGCACCAGCTTTCGCTCACTAGCTTCTTCCACTCAACCAACCCAGCCAATTGGAGGCAACTTCTTTCGGCCCCGTAGGTCTCATTTCCAGCACAATCGCATATCCGTATATTTCAGAGAGGCAGGAAGTACCGTACCTGGTAAGATGGCGGGCAAGACGAGAGAGGAATAAGCCGGACAAGGGCCGTGCACGCCGGAAATGCATCACTTCTGCTCGTCTCCGAATTTCGAAAGCTGCAAGACATCAATCTTACAAACACAACATCACAATGTCGACATTTCCGTAAATGAGTTTCAAATTGCAAATTATTTTCAGCGCGGGCAACAAATGAATTTTGAGGTCGTCGTCTCATGTTTCAGTTGGCCTCGTTTCCTAATATACATCCCCCAATGTAATCGAAGACGTAAATATGTTTGGCGATTAATCGAGTCTAATTGAGCACTACTCACTTAGGATCTAGTATCTGGTGGTGTGAGAGAAATATTTACAACCAACCTGAAGCGTGGCCTTAAAAAAAGGCCGTTGGGACACCGACGCATACTGTAGAGGTAATTCTGTCTGTTAGAGGGCATCATGAGCGTGGAGGAGATATCAAGCGCAACATCCCTGGGGCTGATGCACTGGCGTTACGCTAGCAGTGGTCAAAGAACCCAGAAGTTTTAAAATATAAAATTCACTGCCAACTTTTGCTTCTTTTCCGCTTCTTTTCCGGGCGACCATTTATTCTTGTATCTTTGCTTTTTTCTGTTATTGCTTTTTGCATGTCGAGATTTGGCTAACTTGAGAATTCCGATTGGGATGGGTGCGTGAATGGGGCACTAGTGAGGCCGAGACGCTGTCAACCCACCTTGAATGTTTTCTCAAGAAGCAGGTCGAGGTCAAATAGCGCCACGCTATTTTGAACGGCTGCGCATGATGGAAGCCAATTCGCCTCCATCTAGGTCATCCGAATATCCCCGGCTGACGTCGATGTCGTAAACTAATTTAATGGGATCAATATCAGAACTTTTTCTGGCTGCCGACCTTCCCTAACATTGTGAGAGCGTTGTTACAATTATTAAATCATAAAGCTGCAAAAAATAGATGTGTGCTCGTTAATAATCACAAGCAAGTTGATCAATTGGCAGGCCTCACATACTCTGCTTTGATATCTGTCTGTGATAAATGATCTCGGTTGAACAGGTTCAAGGAACCGTAACCCGCCAAGGCGCTGGAAGTCGAGATTCCAGATCATGTCGGACAAATGCTTTCTCGTCTTGTGCCGGGTTGCGAATACTATACTATTAATCGCCCTCATAGGCTTTTTGCTTTTTTTTTTTTTTTTTCGCAGGCAAAGGAGCGACAGATCTTAGCTAGCTTTGGCTCATAGACGACACGCAGAATTTTCTGCCCTTGGAGACGCAGACGGAAAGGATTCTCCTGGTTGGGATGGTTGCGCCCTTGCCTGGGACTAGCGTGAAATGAGAATTGCAACTACTTAGCCTTTGGTGGACTTGGATTCATCGAGACGCAGCCCTGCGTCGCTTTATTTACAAAACCATCATCTAGATATCTTCGTATTGCGATCGATCTGGAATGTTTGTTTCGCCATAAGCGGGAAAGATGATTTAGCGTTGCCTGAAAATCCTCAATCGAAATGAATCAGGTCTCGCAGGCCAGCCTATCCCAAAAGATAGCAAAAAGGCTTGTACAAAACAGTCTTGAGACTAAGTATACTAGCCTAGGCCCGGTCGTGTGCGCGCGCGTGGATTGAGAGTAAGAAGCACAAAGCTCAGGTCTGCGCTTGTAACTTTGACGATACACTTAGTCTGATTTTTCCAGCAAAACAAACAATTAACAAAAATTAAAATCCGTGAGATCATTAGTATGGTGCCTAACATTGACGTTAGTTACGATGGCCGTTTGAAAAATTTGTGTGCTGCCACTACCCTTCATGCTCAGCTCAGGTCTTGGAGCGCAGGCCAATCATAAGATCTGGTTCCTGGTCTCGGGGTCTGGTTCCAATCGGCAGCTCGAACCTTAGGACTTTGTATTCACTTTGCGAAGCGATGTAGTACAGAGGGCCCGACTGGCTGAGCCGTGCGCGTGTGCATGCTCCCCTTTCACGAGATGATGGAGAGACATGACATGGATCCTAAAAATTGAACGGTTTGCATCGGCTGGGGCAATCCAACGACTTTGGCGCACGGATTCGAGTTCTGTCGCTTCTGAGGTACTGAGGTACAAACGTTAACAATATCAAGCTAAAACCAAGATAGGGAGGCTTCCCGTGGTAGCTGAGCCATTTATCTCGGGGTCAATATATAGTGAATATTTGGCTGAAAACCTCAATAGATCGCCAGGGCTCTTCCGATATTTATCATGTCGTGTATTCGCAATGGGGAAATTTGGTCTCGCGGATTCGCGAAACCGGGGGATTGCTTGTGCAATCGGGAAGGCACTTCAAAATCTAGATTACTGCGGTCACTCAAAATCTCGATCAGATGGTCGGCAAAAAAGGATCGCTGCATGCAAGTACCAGCGCCACATTTGGGTTTAGAGGTCAGGGGAGTCAGGATCCAGGGTATCAGGCAATATATTTCCCACCAAAGTGAGAATGAAGATCAAACCGGGTTTTGAAATATGATTTTAGAGCGACATTGCATTGCAGACATGCAGATTCCCTGGTTCATCAAATGAAATTCAGTAGGCGGGAACAATTTTGAATTTTGTGTAACCGCGCTAAAATAGTCAGATCATTTCTTCAAATGAGAAAGTATTGCAAAAGCAGAAAGCCTGTTCTTGTGCCACACCATGCATGCACCATTTTACTTGACTTTCCGCTTAGCAGGTTATTGGAACAAGATAGAACACCGTTTAATATCATTGAAATTAACAGTATGCTTCTAGGCTATTAGAACGTGAAGAAAGGATAAACATGGAAAGCAGGTGAATCAAGCGATAGTCAGTCTGGATGAAACCGTGACGTGGGTAATCGATCTCTCTTCGTTCGGATTACACGCTGCACAGCTGCACAAAACTCATAATTAAATGAATGTGAGAGGCAGAGTGTATGGTAGGTTGCAGTGTCACGTGAGTTTAGTCAATTACGATATTCGTCGATTGGAATGCAGGCTGATCCACTTGATCTGGTTCGAGCTGTCGGATTGGTGTATACCGTTGTAAGTCACTGGTCGGCTGGCGTAGCTAGCTGTAAGATACCTCAGCTCTTTTATTAAAATACACTGGATGTTTAAGATCGAAAGTAGCTGAAACGACTATTTATCTTCCTTCTTCGGACGTTAGATCGACATTGGATCTGATAATCGGCGAACCGCAGTCCAGTTACGCTCTCGAAATACTTGTTTTCCATCAGCAGCTGTCTCGAGTAAGGTCGAATTGCATTCCAGGGACGATGGTGAGTTTTATATTTCAATTTTATCGCATTCTCGAACCCAGAATTCCCTTGAATTCAAAATCAAATATGTACTGTTCTAGCACGTAACTATCTATAATTTAAGCCTGTACCCCACTATATAAATAGATGGATGAGGTAAACTAAAAATACTTAATAACGGATCTATGTATGAGATTCGATGGTGTTTAATGTAACAGGGTGTGAACCGGTTTATCAAGCTTGTCCCGTCCTTTCAAAAAGTCAATCTCGAGGATAAAGAGATAGCCGAGAAGATCGCCTTCTAGCTGTCGTACTAAAGAACCAGCTGCTGCTGCCGAGCCACCTATTCGTAAACGGGAAAGTTAATATTGGCTTTGGGAGATAATCTGACGTGCGGTTGTACGTGCGGCGTAACGAAGGTAGTAGCGAGGCAAATGCATCCAACGTGTACGTACCAGTTGCGATTATGTCATCGACAACCAAGACCTTTTGTCCCGGCTTGATCACATCCTTTTGCATCTCGAACCAGTCCTCGCCATACTCCTTTACATATTTTTCGCTGACGCATTCACCGGGCATCTTGCCCATCTTTCGAACAGGCACGAAACCAGCCTCGAGCTTTAGAGCCAACGAGGGGCCGAATAAAAAGCCGCGAGCATCCAGGCCAACGATGACATCGGGTTTTGTCGGAAAGGCATCAATAACCTGAAGAACGAGCGCATCGATAAGTTTGGTGTGCAGTTCGAAAGATGAGAAAAGCGGGAGGATGTCTTCGAAAAGGATTCCAGGTTGGGGGAAGTCGGGATATTGCTTGAGCGCGAGTCGTAGCTCGTCGTGTAACTTGTGCAGCTTTTGTGATACGTCAGCGCCGGTGGTTGCCATTTTCGGTTTTCTTCGAAGCTAACGGGTTTACAACCAACAGTAGGGTATTGCCAATTGGTATGCTGGGTTCGAAACAGAAATCCACCACTTGAATCAGCAGTCCAAAAGAAAAGAATGGAAAAGAGGGAGGGAGAGTGAGTTATTCAAGAGGACTATGGCAGTAGAGGATTGATAATGTTAGAGATATACGGTCTCTTCGTATGCGGAAGCAATCAAGGGATATTAGGATGCAATGATATCAATTTGAAGACTACGCTAGCTGAGCTGCGCTGGCTGGTGCTGGAAAGATCTTTGTAACAAGCCCGGAAAATTCGATATTCCTGAGCGAATTTTAAGCAAGGGCGGAGATAAGCTGCTAGCAAACCTCATCAGGGTAATTTATGTTGATTAGCGGTTCCGATCGGTTCAAAAATTAGAATATAAAAAAGGCCAAACTTTGTAACAAGCCACAGAGTGTCCCGCTTGGTAACTAGCCACACTACGCCACAGTGAGCATATCAGCAATTGCTTCGTAACATATACGGAGTGTATAATGTCATAATATATATACGACAGAAGAGAGAAACAGAATAACCGGAGTGAAAAGCATAATACACCATTGTCATTCCTTCTCGGTGTATAAGTAATATAAAACAATGTTGTTGTCGCAGCTTGTTGTCGCTTATGATCCATCTTTCTGTGCCCCGCGGTGCTCCTGCTGTCAACACATCAACAAAAAAGGATATAGGGAAAAAAATGGGCACCGCCAACAATCAACCCCACCACAGGCTCTCATCAAACACCCCATCGACAAAGACACTGCCATCGTCATTCCGACACACAAAGCGCTTTCTTTTTTACGACCTCAAAACAAACTCGAAACATCCTTCCTCCCGACGCGCTTGAAACACCCAACTTGCTATCGGTACCGCCGCAATGGCAGAGCTTCAGACACAGGTGCTCCAGAAGCTCGACGCTTCGCCTTCTGCGACCCTCACATCCGAAGATGACTTCTCTACCGTGCCATTTGCCACATTGAAAGCAGCTCTCGATTCGTTACAGTCCAAGGAGATGGTCATATATGAAACAAGGGATTCTGAACACATGGTCTTGACACCTGAGGGAGAACAGATTCTCGCAGAGGGCAGCCACGAAGCGAAGGTCTGGCAAGTGGCGCACCGGCTGGGAGAACTCAAGATCGCTGATCTTGCTGTGGGTTTCGATACATCGTTCAGGGATACCAAAAGTGGCAAAACTGATATGTTAAGTAGAAACAAGATGAATTTGCGAGTGACACCAACGGTGCTAGAGTTGGTCAGATGCGAGCTTTCAAAGAGGGCTGGATCAAGAAACATCCTGAGGACAGGGCAAAGATAATATCGGGAGTACGTGGATCCAAAACCTGGTGGCCAGTGTTGTGATTGCTATCTTTTATGATAATCTGCATCTCTAACCGACTTCTTAGGTCGATTCTATCAACGATATCACCCAGCAAGACCTGCAAGCTATTTCTCAATCTGGGACTCTCTCCGACGCCACCACGATAGCTGACCTCAAGAAACGCAAGCTCATCTCGCCACAGAAAAAGATTGCTTTTACAATCGGAAAAGGAGTGAAATTTGCTTTGGAGGTTCTAAAAGAATATACCGATCTGGATTCTGACATGTTGCAAAGGTTGGAACGGGAAATCCGAAGGGCCTGCCTCATTGTTGGGTGGGACATGACTGACATGACGGCCAATTTTGTAGCGGCAAATGGCAGGAGGTCACTTTCAAACCATACAATCTCAAAGCCCTAGGGGCTCCTGCTTTGTCTGGAGCCTTGCATCCTTGTAAGCTTTGGACCAACTGCTTCGTGGATCGAATGACGAGATATAGTTGACATAATTGAATAGTGGGCAAGGTTCGCCATGAGTTCCGACAGATCTTTTTCGAAATGGGTTTTACCGAGATGCCCACAAACCAGTAATTGCCTCATCTCCCGCTCACTATCCGAAGTTACGTGGTCTCTTTCATTTCTAACCGTTACGGCTGATGCCTCATAAGATTTGTCGAGTCCGGTTTCTGGAACTTCGATGCACTATACGTTCCCCAACAGCATCCTGCCCGTGATATGCAGGACACCTTCTTCATATCAGATCCTCCAATCGCTGATATGCCAAGATCTGAAACCGGTGAGCCTTTAACCGAGTATTGGAACAACGTTAAACAAGTACATGAGAATGGCAAATTCGGGTCCCTAGGATACCGATACCCGTGGCAGGCTGAGGAGTCCCTTAAACTCGTCCTTCGGACCCACACAACTGCGACATCTACAGCCATGTTATACAAACTCGCTCAGGATCCGCGCCCGGCACGCTATTTCTCTATCGACCGAGTCTTCAGAAACGAAACCGTTGACGCGACCCATTTGGCCGAGTTTCACCAAGTGGAAGGTGTTATAGCTGACTTTAACCTAACGCTTGGCGACCTTATCGGTTTCATGAATGAATTCTTTGGGAAAATGGGGGTTAAACAACTCCGTTTTAAACCAGCGTATAATCCTTACACTGAACCTAGCATGGAGATCTTTAGTTGGCATGAAGGCCTGGGGAAATGGGTCGAGATTGGCAACTCAGGCATGTTCAGGCCGGAGATGCTGGAGAGTATGGGATTGCCCAAGGGCATGAAAGTACACGGTTGGGGGCTGAGTCTAGAACGTCCTACTATGATCAAGTAAGTGCACAATGAAGGCGTTTTTCTTTGCCGCACAAACATTGCACTGCATTTGCTATGCATTCGGCTTTCTAACAATCGGCTTTGTTACAATCCACAGGTACGGCGTTTCAAACATCAGAGAGTTACTCGGTCACAAGGTTGATTTGAATTTCATTGAGGGGAACCCCGCAGTTAGACTTGACCAAGAGGCTTGAAAATTCATATTCTCACTCGGAATTGAGAAACCAGGTTCCAAATACCCCTGGCCCCATTTAGTTAGCATGTAATCGGCTGCTTTGGTTCACTGAACCGCCCCCCCTTATGGAGTGGCTTGGACTTTGAGTCGCTTGAAACGCAAGTACTTTGAAACATAGAATATGGCGTTCACGTGCATCCGCAATGACTAGTGGTTTCGAGATGTCTGCTCTCTCTCAGCTTCTCTTTCTCTTTCTCTTCTTAGGGATAATAAAGGTATATAGGAAGAGTAGTTTGACTACCTGTCAACATCACTTTGAGTGCCTCCTTGCCGTCTGTGAATCTACCTAGTCTCCATTGAACCCATAGTTAGCCGATCACATGGTTGTCAGGTACAAGGCCTTGTCACGAACTTAATCATATCGTAATTTGAGCCGTGGATGCAGGTTCCAATGTTACACCAATCAGGATTGAGAACCATACGAAGGTGACAGGATCAGTATTTGGGGACAACTTTACAAAGAATTCAGAATCTATCCGTGTCCAGCTAGCAATACTGGACAGACCAGCTCGCGGCCTGACAGCTTGCCAATGGATTAATTACTTGGCGCAACGGCTCATCATCATGTGATAACTGCAATCGAAAGAAATATAGATCACATAACTCCGTTATATTCCCCTAATTCCTTTGAGTTAGCGGAAAGAGGGTTGCAACTGATATCCAGGACATCTCGAGACGATGTGCAAATTGAGAGGATGGCATCTTTCTTTGTTTGTCATATATGCATATCTTGGCCAAATTTCAACTAGGACCCTGTAAGATAACGTAGGTGGAGACTAGACTTTAAAGACGCTTTCCCGTTTGCCCGTTTGAAGATGAAGGTAAAGGAAATCCCGAGGACTCTATGAACCTGGAAAATTAAGACCAGGCGAAGGAACAAACCGTGGATAGCACCCAGCTGCTGCGCAGTGGGGCAAAAAAAAGGCAGTCAATTGATCAAGCTGTCTTTTCCAGGGTGGTGATTCCCAGTATTCAGGACCGGCCGTGTTGCAGACCAACAGGATTAGCTACCTGATGGCTGTCGCTCCTAGGTTGAGACTAGTGCGACTGAAGCGTCTATTCACAGAGTCTTGGCGACAAGTGGGTCTTTGCTTCATCGCATGATGCGGCATACGGCTCAAGTGAGATACTTTAGAATTCATAGAATGAAAGCAAACGGCCGACGCGGCCACCTCGTATTTCAAGCAACCGTAAAATATAATATTCTGACTCGGATGTCGAGACGTCGGCTCTCTTCCCTGCAGTTGCCGTGAGAACGTAGGATTACTTTCTTGAAGACCGGTTTCTCCGTTCCCATAATGCGATATCGCAGCGTTTACTCTATTGCATATATCTTCCCTGAGAGTTTGTCTATCTGTGATAGCTAACAGCTGGTCTTTAGAATTTGCGCACTGCATCTACCATTTAGATACAGCGCAGCCATTGCCTTCTGATCAGTTATAATTATGCAGTCTTGGCCTCGTGTTCGTATCATTTTCAATAATTTTCTATATCTGCAAGTCGCAGGTCAGGTTCGCTTCTTTTGACAGGTATCCATCCCTACCTAGGTAACTTGCTACTCGGAACGTACCTTATTGAAGATTAAGTTATGGCCATGTATGGTAGCGTTTAGTTAGCCAGATATATGTAACACAATAGCACAGACCGAATTAGCAATAGCGCTAGCTCAGGACGTTGTAGTACTATTATAGTTATATAGACAACATTCGGTAGCAGAAGTTATGTTATTCAGACGCATATTATGCGCAAGTCGGGACAACTGTTTCTCATGCATTGAAGAACCAAGCTAGTATGTAACAGGATCATTTTAGACTCCTTTCCACCGTTTATACCACATCCCAGGCGCCTCATACTACAAAAGTAGATAGCTCGTGCAAGATATCCTTAGCAATTATGCAGTAGCGTTTGGAAAGTTAGAAGTACAATGAATGAACTGTTTGTCTTTCGGATGGCTCTGTTGGTTGTAAACATTATTAACTTTCCAGAGGCTTACATATAAATCCACAGTCTCAAGCTGACGATATACTTAGGTAGTGACCACCAACAGAAAGTTCCTGAATCCTTGATGATCTGGTGAATACCACCGATAGTCTAAAACCCAAATTGCCAAAAGTGGAGCGAGTGCGCATGTGCCCGCTTTTAGTCTTGTCTTATAAACTTATCCTGAGCAACGGCCGGCTTGAGAAATCAGTGTGACCCGTGTTTTGCCGGTACGTGTGTGTGTCTGGTTCTGCCAAATGCTATGCATGAACTTGAATGCAAGTGTTCCTTTGGTTCTCACATGGGTTATGTAAGTAGTTATGTAGAAGGTTTGAGACTGCACAGACCGGGGACTTTAGTTGAAAATGGGAGACAGAAGTCCCTTCTCATTTCTCACTCACTAGGCTGGAGAATTTTAGACGTTGACGACGTGCCGAGAAACCAGGAAATTGAGTATCGATCACTTGACGATGATGAGTTGAAATCAAAATACCAACTGCATGTGCTTCATTATGCAATTATGGTATTTAATTCATATACGGAACCCTGGAAGTTTGAGGTGAGAGACACCGGGGAGTAGTGGTCCTGATTAAAAGAGGCTGACCGCGATTCTGTATTGATATGCACGAAGATAAGGATGTCCGCTATTTTCCATTGGATGCCTTGAGTGCTGGGCTGCGGATAACCCTCGATAGGATGCAGTGAAAAATATGTTTCACAAGCCTGCTCCCCTGAATCCCAGATGTATACCTAGGTACACATTGCACCTGACTCGCTAACGAAGGCACCGGCTTTAAGTCTATCGGCAGGGTATTTTCAGATAAAAACGCCGGACATAATGAGTAACGGAGTAATACAAGAATAGTCAGGAACTACTACTGTACATACATGTGCGTATAGGTCGGCTCAAAATCGTGAGAAGTAAAACAAGTACGTGTACTCTAGGTAAACAACAAGGTAGATGTGCTGCGGCTTCAAGGATACAAATGCGACAGACTGGCTTGAATGATATCGAGAAGATATGAAAGCTAGGGCAAACCCTCCACCTAACTAGCGTATAACATGCTCGGAGAAAAACTTCCATGCGGGGGAAGTAGTGGAACGCTTGCTACCGATACATTATGACGACTGGGATCATAGATCTTGAGATCACGATCATCCTGCCAACTGTGTTAGGCTGCAGGGCGAAATTTGATATCAAAATCGTCTAGTGACTGTAAATGCGAAGCGATAATCTGCCAGGGCATAAGCTACAGGGGCCTGCTCAACTCTTCATTGAAAACTCGAAAATCAACGAGGCTGGAAACTCTGTAAGACATATTTTAACTGGTGAATCAGAGCTACTTGGTTAGCCAGAGAATTCAAAGCTTCAAATAAAACAAATTGGCGTGAGGTAGGGATACATAAACAGAAATTTCAAATTTGAGTCCAAACTTAAGATATAACTACTTGAGTATATGTAAGAGTCTTATAGATATAAGTATACACATACTAGGACAGGCCACATGAGGTGAAGGAGGTTTCTGATGACATATTCGAACTTCGACAGTTGTAATATCTATCTTTAGATCCTGGGTATAAGATATGGCGCGCCATGCTAGAATCTTATGAAGTTATGAGATATACTATCGTACCCCCCATCCACAGCTTCCATTGATCAGTGAGATTGAGACTAAAGCCAGTGACAGACTTATCGGTAAGTTATGTAGTTGTACCTATTACCTGGTCGAAGTCGCGCACTTCGAATCCGGCACCCTGTTTCTCGAAAGGAAATGTTGTCGTTTTGTGGGGATAAGGAGATATTTTCGAGTTTGTCAATATGCCTTCATCCCGGGGCTTTGTATTTGAAGTCTCGTTGCCATGTTTAATTGATAAATGGATGTCGACTCACAATATCTGGCTGGGATCTTTTAAGGGGCACGGTCAGCTGTCATTTGGGTCGCAGATATATCCTTTTAGTGATCTTTCATTTTAAAATATGATTCCCGTTGTCTCTTTTCATAGCCGAGATAATGATATATCCACGATCTGGTACGAAAACAAGATCTCTTAACAACAAGGACGTGCATATGGGTACGACTTTTCCACACTTAACTCAGTACCTAACTTCCCGAAGTAGTTCTGGAGGCGCAAGGATGTGATTATGACGTAGATGCGGACATCGAAGAGAAACTCGCGATATTGTAGATACTTTGTACTGTTGACTCTGTAACATACAATTGGTTATCTAGATACATGGGCTGCGACGGTGTGCTTGAGGGGTGCATCAGAACTACCCCAAAGATCTGGAAACTAGCTCCTATGGGATCATCCATTCTGTGAGAGTGGAATAAACATGCTGCATTTTCAGCTTTGAAGAGAACCTCTCAGGGTGATTGATATCTGCCACGAAATTACCTTACAGTGCAGTGTACCTGATAGTGTAGTGTTATTGATAGAATATCTACTTAAAGTAGAGTATATCAGTAGTTTCCCTTACTGCTTGGTTTCTAGGTGGATTCAACACTTGACACGCTCTGGAAATACCCTTGGTGCTGGACCTTCTATCCTTCATTAACCATCTCAGGCTATCGACTCAAGCTGAGCTTTACTTTATAATCCACCAACTTAATCTTCTAAAGCAGCTAACCTCCCCTTATCGTTTATTCTAACCTGAAAGTCTCTTTGATATTACTAAAAACCACCACATCATAACTTCCTTAGTACGAATCCCTCGAATCTTAAAAGCCATGTCAGATATAAAGCAATCCGAGCCTGGACCTGCCCCCATTCTGAGACAGATAACGGTCAACACCCTAGAGAAAGACCCTCTCTCATCAGTATCCATTGTTGAAGACCATTATCTTCCTTCTCGTTCCATCAGCATATTTGGCGGCCAAATTATCGGTCAGGCAATTCTGGCAGCATATGCAACAGTGGAGGATGGATTGACTATCCATGCTTTCCATGGTAACTTTATTGATCGAAGTATATCCTCACTGCATACTTCCTAGAAAGTACGGGGATGAAAGCTTGAATCAGTGGTGCTGATAATTCCTGCTTCCCTAGCTGACCCTTCCCAGCCCGTTGTATACCGAACCTCGCCTATGCGGACTGGAAAGACAGTCGCGAACCGCTTGATCTATGCATTCCAATTTACTAAACTCGTTTTCGTGGCAACTGCTTCCTTCCATGCATTCGAGAAGAATCCGGTGCTCAAATATGATAGGTGCTTGCCTGCTGATTTCCCGAAGATTGGCGCGATGCATCCTGTCAAACGAAGCGATTACTACCAAATGGTATTTCGAGATAACAAGGAAGAGAATGATGAAATAATTTTGGCTGCTTTGGATGTTAAGCATATGATGCCAAAGACCCCACTTGTTCCCGCTGGTAAAACAACCGTCTGATAGACGATCCTCCTTATTGGGTATATCAGACGCCACAGCTCGCTAACTAGATTGGGGAGATAGATATACTCAAGGTCAAGAAGTTCTTCCAGGGCACTCCTAATGTCCCTATTAGCGGCATTGGTAAGGGCTCTGAAATCATCAAAAGATCTCTTCGTTCTGGATATCTAGCAAGCCTGACAGCTTGGGCGTCGATCATAGACTCCAAAGTAATCCGCCAATACCTCCGCGTCAACGGGGAGCTCCCGGACCACCCTAAATATCATGCTGCCGCCTTTGGAATGGCAAGCGATGCATTTGCGAGCCAGTTACCAGCGGTTCTGGTTCCGCATCAAAATGTTCGTTATGGTTGTGGTTTGTATTTCGGGAGCTTTCAGGGATTATCGAGCTGAAAATAGAACATAGTTATCTTGGATCACATCGCTAGACCACATCATATACTTCCATAAACCATTGGATCCCACCAAATGGCTGGCTGTCGAGAACACGGTAGTGACGGCAGACGGGGGGCGAAGCGTCATCGAAATGAAGTATTGGGACCAGGATGGGGGGCTGGTTGCGACGGTTCTGCAGCAGGTTGGTCATAATTTCCCAAAGATGTGATGATGGCGTTGCATGTTGCAACCACAAAAAATATGCTGATAATCATTTTTATTTACACGTTCTATAGGGAATGTTCCGGGGCAAGTCAAAGGCCAAGCTCTGATCCTCCATAATTGTCTCAGGACTGTTATAATTATTTCTTTATTTCTCAACACGCCTCCCCATTGAATTTCTTCTCAGGATGATGGCAGTCTGTCCGCACATAAGAAAAATGAAATAAACATACAGATATAGGGGGGATAACGTCTACAAATATAAAAAACTATTGTTTCGCTCTTGGTAGCTTTGACTGCTTGGAATCTGCATCAATGGAGGAGTTCTATCCATTCGCCAAAATTCTTTCCAAGAGGCTCAAGATTCTGTGATTTTTTTGATTTTTTTTTGGGCTTTGACTATACAAATGCATTACATCATCCATATACACTAAAGTTTCATTAATTAATTGTGCAGCTAATTTCCTACGAGGATCCCTAGTCAATGGTTAAACATTACTTAAACTAACTAAAATCATCCTCATAGCAATGCTGTGATTTTTTTATGAAGCTTGAAGGGTGTGGATCTTTCAGACGCATGCAAACCCATACATGCCATTTTGCTTTATGCTTTATGCGTCGAGCTGATAACAGTATTATGAGATATTAAAAAATGTCTGACAGAATCTATGAAGTAGCTTGCCTATGGAGTTTAAATTATCGCCTCTGGATTAAATCACCTTATGCAGTGTGCGTGTGGTGCTTCACCTTAACAGATTTCACTTATGGTGAGACTGATATTGGGGTCACAAACCACTCCTAAAATACCAAAACACAATAAAAAAACCCTTGTATATGATATTCTCTTTAATCTCAGAATTTGGGGATATGTATGTAGCCGATTTCTTTGCGGTATTCGGGATAACTCGATCTATGATCGTGATCGGAAGCTGTTGCGCTGGGAGCTCCGACTTCCTATAACACGCAAGCAAAGAATCCGAGCTTGTTAGCACTCGGAAGGATTATAATTTTATTGGTGGCGGACCCCTGAATTTTCGACAAGGTCGTCAATTCCAGGCTTCGCGAATCGAGCAAGTCGGGGCTTTCAGCAACGTCATAAGGGGAAGAAAAAAAACCAAATAGGTCTCTGATCCCAGATATCCCCGGCGAATTGTTTTTTTCGGTCATTAGTTCACTGGTGATAAGGCAATCAAGAGCACCATTTCAAAAGCTTGTTTTTCGGTTTATGAGTTAGTATACAAGTGAATTAATGCAAATACCAATTATCAGGTATGCAACCATGAGGTTCGCCCGTGTGTTGCCTACGACAGGTATCGGATTATCAATGCGGTTTGAAGGAAGTGATATCAACTGATTTCGGCATGCGGTAAAGATGATTGACGCGATATTCGGACAGCTTTTATCGCCGCGATGTTGGTTCCTTGGACCAATCATCTGATGCAGAAGTTCAGACGTTTCAACCCGATGTTGTGATCACCATCTCTAATATCGATGAGATCAAAGTATATCGTTTGAACAGCATGATCGATAATTGTAGAAAGGACTGTGAGTTGGGGAGAGAGAAAACTATTTAAAGCACCGGATTCACAATCATTTCAGCGAGACACAGTTCAGAAAAGAATTAATATCCTCATCAGTATATCAATCAATATATCTCCAATATATCAATAGATCGAGTACTATATACTTTACCTCTTTACACATAGAACTTATAGTTAAAGTTTCAGCATTGACAGCATTTACATTTTCGTCAACATGAAGTTCAATCCAATCTCCATGCTCGCCCTCCTCGCCTCTACGGCTGCGGCTTTCCCTCATCTCCGCCGCCAAGATATTCCTACTAATGGCACAGTTGAGGCCCCGACAATCGGTATATCTATGGGCTGCACTATTATGGCCAACGCTTGCAAGTTCTATATCAAGAGCACACAGTGCACGGAGGAATGGGTTGCCGATGTTCACAAGTAGGTGGCTAGTTTTGGATCGCAATCATAACACTTGAATACTCTTTCCCCGCGTATAAAGGTGATAAATAAGTAAATACTAAACATGGCTAATAAGAAACAATGTTAACCTTAGATGCATCCCGGAGTCTTGCTCGGGACTTCGTGATATGGCGCTACGGCCTTGCCAGGCTCCCTCCGGTGGCGAAGAACCAGAAGAGCTGCTCATTTAAACGCCCTAAGCAAGTTACAATCATCACTTCCGAGCTGGAACCTGAGGAGCATTATTTGGCGACAGAGTAAAGAAATTCACATGGTACATGTATATCAGTAGCGTGGCTTAACCTAGCTAACTGCAGAAAGGAGTCGATATTGGAGATCTTGTACCCGTTTTACATTACATTTTATGTATACAACGTTTCGAATTGGACTATATGAGTTCATGCCTGTGTCTAAGTCTAGGATGTCGGATCTGCAAATCAAATATCAAGAGATTATAGTTGCAATTTATGACATCGTGGCATTATAAAAGGAGAAATATTGGCGACCAGACCAAAATAATCTAGATATAGTATATTCTTGAACAAGATACGGTGCGCTTTCAAAAGATCTCAAGATTTTCATAAGCTTAAAAGGTTCAGCACCCGCTCAAGTAGATAGTTCAAACAGTGTCCTTTGTATGAGACTCAGTGTTATTAAAAAGTACCTGCAGGCAGCTACTAGTTCAAAGTACTGTGACTGAGACTGGTTCAAAGTCGGTCTCGAGTCCAGACTGCGGGTGCGCAACGGGTTCAAAGTATTGCTGTGTTGTTGCGGTCAAAATACAACACGTCGAAGCAAAACATCGGTGTTCTTCGATACAAATTTGAATTTGCTCTACAAACGAATAACTTTCTTTCCCAACCACCGTCTCGATGTCGGTCGCCCTACGGTAACCTTCGCTCTTGGAACCTCAATTGGCATCACCAGTGCCGCAATGCAGGCCAGCACGCGCGCATGGCTAGCAATATCAACAGCCCAGCCTTTACGGTCGGCTGTCCGTTTCCCACTCGCGACACCGTTGCGCAGACGATGGCAGTCCACTGAGACCGCTACCACTGCCAGTATACCGGCATCGGTCACTCCTCTACCTCCAACCTCTCCTCAAACAACCCCAGAATCGGCCTCCCCCGTCCAACAGCCAGCTCAAGTAGGCCAAACGAGCCATCATACGCCGGAAGAAAAATCTGCTGCACAACAGACCCAACCATCGACGGTATCAACTACTACAACCGGTAAGCGGAAGCAACGAAAGCTTAAGGTAGCAAACGAGAGAAGGAAATTGCCATTATTTCGAAAATGGGATGACCCAGTCGGCGGCCAGACAGAATGGCTAAAAAAATACATCGAGGAATCCGGCGCAGAGCCTACCCTGGAACAATGGCGGCTCCTCTCTAAAAAGAGCAATGTTTATCGGCTTCCTCTTTCCCGCCGAGAATTCGATGATATTATCAATGGGATTGATCTGAAGGGTGTGCCTCACTGGGACCCGAAACAGATGGTCAAAAAGACCGAAGCCAGTTTTGAGAAAATCGAAGGACTGGGCGCCCTTAAAAACAAGCCTTATGTCCTTCGTGTTGGAACAGACGACGAACCTTCTGGGCTGCCACATCGCGAATACACAGACGCTGACATATCTTACCCCGCGCTCTTTGAAGCCTTGTTGATGTTGCAACCACGGGAAATCATCGACATCATTCGACATCCGGACACGAAAATTCTACGGGAAAGATATATGCACAATATAGTGAAGCTCGGACTTGAGGAGGGAGATCTCGGTGCCAACTACGACGGCAGTTTATATGTCGCAAGAAGAGCCTATTGGCGCAAGATACAATCATCTGGTTTTCCTGTTCATTTTCTTAACTACTACCGCGTCTTGCATCAAAGTCGCGAGGTCTTGTTCAGTACCGAAGCAACAAAGAAGAAAGTGCCAACCTCCGACAAAGACGAACGTGTCTGGAACGGGAATCGAGACCATTTGGACACCTCCACAAAGACAGATGCATTAACCACCCAGCTGGAGATGGAAAAGGCTTTTCGAAAAGCCCAATCTAAGGAAGAGACAGAGCAATCTCAACCGGCCAGAATACCTAAGCTAGGTGAAGAATTGTCCCTTTCTTCACCGATCCTGGCACAAAAGCACGAGCAAATCCCCAGTGTATCCGAACCCCAACCCAACCCCGCTAGTGTACCTGGGGTGTCGTTAGATAAAAATACACACACAAGTATATCAACACCAGAGGCAAAAACTTCTGAACTTACTGTCACAGAGCTTCAAAAACCACAGGTACCCATTATTTCAGAAGCATCCGCGGTGGAATCCGCCCCAACAACTACAGAGCCTGCATCTCCCGCTTCTCCTTTCTCCGAAAATCCTATTTCATCTAGCCCGAGTCAAGATGGACTGGCAGCGAATAAGCCTGATGATGTACCCGAATCCTCAAAATTGTCGGCACCCACAACGTCACCAGAAGAAAGGCAACCGACCACGGCAAACAAGAAGCAACTGCAATCCTCGGGACAAGCGCCAAGTGCTCCAGCTATACAACCTCCACCGAAAAAAGCACGTATTAAGAGATCGAAGGATTCGTTAGCATCCGATATTGTACAATACACCCAGTCACCAAACCGACACCCTGACCCAACGCCAACCCCGGAACCAGCGACGGAAGTGCTCATCGACGATGGCTACGAGTATCTTCGACAAAGTATGGCGGCCGATCAAAGTCAAGAGGTGAAGGACGATCAAAGCGATAAAGAAGGGGACGAAGAGCAGGAGCAAAAATCCTCTCAGTGACCATTCTATCCGTCCACCCAACTGACAAAATGTATTTTATTGATTCCACAATGTAAATATTTTGTACATATTTGATTTTTCTCGTCGAAGGATGGGTGCCAACTATGAGTGATATTCTAGTGAGTGTTCAGTCGCACAGTTTTCATACAAGATTTCCGATAACCTGGTATCCAGTATCGCATATTCATAGGCTACATTAAGAACAAAGACATCAAAACCTTGCCTTACAATCTGTCGACTCGGATAGCAGATAGATACATATATCTAGGCATCGTGTTTTGCTTCAATCTCCTTTTCCGTTAAAACATCATCGCTACCGAATGCAGAATTCGAAATCAAGCCTAGCTCCGCATATATTGCCTCCAATCTCTGGCGATCTGCCATTGCAGTACCTGCCTCGTCACCAAACACTTCATCCATCTCTTCCAGCGAAAGGTTCTTTGTCTCCGGGACGAGGAAATAAACAAACGCAGCCGCAATAGTACAGATAAGACCAAAGAAGATAAAAGTACCGTATTTAGTAGAAGCAACCATATCTGGTGTTGCTTGTCCGATCTAAACCACAGTCAGTATCGTTGATAGTTATTCGCAAATGAGAGAGATTATGGAGGACTTACGGCAAAATTATTAAGCCAATTTGAAGAACCACCAATCGAAACGCCCTTGGCTCGGACACCAAGTGGGAAGACCTCGGAGACAAGAACCCATGCACCCGGACCTATAAACGGGAAGTAAATATCAGCAACAGGGCAACACGACCTTACGATTTTCTAGAATGCTTACCCCAAGAGTATCCGAAATGAATTTCGTAAATCCAGACGAACACTACAGCAACCCACCCCGCAGCTTGATGGTTTGGCCAGTCATCGCCAAAGGACCCGAAGAGTCCGGCGACGATGAAGTGGCTAATTGCCATACCGATCGCACCAACAATGAGGACTGGCTTTCGACCAAGTTGATCGATCCACAGAACTGCAGGTATGGTAGCGAGAAACATTGCGATACCACCCACGCCGGATGCAAGCAACGAGGTAGTGTTGCCCGTTAGTCCCAAATCTTTAAAGATAAAGGATGCGTAGTACAGAATAGCGTTAATACCGGACCATTGCTGGAAGATCATGATCCAGATGGCGACGTTGACTCGTTTGAACAGAGATTTATTCGTGAAAAAGCTAAGGTATTCGTGAAACCCAAGCAGGAATCTAGATTTGAGGGTGCCATTCTGGTACTGGGGGAACCGTGCTTCCGAGGTGCGGACCTCGAATAAGTGCTGGGCTTTAACCTCGAGATACTCGATGCGGACCAATTCATCATTTTCGGAGCGGCGACGGAGTTTCGCGAGAGTCTCGAGACACTCTTGATCGCGACCTTGTTTCATGAGCCAACGAGGGGACTGAGGCATGAAAATAATACCCACGCCGAGGACGATCGCTGGAACCAGTTGGATACAGATAGGAATTAACCAAGCTGCATTAGATTGGGTTTCCCCGGTCCCACCAATAAAGTTGGTTCCGTAGCCAATCCAGTAGCTAACCATGATTCCGAAGGTGATAGCGAGCTGCTGCAAACTGACGAGAGCACCTCTCAACTCTGGCGGGGAAAGTTCGGCGTTATATCTACACAGAGTTGGAAACTATATATATATAACAGCAGGACAGTGTATCAAAATAGAAGACCTACAGTGGGACCACCATCGAGAGCGAACCGACTCCCAGACCGGTGACGAACCGGCCACCAAGGATATAGTCCACGTTCTTCGCGCAAGCTTGAACAATGACACCAATACAGAATATGATCGTAGCGAGAACGCAAGCTTTCTTTCGACCTAAAGCGTCGGCGAGGTAACCATTGAATAGGACGCCAACCCAGGCTCCAAGCTCAAGAATACTGGAGAATGTTAGAAATATGTCGGCCAGATCGCAATAGGCATTGTGGAGCTAGCTTACGCTGTCATAAAACCTCTTGCCGTTGGGTTTTTAATTTGTTCGGGGTGTACCGTATTCGCAAAGGACGGCATGCTCAATATCTGGCCAAACATTCCTTGGTTGTCTAGTCGTCAGATCGTTTTAGCATCCAGATACATATAGCTCCCCAAGAACTCGGTCGAACTTACAGCCATAGACCAACCCTCCCAAGGAGGCGAATACAGAGATAGCAAAGACATTGCTATTCTGTATTAAACCTTTGATTCCAGGAGGACCGGAAAACTGGGCTCTTCTCTTGGAGAATGCCTCGATCTCCCTACCTTCACCAGTAGCTACCATCTTGGCTATCGAGTGAAGTATATGGTATTTTGTGTCGCTCAACCGAATTGCAGGAATTATTTTGCGGCCCGTTCAATTGCGAGGGTTCCATTCTATAACTCTGGCATCGGAGCGGCCTTTATAAGTCTTTTATAACCTGGCTACTTAACTTGCTTTCTCGTCTATTCAGAGTCAGGAGGAACAGGTGGAGACAGCCGAAGCTCCAGGGAAGAGATGCTTGGTATACCAGAGCATATCCTAGATCGAAGGCCGTTTTCTTTTGCTTACGACTGTGACATGAGACTGAAACAAAATGTTACATGCGTATCTCTCATCGATCATCCCGGCTTCTCCAGGTAATTTTTTTTTTTTGAGTCGGGCGCGACCATTCGGATTGGCAGTTCATTAGGCTAATATCACTGTATTCCCCGCCGTGCGAGAAACATCGTGGGTCAGAGGAACCACAAGCAGCAAGGAATAACTTTTGAGTCAAGAGAAAGAAAGAAAGATAACTGATGCCTGAAAACTTGAACTGGGGATGTGGGTACTTTGAAGACTTCAGCATGTCAGACTAAACTAGGATTAGCGGAGACAAGACAAGCAAACGCCACGAGATCTACTCTCCGAATTGGCACGCTCGGCTCCAAAGATACGGATGTGCGACATAGTAACTGTTGTAGCGGGCCTTTTTGGCTAAACGGCAAATCTCAAGAGAATGGCGAGATTCTGCAAGAGCGCAAACAGTTCAAGTCCGAACACACTTAGCAAAAGCTGTGTGGCGTTCTGTCGCATGAACGGAATCCCCGGGTTCCTCGGCACGCTGGATCCATGGATGGATATCGTGTGCCTGACCTCAAGCCGTTCAGAAAACCCGCTTGTATTCGAGCAAGGCATGATTACGAGATAGCTAGACCGGCCCGGATCAATTGTTCAATCGAGGTTGCAAAAATTGCTTTGACGGCCAACGGCACAGGGTATTTTCCAATATTTCGGCTCATTTAGCCAGCTGGGCTCGCTGTGCGACCCTCCCCGTGTTGTTTAGCCAGCGCTACCAAGAAACAGCTATCGCAACTTGATTAACACGAGCTCGCGACGACCTATTTAATTTGATACGAGCAATTGTAGAACGTGCGCTCGCCAACATTCTAATTAATTCTTTCACATGAATATGGGGAATCCCCACGTGCACGCACGACTTCCACTCCACACCTCTAAAGAATATTGTGAGTGCAAAGTCATTTCAATCGCGAGAATTTGTAAGCACAATTAGTTCAGTCCCACCGTAGGAATTGGAATTTATCCGACATAGCATCAGAGCTAGTTGGTGTGTCACCTGGACGTGGACCCAAATGCTCTCAGGTGTGCTGCTTCCGGCCGCGTTGAATGAGACGGTATTCCGGGATCTCAACTCGGCAAATACCAAATTGCGATTGTTCACTATTCGATCAAGCTTTGGGACCAGCTTTATTTCTTGGCAAATGTAAGTTCTCAGTGTAAGTAATATATGCCGAAGTACTTACTTAGCATTTGTATTCTCACCTGGGATATCTGTGATCCCTTGTAATTATTTATCTGGGATAATCCAGACTTAAGCTTGAGCAATTTGGCAGTACGTGCTTGAGTCCAATTTTTTCCCAGCTTGGCTTTTTCATGGGTATACCACTACGATGTTATATTTTATCGGTTTTAGAATTGACAGATATTAAATGCATGTAGCAAGTTTTTGCATCCGAACTATGCATCTCTAAAAGAGACCCCCAGGTCACTCAATTAATATATGGGTACAGATTCCTTAAAATACCCAAAACCAGACCGTGGTACAATAGAAAAAGAAAAGGAAGAAACTCCATCATGACGGAAACAAAATGTGAAAGGAAGATCAATATCCTTCTGCCTCAAAATCGAAGAAAACGCAAAACAATGACAAATTCGCGTAGCGAAGAACGGGTAGCTATGCAATATTGGAATCAACGCTAATTCATTATTATATGTGAAAAAATATTCGTAATTACTACAGCGGCGAGCCCGAGGGCGACAGGTCAATGTTGTTCATCCAATTTCGCACCCGTTTCCCTTCACTCTGCCCCGCGCTACCCAACCCGGATGAATATCCCATGGGGTCGTTGGCCCCGCCCCAATTGTTGGCATTCTGGGTCAGGATCCAGGAAACGTCGAGTCCCGCGGGTGTGGGAGCTAGTAACTCCTGCGTCTCGTATGTAGCAGGGAAATAGGGCTGCCCGAGACCACCGCCAACCGCACCCGTCGGAGGTGTTACTACCGGACTGTTGAGGCTGGATACAATCGGCGCAGCGGTCGGGGTTGTCGGGCTAGCACTAGCTGTAGTGTACTCCATCATGTCTACCGGGGGGTAGACCATACCGATATTAGAATCTAGGTCCAGAGACCTAGACTGTGCCGTAAGAAGAGGGGCAGAGTCAATCCCGTCACTATTGTCAATGGCCGGGGTAGGGATGGGTAACATTGAAGATTCGTCCGTTATTTGGATAGGAGTAGTTTCGTTGGACGGGGGGGACTCGGGTGACGGTCGAGTCGAGCTAGGTAGTTCGAGGAGTCGTTGGTCGCGCATCGGATCAGGAGGTGATAATATCGAAGACGTTTTCGAGAGTATTATTGTTAGCAACTGTGGGTTGGACGAGGTTCTGAAATGAAGAAGGTCGACAAGGCTTTTGAGATAATCGATTGGAGTTGGCGCCCATGGAGTCAATGATAAACGTGGCCGCGAAGATTTGACATTTGGGATGCAAAGTATAACATCAGCGAGGGAGTTTGTTATTTCGAAGAGTTTCGATTGCTACATGGTCAACGTCGTCAATACAAATTCGGATTTGAATTATGGAAATTCGAAAAGCAAAAACATACCATTCCGGGACCGTGGGACTCAATGGCGCCACGAGATATGTTCGAAAGAGTGGACAACAACTCTTCTGCGATTTTCAACGGGAAAGAGAGCGTCATCGCGTCATTATCTTCTTTCCCGGATGGACCGGCCAGGAATCCTTGCTGCATGCTGACTTGCCAAACTAAGGTTCTCATCCAGTGCTTGGTAACCAATACGTCCGCCTTTTGAACTTCGTTTGTATGAAGTTTATGGGGGTGGACATCTTTCAGATTAATTTGGAGTTGCTGCAGACGTTCCAAAGATGGCGCTTCGTCCGTATTTCGAGAAGTCCAGGCGTCGATCACAGATTTATCAAAGTTTGCAAAGAGACTCGCGAGATTCATAAAACTCGCAAGTAGTGGTTCCTTGTCGATATCGGGCGATGGAAGTTTTATCGTTTTGTTCAGTACGAATGGTAGGTCGTGCACGATTGAATGTCCTCTATGAGAATATAGAGGCGGTCAGAATCAAAACAATATAAAAACAAGAAAGAGTGATAAAACACGGGATCGCGGCTCTATTGGTTCACCTTTCCGTTACAAACAATAACCAAAACAATCTTCTTTGCAACTCTGCGTCCTCTGGTGATAGATTCTGGTAGCCGCTCTCTTTGTCGAGGTTCATAATCTGAACAAAAGTAATCGCCTCCCTCAATGCTAGTGATGAGGCAGGTGTCTTGCCGAGGTTTTCGTAATAGACATGAAAGAACATGCTTGTGAGGATGGCGTAGATTCCGGGCCGTTCCCGCCATTCGAATAATCTCCTGGCTCTTAGAGCTTCGGCAGCAAAGTGCTCTGTGCTCACAATGATGGTTTTTGTGAGCCGGGTCTCGGGGTCGATATAGTGCTGGGTCCATTGAGGGAGTTGCAGCTGGCCCATCACAGCTGATGCTAACGATGTGGCTAAGGCATATATTTCGGGGTCATTCGGTCGAGTTTGGAGTTCGACGAGCAGAGGTTCCCATTTTAGAATCGGCCAAACTGGATATAATCGGTGGTGATAGATCTCCAAATAGATAGCCAGCACGGATGTCGGGTACTTTGTCGCAGCGGACAAGCCCTGACCGAGACCGATACCATCCTGTTCGGCCTCGAGATAGGTGTAATTGGGCTCGAGACCGGAGATATTAATCCCGTTGAGATAACCAGTCTCAGGGCTTTGGAAGGTTCGTAAAGGCGACCCCAATGGTGTCGGGTCGGTGGATTCAGGGTCGGTATCTTCGTCGATGGGACCTGAGGTCGTGGAAGGCTGCCGAACGTGAGGACCGTCGCCGTCAAAGCTGTCTCTGGTGTATTCTTCCTGGGTTCGTTTTATGGCCTCGATTGTGCGAGCGGTTGGCTTTCTGGGACCACCTTTACGGAGGGCTTTGAGGAAGGTGCAAGGAAGGTTGGCCTTGGAGCAGGCCCGACAGGGCTGGATGCCTTCACATCGAATTTTTCGGATACTACAACCGTCGCATGCGCGTTTGGGCATTCTGGGCCGCAGCCGGGGTGTAAGGAGGTGGCAGTTGATTGGGTTTTTATGTGCGGATCCACGAACGGGCGTGCTGGACGGAAAAGTGATGTCAGCGGTGGGCGACGGCTGTAGACTGCATGACCGAGATGTCTTCCGGAGCGACGAAGAGAAGATCGAAAACCACAGGAGCCAGGAGCCAGGAGCCAGGAGCCAGGAGAAGGGAGAATACATACCGCGGTACCGACGAGATCGATCGAGGCTGCACTAGTACACACTGCCACCTGGGATGGTGTCTAATTCAAGACTGTCATTCGACCCATCGACACGAGGGACTCACAATATTAACGATAAAATAATAAAATAAAAGATTGGGAAGAAGAGGCTGAATACGAGAACAACACGGCGGGTAGCATTGCATTACCAGCAGCCCGCAGCAGCGCCGCGATAGCTCTGAGACCCGGCCGGTGTACCCCTCTGAGACCCCTCAAGAACGGAACGACTTCGACTCGAGTCCAACTTGCAAGGCGGCAGAACTTTGGGACGTAAAATATGCACAACCGAACCGGGACCATTCAGCAGCTATCCTTGGCCAACGTACGGCAACACATATACGCAGTCGTACAGATGAATCTATTGTTTAAGTATCAGAGAGCTGTATTGGATTGTAACATAACTACTTAAGCTAATTACCGAAGCAAGTACTTGAGTATCTATTAGATTAGGAGTTACATCTATTTATTCTTCACATTCATATCCACTCTTTGTTCCCGTGGTGGCTTATAAATTTACCGCTATCCGCGGCCGTCAAACCCTTGAATACATCAAGCATCATCGTCACACTTTCTTCCGGGCTCAAGGGGCCTTTGAATTCCGGATTCGTCTTTCTAAAGACTTCGGTCATCTTGGTATACACTTCAGCCATTGCTATCGATTTTTGTCATAAGAGTTAGCTTTGGTTAATTCCGAGAACATATATATATATACGCTCGATCGAGCGGTTTACGAATGGACATTCTGAACTTACACTCGTCATCATATGTCTTGACCAATCCAGGGCTTATGGAGACGAGAGTCACACCGTCCGCCTTCAATTGAGTAGCATACTTTGCCACCACAAGATTCACCGCAGCCTTCGACGCAAAATATGGCACGTTGCCAGACATTTCCCACAGCAGAGTCGCATCCACGTCCGCACCCCCAGTGCCCAGAACGATGATTTGCTTCCGATCGCTGTTTTTAACCAGCTGGAGAAAAGCATTCGTTGTATGGATAATCGACATGACGTTGTCTCGGATGGATACGTCCATGTCCTCGCCGAAGGCCTTTGTCTTTTCGGTATCACCGACCAAATCCAAAAGAGTGGTCCCCGCGCTACCTCCAAACAGCAGAGCTGCATTTTCAATCAAAACATCGAGCTTTCCTCCAGTTATCTTGGAAATGGCCGCAGCAGCCGCGCTGAGTTCTTCCGGCGATGTCACATCACCTTTGAGAATGTGCACATTCTCTTTCGTCTCGGCAATCTTCGTAAGAGCCGGGGAAGAGGTAGTGTTTCGAACCAGAGCGAAGACAGTATTCGAAGGGTCTTGGGATAGTTTTTCGATGAAGGCAAACTATTCATAGGGTATGATGTTAACAGTGAAACTCTCAAATATATTAATCTCAAGTACCATTGCAACTTGACAAAGTACTCACCCCGATTCCTCGAGATGCACCAGTTATTGCGTATGAAGGCATGTTGTTGGAAAACTCAAGTTTAAAAAAGGGTGTCTCTAGATAGAAGTAGTACTTGCAATAAGACTGTTTATTCGATATATTCGATTGACTATATATATAATTGAAGGTTTTATTGAGAGAAACAAAAAGCGAAATCAGACCTTTTTATACTTCAACTCTACGTTTCCCCGTAAACCAGTCCAGGTTCGAAACTACGAAGGACGATGCTACTGTTTTCGGTGATATACCTTAATTCCGAGACTCAAATAACCATAGCGGAGCCATATGGAACCTACCAGATATATATCGATATGTGCTATTATATTACATTTCGAAACATAGCGCTTGCAAATTAAATATCGGCCGACGCAAGACGGGTGTGCATGGCGTGTCTAAAATCGGATACTTTCATAACCTCAGGAGACATCAACTTAGCGGAAGCGGTATGATACAGAGCTGCACAGTAAAGCGCAAAGTTAATGTCGGTACGACTGGGGATTACCTAACATCCTATACCACAAATTTCTCAGATTTAACCTAAACCTTATCGGATTTACGCCCAAGGAGCCTGATTTCGTGCCCAATAACCCAGCGAATAGAATTTAGGTGCATAGCGACTCGCACGTTATAACGAGCGGGTTGGTAATCCAAAATATACTTCACTAAAAATCAATGTAAGCCATTTCCTTCAAGCGGCTACTGGATTATTCATCAGTCATCTTGTAATTCGGGTCGGAATCAAAAAGGCCTTCCGTGCCGAAATAAAACCAGATGTTCGAGGCGAGTCCCCAATTTTGTTGTGCTCCTCGGCACAATTTCAAACTGCGGGTGTGAAATGCCACACGGCTAGTTCCGGTCCTCCAAATTTGGATTTACAAACTGTCGTAACACGTACGCTGCATATAAAAGGCTAGAAGTAAGTTAACGCTATATAGGAGCAAGTAAATTAAGAGCACAGAACCTGACCACACTCGAAGTTTTAAGATCGATACAAGACCAGCAATCCCCACGCAGAGAACAAGACATTCGGAGCACCTTTATTAAATGTTACATTATTCGACACAAGTATTCTCCAGTCTCGGGCGGCCGAAATCCCAACTACCTTCGTTGGCCTTTCTATAGTTTTCGAACTCCAATTGAGTACGACAACCGCTTCCTGTTCTCCGTACACTCTGCGATATGCGAGGGCTTCAGAATCATCTAAAGTGCCCTGGACCATCTCGAAGCTGCCATAAACGAATACATCAACATACTCCTTCCTCAAAGCCAATACTTTCTGCCAGAACGAAAATGGTGACTTTAGATCATCAACCTGCTGGGCGGCGTTGATAGCTTCGTAGCTTGGGTTCACTCTCATCCACGGCTTTGCGGTTTTATTCGGTTCCATGAATCCCGCGTGGAGGGAGTTTGACCACTGCATTGGCGTTCTACTGTTATCTCGTCCTTTTTTCTGGTACTCCCTTCGATAGTCGGCGAGCTTTTTAGCGTTATCTTGATAACGGAGAGATACTTCTTGCCAGTGATTCAGGCACTCGATATCCTTGTATTCGCTCATATCCCACTCCTTTGGAACGTTAACCATACCTAGCTCCTGGCCTTGGTAAATGTACGGGGTCCCCGCCTGGAAGCCGAGATAGGTCGCCAGCATCTTCGCGGAGGGGACTCTGTGTTCCGGGGCATCCGAGCACCAACGAGAAACGGTACGGGATTGGTCGTGGTTTTCAAGGTACAGAGCATTCCAACCCGAGTTGGTGTACATGAATTTCTGCCATTTATCCGTGACTTCTTTAAATTTTCTTAGGGAGAAATCTCTGTGCGAGAACTTGCCCTCCGTGTTGTAATCAATGTCGACGCTAGAAACACGAGTATATTAGTATAAGAGCGTGGGTAATCAGATCCCAAAGATATTTACTTACAGTTCGAAATGGAATATCATATTCAGCTCTCCCCTGTCAAACCCCACTCCCTTCAGAATCTCTTTCGGATCTTTAATGCCAGGCATTTCTCCCACGCTGAAGGCATTATAATGTTTAAGAATGGATCCAAGTCCCTGGAGAAACTCGTGGAGTCTAGGACCGTTCGCGAAATGTTCCGTCCCATCTTGATAAGGAGCTTTGGGATCTTTGACGGTGGCATCAGGGTATCCGGGAGCTTTTGATATGAAATTTATAACGTCCATTCTGAAACCGTCCACCCCAAGATCGAGCCAGAAACGCATGATATCGTGCACGGCATCGACAACATTGGGATTCTCCCAGTTTAGATCGGGTTGCTGTTTGGCAAATATGTGTAGATAATATTCTTGGGTAGGTTCGTCCCATTCCCAGGCGGAGCCACCGAAATAGGATAGCCAGTTGTTCGGGGGTACGCGTTTGCCGTTTACAATTTTCCCGGGGTGCCAGTGATACCAGCTACGGTACGGTGACGTTTTGGAGGATCGCGATTGCTTGAACCATTCGTGCTAGACACGATTTACTTTGAGATAAGATTCTGAAAAGATGGGTAACCGGATTTTGGGGTTACCTCGTCGGAGCAATGGTTGACAACCAAGTCCATCACAAGCTTCATTTCCCTCTTGTGCAATTCTCTAATAAGGACCTGGACATCTTCCAAGGTGCCGTATTGCGGGTCTATGCCTCGGTAGTCGGCGATATCGTATCCCATGTCCACTTTGGGGGATTTGTAGATAGGACATACCCAGACGACGTCCGCCCCGAGCTTGTGGATGTAGTCGACTTTGGATATGATGCCTGGGATATCGCCAATACCGTCGCCATTGGAGTCTTTGAAAGAAGATGGGTAGATTTGATAAACGGAAGCTTCCTTCCACCAGGCTCTGTTATCCGGCTGCGATGATGTCGTCTTCCGGCTGCTGAGGAGGTGCCCACTCTGAGTGATGCCGGTGCCATTGGTGTGAATTGACTCTTCGGCGGCCAATGCTGGAGATATTGTCGTCATCTTGAAATTACGGCTGGACTATGCAACGTTTCGGGATGGTTGAGAGGTGATATTCGACTGGGTGAAGAGAAGTATATTTCGAAATTCTGGAGACAGAACTTAATTTCAGGGCGGCAGTATTCTCCCACTGAGGCTAAATAGGCATGTTCCACTATATATCTGCCGCCCGGAGAAACCTGCATTCACATCTTAAACTCATTCGGCCGCTCACGCTGTCGATGTGACAGATGGCAAATCGATTTCCATATTGCAGACAGATAAGTTTGTACCGGGCTGGCCGCCGAGAAACGAGCCGAAAGACAGTCCGACGATGGAGAGAGGTACGACGTCTGAACTAACGTTTGCGAACGGTTGCAGTTGTTGATAGCAGCAGGAATCTGGAGAGAGGACGGTCGCGTCGAAAGAGGTTAGCGCCATCGCCTGCGTAATGCGGAGGCCGGAGCATCACGAGTCGTCTCCGGCTCGGTTATGCAGAGTACGAGGAGTTAGTCTGAGTATTCGCCCTCGCTGGAGCGGTTCTCGATCGGAGGCGGCCGGTACAGTCGAAGTTTGACTCGTTCGATACGCAATCCGGGCAAACGAGCACGACTGCCCCGGCTTGTTCAACGCTGCGCAGCCAGAACTAGCTAATATAATCGATGAAACTCGCCACACCACATCCTCTCCTCCTTCTCCATCCCCTCCAGTCAATTAATTGATCAGATACAATCAACATGAGCGAATCTTCCACCTTGAAAGTTGGCGACGAGTTTCCCAGCGACGTCGTCTTCTCGTAGGTCGCCCCCCAAAACCCAGATCCCAATGCAATACATGCAACGCAGAAAACTTACATGCGAACGATGTAGACATGTGCCCTACACCGAAGAAAACTCCGATATCACAGCCTGTGGTATACCTGCCAATTACAATGCCAGCAAAGGTGATCTTCAAATTTATACATAAGAACCGAAGTAATATGGCTAACTCATACCCTTGAGGAAAACAATCCCCACAGAATTCAGTGGGAAAAAAGTAGTCTTATTTGCAGTTCCTGGCGCCTTTACCCCAGGTTGCTCTGCCCGCCACCTCCCGGGTTATATTGAGAATCTCCAGTCCCTGAAACTAAAGGGAGTCGATATCGTCATTGTTATCGCTTACAATGATGCTTGGGTTATGAGTGCTTGGGCCAAAGCAAATAACGTCAAGAACGACGATATTATATTCGCTTCTGATGTGGGATTGAAGTTCAGCCAGCGATTGGGATGGACGAATAACGAAAGAACCGCGAGGTACGCCCTCATAATCGACGACGGCAAAATCACATACGCGGAGAGGGATGTCAAGCCAGGTGTTGTTAGTGTTAGCGGAGCAGAAGCTGTACTTGCCAAGCTTTGATTGTAATTACTCCCGTTTACGTTTGGACTTTCAAGATAGAGCACAGATCCCGCTGTAGACTTGGCTGGGAATTGAACCATTAGTTATTTCCATGGTTACCGCGGTTGCTAAATACAAATATCCTCAACTATGAGTTCAATTAAAATAAAATAAAAATAGATTAGAATAAAAGTTCCAACAGTTCTACAGTCTTGAAAATCAAGGGGCACCAATCGAGTATCTGGTCGAACATCGGATCGAGCAAGTGGATCTTGAAGCCAGCACTCAGGGTAAACATACCTTCGGAAACTCTGATTCGGGAATCCTATTGGTACGATCTCCAATTGCTCGCCTCGCGTATGGCTCCTTGCTCGACATCGACCATTGTGCCTGAGAGATCTCGCTTTTGTTTCTCGCTCGATCCACTATCCAACGCCACCCCTCCCAGATCGAGTAAACCTAAACTATCAACGTATCTCGGTCTCGACCGAATCCCAGTTTCACTGCAAACAAAAAAAAGATATTCCCGCCCATTACATCAAACCACCCAATAATAACCCACGACAAACGGAAAATTCAAACCGCATTGAAGATATCAAACACGTCACCATTTTTTTTTGTTCAAATAAATTAGAAAGAAAAAGAAAGCCAGAGAAACAAGCAGCTTGCTGCATCCAGGATAGTTGATAAGGACATACCTCTGTAGTTGTCTGTAGGTGCGGAGGAAGGAAGATCTAGAATCAACGAGTTCCGTTTAATGAAGTCTTATCTGATTTATCCTGGTCCCTTTTATTAATGTTAGTATGGCATGGTCCTCGCATGGCGTGCAATTGGCTGGTATATATTCCGCTATTTTCACGAAGAATGTATTCTCGGGGCTCCCAAAACAACCATTTTATCATATAAAACTACATCCTCTTCCCTTTCACCCTTGGGGCTATTTTGTACAGTCGACATCTCGATTGTTAGCGGCATGCAGACTTTCAACCCGAAATATGTACCATCTTTTAAGTATCAATAATATCGATCGAAAACCGACACCACAACATTACCCCTGCCGTCTATAATCGTGATATCGTTCGTCGTCGATTCCAAGGTGGGAATTCCTCGGAGATGGGGTCCAAGGACCAGAGCTCAAAACAGTGGCACACTTCCAACAAGCGAGTATTAAGCAAAGGTTGCAACTAGGACTTTATACATTTCCGAGAGATAACCACCTAGCGTTCAATTCTGGTGTGAAAACGCATTTTTGACGCCTCCATAAACTTCGATTATACAGGGCGGGATGTCAGAATGTTTTCTTTTGACGCTCCCTACAGAGCTAGTCCTTCAAATCCTTATAAATACACACTGGTCCGACTACCACACTTTGTGCAATGCTTCCAAGCTCCTCCGTGATCTCGCAAACGTCCCAAACTCCCTATCATCGACCCGATACCAGTATAACACGGCCCGCTCGCAAATAACAGGGTGTAGTTCCAGAGATTCATCCCCGAAGACCCACCAACTGCTCTCATGCGCTTCGTATCGAGATGGACGTCCCTATTTCACAATCCAAGGGTCTGGGTCGATAGATAGTAGAGAAGCGCAGGTCACCAGAACAATTGCAATAGACAAGTCCCCATTCAGAGAAGACTCCTTTAGCGACCCGACCCATGACAAAATTGTGATCAGCTGGGCACATATCGACTTTCCGATGGAACAATCCGCGGAATACCCGAGACATCTGAGTGCAAGATCGCTTCCTGTACCACATCACAGCGCCTTATACATTAATAATCTGGTCGTCGGGACCGGGGTACACGAGACATCTTCCCTGAGGTTTGGCAGCACCACAGCTAGTAAGCTCATGAAGGCAGGAAAGTATGGAAAATCGGGAAATTACGGTAACACAAAGCTACCGTATATAACAATAAGGGATATTTTCGAAGCCTTTGAGAGGGACCATCCACAGTTGAAACGGAGACAAGGTGGAGAGGCGAGGATTTTAGGTCTCCAGCATGTGTTTCACCCCGATGCGGGGGCAACAAGCGGAGGTCATTTTGAAGTAAGGTGGGCTTGGGTTCGTGACGAATGACGAGAGGAGATTTTTCAAAAGATCCTAGTCCAGTGTCGACGGGCGAGGACTGTAACCCAAACCGTGCGACTGACCGTCTCGTCCAACTCAGCTGGGAAGCCTACAATAAATGAGTACATGTCAGTGAGGGTTCTGAAGAACTAAAATATAGAGACACATGCAGGTGAACGACTAGATCAGCGTCCGCAATGTAATTTTAACACCACTCACCATGTATATATGCTTGCGTATCTGTTTTACTTGCTGATGTCATGATTTCTGGCGGCGATAATGCAAGCTAATAGTGGCATAATTCTTCATTTTCATTTCCTCCTCGGCGTAGCCAGCCACGGTCCGAGATCACCCTTCCGCAGGTATCTTGAAATCTCCCTGGCTTTGAACCGAAGCATCGCTGTCGACCAGATGCAAAACATCGGGGAGCAAATACGGTTCCAGATCTTCGTCAATCCACTGCTCGTGTCTGTGTTGCGCTGTGCGAACCAACCACTCGCGTACTTTTGCCCTGTCGCTTTTCTTTTTCAGTCGCTGCGCTTCGAGTCTTCGGTAACTTTGCTGAACAACGGCAAATGGCTGAATCAGGAAGGACCCCATCTTTTATGTTGAAATCCACGGCCAAAATTCAGAACGAAGGAAGAGTCTGAGGCCGCTCAATATATATGGCTGTTTATTGGATATTTCCTGATTTTTAAGGGAGTTTAATCGTCTAAAAGACAATTCGAAGAATTTGTTCTCCGGTCGCAGACGGCGGCTTGCATTCCTTTAATCATAAAACCAGCAGTGGGGGTTTGCCTTGTGCATTCCTACCACGGAAGAAACCCATTCTCGTTCGCTCTTCGATCCTGCATGCAGCCACAAAATATGTTATTTATTTCTTTTAAGGGGAATTAACTACTGCCGAAGAGCCAATTTGTTCAGGTGAGCAGCCTGACGGATGACGACCAATCAGCCGATGTTCTGGTAACACATGTGAGGCTGAGCAGGGTGGTGTGGCTGCTCAATCTATGTCATGCGTGTATTCTCTTAAAGAGAAACTTGGACATGCTCAGCCTCGGTGATAGCCATTCAAAGTGGTGGTGTTCAAGTCATGCAGGGTTCGGTTTAACCAGAGGTTTCGATGGTTCTGGGCATGGGCCGAACAAATGCTTAAATACGACCCATTTGTACAATAAGGGCACATTATACGGATATTGGCTTCTATCTCGGCAGCACAAAGTGTTAACCAGCGCTATCCCGTGTAGCACGCGATGGTCACTTACCCTGATCGCATATGTGCATGATCTACTGTGCCATCAATATAGACCTCGCTATGTCTGTAACCGCTAGGTTGACGCTCACTATATAATATACTGCTTGATCAACTATGCTGCCTCCCTTAGCTCTCCAGCAGGATTTGTTCTGGATTAAGCTCAATCCCCTTTTCTGTTGAATATTACCGCGAACACCGTCCACTTTAGCTTGTCCACTTGTCTTGTCCACTATTTAGTAAGAATTAATTCCAGACGCACATGGTAGCCTTAGACATGTCAAAGCACACATATATAGTTACGTACAACTTTTCTTAAAAAAATAAAAAAAAAATAAAAAATCTTTTATACAGAATCTCAAACCTGATTTTTACTTGCTGTACTTATCGATAAAGAAAATGCGAAGTCGTCCCACATGCTGAATTGGTTGGGTGCGGTGTTGCTGAGCGAAAACAAATAAAATATTTTGCAATTTTGAGGTAAGATGAACATTTCGAAAATACAGGGACTTGCAATTGATTATCTGAGAAGAGCGAAGGCTTTTGCTAAGTTTTACCGTTAACATTTTTAATAGTTGATATAACGAACTTTATGAGATAAAGATTTCAAATATAATTATGGGCCATAACCAAAGACTTCGAATTCTCGTGCGATCGTGGCCGATCACGATGCGAGCTTTATAAATATAACACTACACTGCTGTGTTCCGTGAAGAGCGCACTGGATAGAGTTTGCGTCTAAAAATTGGTAAAAAATTTTACGGGAAATACAGGACTCCATAGATCTATAGATTTCTGTTTAATTTTGTCCGTAATTATTATATTATAGGATGCACTTACCTACAAGTTTGAACCAGAGTCAAATTTGCGGATACCGCGTTCCTTAGAAACCTCGATAGAAAGAATAAAACAATCAAATCCACAAGAAACAAAGCCATTATAAAAGGGTTTGCGGTCAGACTCGGGAGATATATAGTCTTAAAGTACTAGCTAGGAGTGGAAAGAAAGGAAAAAGAAGTCGAAACGAGAGATCAACTTACCACCGATCAAGTATATACGAATTGGAGTTCTCACTCAACCTAAATAGTCAAAAGCGAAGAGGAGATAGGTGATATATCGAAGGAGGCTAGGCGTTAATTGTAATTTGTGAGCCCAGATAGCGGAGAATTAGCTTTCAGTTTTGGTCTCACTTGCAATGAGAATTTAGCTACCACCTCCCACGATCTGTATTAGTTAAAGCTGATAGGTTGTTTCTATGCGTCCGAGTAGATGTCAGCTTCACTGTCTAATTAGTTGAAAATTCTTATATCACCAAGGAAGGCGATACGCGGGAAGAGGCCGACTTGTTTCTAAGCCTAAGACATATGACTCTCCGAGCTATTAACTTCTGTTTTATAAAAAAATCGGGCCGGCGAATTCTTGGACCACTTCATTCTCTAAGACTTTGGTTTCTTCATATATTATCGATCTTATTACATATTTCTTGGTGAGACAGTCAAGTTAAGGAATTAGGCAGGTGTGCTGGTACACTCATGAGCTTGTCTTTAGCTGAATTCACAGATCTGGGAGTTGATGGTGGTATATTTAGACAACAGGAACATTCGCAATACTATAATCATCCCGTGTTTATATGGGAAAATATATCTACATCGCCTAGAACTAAGGGCAGAAAAGTGCCATTATTATAATAAATATTGGTTCGACTCGAGAGCAGAGATGTAGATTGTGAGCTTGCCAAGCTAAGGGTTCTTTAACCCAGACACTGCTTGGCGTGCCTAGCTGCCATTTGAGCTTGAACTTGTCGAAGTTCAACCACCTACTATTTTAAACTTTTCGCTATGCAAAACTTCCCTAGAAATATAGCTTCGGATCCCGGGAGAGTATTATTACCATTATTTTGTAGCTGCGAAAAAGCACCTGCCATTTAAGATGTTAAATTAACGCTGCGCTTGCCAAAGTTCGGATCCGAGACTAGGATACCTTGCAGCGCACTGGAGCTGGTCCCAGACATGCAACTATAGCTAGGGAAAGAGTAAAACAACACAGGCCATCATGATTGGAAAGACTAATATGCGACCCCCAATGTGGGATTGATAGTAAAAGCTATAATTTAGAGAGAAAAAATTGGGAGCACCTTAAGGCGGCGCTGGATATATATATATAGTAAACTGGGACGGTACTGAAGTCTCAAGCACCCTGTGTTAGAATGATATTTTCGAGAGCCGACTTTTTTGGGATTCTATTACAAAATATATATAATATATAATTCACCAAACAATCAAACAACCATGTCTCCTCTATCGCGATCCCGCAATTTCTTGGTCATCGCTGGTACGCTACTTGCCTCCATTGCCAGCGCACAGTCCGTTTACACATTGCCGGCCGTTTGTTCCTCGCTGATATACGGATCCGAATCCTGCGGTGCATCGAACCTCAATGGAGGATCAGAACAAGCCGACTATGCTCGCTTTTATGGCTGCTTCTGTCAAAATCCAAGCCTTCCGGGAGCAGCTCAGTCTTGTGTTTCAGCTCTCGATACAAACCAAGTCTTAGCCCAAAGTACTCTTCAAACCCTGCAAAGCCTGAGTACTCTATGCAACGAGCTTGCAATCAGCAACGGGCGCGGTTCATCCATGATAACACTAGCACCAACCCCGACTCCGGTAAACCCTAATGCGCAGCTTTGCATATCGCTCGCCAATTCGCTTACGTCTTGCGGGGCAGCGAATTTGCCAAGCGTTACATCCGTCAATGTTGCCAATTGCCTCTGTCAAGGGAATGTAAACTTGTCAGGCATCGCGAATGGCTGTATCAACTATCTACAGACCGCAAACCCAGCTCAGTCGGCTGAAATAGCCTTTTTCACCTCTGGGTACTGTGCTGTTTACGCCACGGCAGGCGGTTCGTTCCCTTATAACACGAACCCACCAAATATATTCACAGCTCCACCTGGGAATACACCTTTTTTTGTCACACCAACGCAGAGTGTTATAAATTTCAATCCTGGTGTTCCTTTCCAAACACAGGCCCCTAGAAGTGATGCCAATTCCGCGCATCTCAAATTGAGTGGAGCTTTCCTCGGCCTTCTTGGTCTCATCATCGCGGTAATGTAGATCGCAAGCATCCATCAATGTATATAAATTGAATTAAATATATTATTATTCAAAATGCCGAAGTACCTGGGGCTGAAAATCGTTACTTCCGTTCGGAATCCAGCTCAAGTTAACGTTTAAAACTCAAAGAAGAGATTTACCGAACTACGACAGCAAAGATTATTAGATCGTTTATATACTGCAAGGTGGGTTTAATTGTATGCATGTACATATCTTGCTTTATAGGCTCTTTCTTGACATTGTGAACGGTTTCAGGCCAAAATCCTACATTGCAATTGACATAATACCTACTTGGCTACTCAATAGATCGAAATAGATGTTTCTGTTGCAAGTCGGTCCTCCTAGATCACATGATCGACTTATTGCAGAAGCACATCACAATGATGATAAGAAATCTAAAATTGGAAATCCCAGTCTGCAAAATCGTATTTTCAGACCAAGACTAACCGACGAATGCGGCTACCTGTTTGGACCATTGGATACTCCAGGAATTCGGTATCAATATCGGTAAAATGCTCGACCGCAATCAGATCATTTCCTTGGTTGATCTTATGACGTCGTGCGTCGGTTCCGGGTGTGTTGGAATGGACTGATTAGGAGATTTTGATTGATTTTCCGATTCGTTCAGATTTGGCGTATTTCATTATATAACCGCTCGTTAATTACAGCGAATCCGCCAAGTATCGCTGAATATTTTATTTCCCTCGGTATACATCAAGATACCTACTTTTACAGATAAATAAATGGTTAGACAACGCACAAAACATCGCATAAATACGAAAATTTGAGGGGCAAACCGCGATCACTCAACTGGTGGGTTTGTGAACAATAGCGAGTGAATTGGATTATCATACATCAGCCGTTCCTGATAACACATCTTGACATCTAGAACATCCAAAGAATTGGCTGCCATACCATACAATCGATATCATGCCGAACGCCATTCACTTCGGTGCCGGGAACATTGGTCGAGGCTTCATCGGTCCCTTGCTTGTTGACTCTGGCTACCACGTTACATTCGCTGATGTGAACGAATCTCTCATCGATTCTCTCAACACTCACGATCACTATACCGTCCACATTCTCTCCCAAAAGACCTCTACAACTAACATTACGGATTTCTCCGGCGTTATCTCGACCTCTCCAGACCTCCTCGACGAATTCCCCAAGATTGACTTAATTACGACCTCCGTTGGAGCCCAAATTCTTCCTAAGATCGCACCAACTATCGCGAATGGTTTGAAGCGAATCTATAGCGAACGGCCCAATGCACTCGTCGATATGATCGCTTGTGAGAATGGTGTTGGTGCCTCCGAGATTCTTAGGAAGGAAGTCGAACGTCATTTCCAGATCGATGCAACCCCGGAGCAGTTCAAATTTTTCCAACAGCACATCGGATTCGCCAATTGCTCTGTCGACCGTATCGTTCCGCCATTCGATCCTGCGACGGTCTCAGGTTCTGATAAAGAGGCCGAGAAGAAAGTACATGAACTAGATGTCGGTGTTGAAGATTTCTACGAATGGGTTGTTGACCAGGAAGCCCTGAAAGGAGACCACAATATCAAGGGTATGAAACTTGCCGAAAACTTGCTAGCATATGTAGAACGCAAACTGTTTACGCTAAATACCGCTCATGCTACTATATCTTACCTTGGATATCTCAAGGGCTATAATACCGTGAATGAAGCGATCGAGGATAAGCAAATCTACAAGCTTGCAAAAGGTGCCGTCAAGGAATCGGGTGCGGCATTGCTTAAGAAACACTTGATATTCTCGAGAGACGAGCACGAAAAGTACATCAACACCATCCTGGATCGCAGACTGAGAAATCCCAATGTTCAAGATGAGATTGCAAGGGTATGTCGTGCGCCGAAGCGGAAACTAGGAAGGAATGATCGATTGATAGGACCTGCAATGATGGATTACGAGTACGGTGTGGGTAAGCCAACGCACTTGGTCAAGGCCATCGCGGCAGCGATTTGGTACAATGATGAGACAGATGATGAAGCCATTGCCATAAGGGAAATAGTAATTCAGAAAGGCGTTAGATCGGTTCTCCAAGAAGTGAGCGGATTGAACGAAGACAACAAAAACGATAGAAAGTTAGTGGAGGAGGTCGTTGCAGCTTACGGGGCTCTGAAGCACGAACTTGGAGTTGAACTTCCTAATTAGACATTAGAGTTGCAAGTTTACGCCCTTATTTACCGTCTGGCATATCTTGAATCGACGAGAGATTCTCGTGTTCCTGGAAATATCTTATAACTTCCTAAAACTCGTAGCGGAGCGTGGTTTGTGCAAACACTGGCTTTGTTACACCCTCACTTCTATTGTGCTGAGTCAACTTTATCTCATGCTCAACAGGTCACGTTGATCGACTTAGTTAATATATATTTTAGTCAGATATAGACAAGCGAGAACTAATATCTGAGTTTCTTCAAGACTTTTGCATCATTCCAAGACCAGAATTCACAAATCATTTTACGAATATGTAATCAAATAATGAAATATTTTAAACTCAGGATGTTCGGTGCTACACTTGGGAATTTCGAAAAGCACACAACAAGCAAAGAGTGTTACATTCTTCTAGATCTATCGATTGTATGGCACGGGATCACCTCCTGTTTCCATACTCGAATAATCTAAAGATAGGCGAGAATGCTTAATGAGGGAAAGATACTTTTGATAACTCGAGAATTGCAATGCTATAATAGGACAAGCTAAACTCTATGGGTATCCAATTAATGACGCCAGATAAAAGAACTAGACATGGCTTATTAAAACTGTATACAGGAACAGAAGTCTAAAGCGTAAAACGTAGTAGTTGTTCATAGTGTGAGATCAACTCAAGATTGTAATCCAAGCTGTAGCGACGAAGAGAAAAGATATTAAAATTGAAGGGCTAAGAAATACGGTGAAGCTTGAGCTAGAACTTGCTCCCCTAGTTCTCATAATAATACCGCGGGCCGTTGAGGAGGAGGTACGTGTTCCCTTCTTTGTGGGATGTGGATTTGCTATGACATCTTCGTAATGCTGGATGAGAACAGCCTCAGATGCAAAAACATCGAACGTAACATCACCGTTACTTTCCACGTTGATAATCGTATCGACAAGATTATTTGCTACACTGGCGTCTTTCGTGGAGAAAGTGAAGTCGGAAACATTTACCAAAGACTTGGAGTTTGAACCGGGGCCTTGAAGTCGTACTATAGAGAGCTCTGCTCCTGGGCTCCAGGGAGTTGATATTGTGACACGTGTAGATGGTCTGGCCGAATTGAACGGGAATGAGACGGAATTTTGTGTCGCGGGGTTCGTACTGCCGGTTGTTGTATTGTACATTTCGAGGTTGATAAAAACAATCTTTTTGAGGTTATTTGTTTCGTCCCAAATCGCATACGAACTGTAATCTGTGTCGTTCTCACCTTCAATTGGGCTGACGAGAAGTGTATCGTTGAAGGATAGAATTTCGGAAACAAAATATGCACCGTATGCAAGAGGAAGGATGCCTGATGTAAAATCACCAAAACTGTTTGAGTATGAAAGCGGGATAATTGGACTATAGGACGCTTGCGTGGTAGCATGAAAATAGACCCTACGGACTCCGATCGAGGCTCCGAGTAACACATAGTCGACAAGCCAAAGAGCTGCTGCAAAGGTGTCAGACACGCCTGGCCTCCCTGAGCAAGATACCGTATTGCTTTCCCCGATGGTGAATTGAGCACCAACGGCTTCTGCGGCCTCCACTTGAGAGATATAATTGCTGATGTAGCGGTAAAGGGCGTCGTGTTGGAGGAGAGGAAAGATTGTCACGTTGCCACTGCATCCGGATTGTTGGTAGATGTGCATAGTATACCAAGGAATTCTTGAACCTTGAAACCCAGCCTTGATGATGCCCGGAATATCAAAGTCCTTGGTAACTGAGTTGACGGGGTTGGCAAAGCCGCCGGCGGCAAAGCGTATGGTCTTGTTAGGGTTTGCCTTCTGGATTTCGTCTGCAATATAGTTCCATTCTGGAAACATCATTTCGGCATCCCAGCCAGAGTCTCGATAGCCCTTCGAGCCATAGAAATCAGCTTCATTTCCGATTTCGAAAAGATCAAGCTCATTCCCAATATGTCGAAGAACACCAGCAGCTGTTGATATTGCGGCATCGAAGCTGTCCGTCTTGTTTATCAGGTTCAAGCACCAGATATATTTTGTATCTGGGGCGTAACGGTCTTGGAAAGATGCAAAGTAGTTTGGGCCGAGAGTGATATTCCCTTGCGCCTGCGCACCGTAGTAGCCGGACTGGAACTTTTTGGCAGTGATTGTAATGTCCGGACTGTAGGTAGCCTTGTCGGATTCCCCACCACCTACCCTGACAGATTGGCCAGTGGCTAAATTGGTAGACAACACATCAAAGAAGTTTTGGAGGAGATTGGTCCTCGAAAATATGGGGAGGTCGCGATTCTGGATAGACCATGAGACGAGGTTTCGGTCAATGGAGCGGAGCAAGGAGTCTTTGGCGGGTACCGGTATGGTGATGTTGACACTCGGTCCTATCGCAGATACTGTGGCCAAGAATATGCTGGCGGACCAGAGCACCGGGTCTCTCATTTCGGCTATCAACAAGTTGCTCGAGATTCAACGGCTCGCAAGAGAATACGAAGCTATACTGGTCGGGTTGGCAGCAAAGAAACTTAAAATGATGTTAGTGAGTGCGGATATTCGAATTCTAGGTCTATAGATCGATTAAAATTAAATAGGTTCTCCGAAGTATCGCGATCGATCGACGCGGGTTCGTAATGGTACTTATAGATACGCTTACCTGGATACTTGGGTACCTGCGCGAAGCTGCGTAACTACGTAGCTACATATTTCACCATGAGGACATGCATCCGAGTATACATATGCATATTAGACGGATCACGGTAATTACCACAGACCGACAGCTATATAGCTGACTATTTTAATTTTGCGTCAATATACATTAATATATCCAACTAGTAACGTTTGCCCAGGTGACGCAAATATTTCGAAACACCAGAAGACGGCAGAGTTCCCCGCTGGTATCGACATTGACATCAGGTGGAGGTCGAAACCGAACCCGGCAATGCAACCGATCAAGGAAAGAGGCTTGACATGAACGGAAAGGAACCAGCTCGCGACTCTCAGCCTGAAATCCAATGAGATGATGCAATATCAAACCATCTCTGGCTCACGGTGTTTTTAGCATGTTTTGTTTCTTAGTCGTGGTTCGATTGGCAGCCTTGTATACGTATGGCCTGTATAAGCATGTATATGTAGGTCCTGACGTCAGCCGGCGGCGACATATTGTGTTGGCGGTCATTCATTCCATGGGTCCAGCTTAGCCACTATTATAATTATATGCAGGATGGTCAGGTGGGACGATGTATCTCCCGGGCCAAGCGAACTACGACGTCTAGTGGATATGACCGTCGAATATAAATGCGACATCACCATTGCATAGGCTTGAAGGACGTATCGAGCAGCGTGTCGGATCTCGATAATAAATCTTGGTGAGATTTACCCGAGAGTACATAATATTATATCCAGATATATCCTGTATCAACAAGGAAAATATCAAATATAAATAAGTATTTGTGCAGACAAATGAATCAAACGCAGGGTATAATATACATTTATAGACGTAACTCGTCGCTAGACGCTAAGCTCCTCAAGCAGCTGCCACATCAGGGAAATTTAAGTAATATAATGACAAAGAATATAAAATGCGTCGCGTATGGTCATCGCGACTAAACGTCTAGGGCATTGCATGCATTGCGATATATACTAGCTTAGACAGTCGAGTAGAAAAGACAGCTCGTTTTATTTATTGTGCAACTTTGTGTATCACCGGTCGTAGCTCTGAGGACCATAAACGTAACGCAGCTCCTGCTTTTGCTGAGAGGGCTGCAGCGGTGGCATATTCCAATCCGAGTCGCCAGGCATCTCAACTCGATGGCTCGTTGCGTTAAAATCGCCTGGCATCTCGACTCGTTCCTTCATTGCGTACAACTCCACGGGTTGTTGGTGCATGTGGTTTGGTAATTCGTTAACTCCTGCGGGGGCAAATCCCTTGTAGTCGTTATTCGCATTGACGCTGGTCGTACTGTGGGCATTCATTTGTTGGTACGGCCATGGCTGGTTCCCATTGCCGGTGCTATTTTGATAGTTCGGTGGTGGGTAGTTGCCGGTACTGGAGGCGTCAGGCGAACCGTGACCTGCGCGGGAGTCTACCATTCTCTTTTGCATAAACCAGACAAGACCAACGATAGCAAGGGTTCCACAAATGGCGCCACCAATAGCCCCACCCAGTGTCGTTGCAGAGACTCCTGTCGCGACCGGAGCAGACGTAGATGTAGGAGATGAGTATTTTGTTGAAGCGCCATTTGACCCGCTTGTTTTAGAGGCCTTGCCTGACGAGGTTGTGGTAGTGCTCGGCTGTTTGGTCTTTGATGCTCGAGAGGATGAAATAGTAGATGTCTCTGCATCTGTGCCATCTGCTGTTGGGCTCGGTGTCTGTCCGCCACCCCAGATACCGAAATTGTCTGAAGTGAGTGTCTTTGTGCCGTAATCCATGAAGATGAATATCTGATATCTGTTGGACTCAGGCCAAGTCTCGTCGGGGGTGAAATCGGTATCTTGCTCTCCGTAACCAGGATAGGCAACTAAATTATCAAAATATGATTGTCAGTTAAATTATTTTTGGAAGCATTTGCAACTATTTGAATGAGACAAACTATTTGAGATTAATTTGAAACTCACCTGAATTACTGAGCTCCATGGCCGGCTCGCCGTTAAGAGCGATTGTAACGTTGAAAGATTCTGCAGTGTTCGCATTTGCAGGCGTCTTCGGAATATACCAAACAACATCTATAGGTATTCCAACTTGAAACCTTGCGTTGGCAGTCGGCTTTACCATTGTGTCCGTTGTGAAAGTGTATGATTCAGTTGGGGACGGATCGTCTTGCCGTTCTATAATCATTGCCGCTGCTGTGAAGGGTAGCGATAGTAGGGCGAAGCCTAGGAACAAAGATCGTATCGTCATGATTCGATTCGTCGACTTGAAAGGGTTATCTGATGTATTGATATCGACTGTCGCCCTGATCCGAACAAATACGATTGACGGCTCCCTTAAAATAGGATTGAGACGTTGATCGGAAATATCTTTATGAACCGGCCCACGCCGCAGGATGATTCCAAGTAGCGGGAAAAGAATGAGTTTTTAAAACAGCTCAATCACCGACCATCCTCCAAAGACGCATCCCGTGTATTCCCCTTCAATCTCTCAGGAAAAACGCCTCTGTATCGTGACCCACAATCTGAACCCAATGCACGGTTGGCATGCTGTCATTTCAATTTCGCTTGGACGGCTTTTTGTTCAGCGGCAGCATTAATTAAGGAGAAGCTTTGGTCAAAAGTTCGCGATGCTCTTTCGGGACAAGACGAGCAAGGGGCGGGCTTGTTTGGAAACACCGGCGACTTTGAAGCAAGGAACCCTTCAGGCAGTCGTTGGGCCTCTAAGGCCCTGGTTGGCTGAGCAAGCGAAGATGTCTGCGTTTTTGGCGATAAACGTGCCCCTGACGGGCCAAAAGGCTTGGATTGGGCTAACGATCAAGGGCAAAGGAGCCTCGCGTCGCAAGATGACAAAAATCAAATCTTGGCGATATAGATATCAAAAATGAGCCTCAGGGTCAACCTGGAAGTAGCCGGCCACTTCCTCCTAAGCTAGACCGATGAAGTTCTCAATGAGAGTGGAATATCGGATATATCCATCACTCTTAAGGGTTTCTTTTCAGTAGTAGTCTCCAGATTCAGTTCCACGTGCAACAATTAACAAGGGCACTTGAATCAATTTGCAATTTGCAATATGTGTGTGATGATTGAGGAACTAGGCTAGCTAGAAAATAAAGCATTTCTCTTGTCGGATCCAAGGAGCAACCAGTATCCAATAATCCTCTCGCCTCTATTAGTGCATACATCTCTATATATGATGTTTGGGTTTTAACTATGACAAGATTTGATACCATTGGTCGAATTCATAGAATACCTGGTGTGCGCCGACATCATGTGTTCATGAACATGGCGCCAGCGCGCAAGTCATTTTAGTCTTGCACACAAAAATCTACACTAGACGTCATCTCAGATGGGTTTTAAGTACACATATAAAAGTAGACAACAGCCTATAACTATTTATATGCTGGGGAGTGTATTTGCGATTAGTTCATTCGAGTTTCAATTGGTAGATAGTGAGCTTTCCCAAAGACGGAGAGGGATGTCAGTCGGGATATACATACATGTGAGTTTGTAGTTAGTTCTCCACGCACTGGGACCCTTCGCGGTGGCAGCCATGAGGGCAGGCAGCATCAGATTGAAACTGCCATCGAAATAATGAGTCCGTCTCATTCGATGCGATGTCGGGGGTGACTATTGTTATTGGTCTTCCTCCACCGAATCCTCGCTGAGCAGCTGCTCGATCAGCCATTGATTGCATGCTCACGCTAACCAGGTATTCCGTCCATCCCATCTGGTTTCCCCTGTAAGTAATTATCTGTTTGAAGTACGCGAAAACATTAAGGGCTGCCCATACTCTGTAGAGGCCGGCGCCAGAAGTTGCGAAGATCACCCGCTGGAAACCAGCTATCGATTTTCCGTTACAAGTTAGCCTCCGCTAAGACTACTTAAAATTAAGAAATTTTGTTTTTCGTACAATGTAGTATCGTCGTTGCACACATCAGGCAACTGTTCTGACAATTAGCAGATATAATAATAATGGAACAATGCAATGCGTCCGCTGAGGCGCGAGGGCTGGCTGACGGTTCAGCTGTCGTATAAATCCAAGCATTTTTCCAGACAGCACTGATATCCTCGGTACTCATACCAGCCTTTCTGAACTTGTTGACGCAGTTGCGGATTGCATCAATTTCTCCGTGCTCGGTCGAGTCTAATTTAGTTAATAGTGTAAGCAGTTTTTCGAAATCTTTCGCTGGCTAATTTCCTCGACCATCTCTTTCGTTCTTAAGACTCCACCCACCGCTTGTCGCGACAATCTTATTATATCCCGTGCAGAGTAGCTCACGGTCCGTGGCGTTTACGGTAGCCGGGCCGAATGCTTGGTAGTAGCAAGAGCTTGGAAGAGCCGATATAGATTCGCGCATGTATTTCCAGTCTAGACCAGGGATTGAAGGGGTTGGGTTGATGCTGGATTGGATAGCTAGCATCCTTGTGAAAGAACTGATGACTAGACAATTGCATGCCGCCCGAGGCTATAATGAGGAAGATGTAATCAGAAATAGCTGTCGAGGTGTTGCTTACAGACCTTGTTGCATTGGGCCGGCGATTAGTGGTAGGACCGCGGTCTCTCGGAGCTTCAGATTCGATAGATGAAGTTTATTTTCGTTCTAGTACAACCAGTGACCAGACGAATTATTCTCGCGTCCAGACGCCAGATCGTTGTTGTGTCTAAAGGAATATGGGGATAGGTTTTAAACCGTGGTTCTTATCGGGCTTGAGAGGCTTTCATTTCAATTATGGGTGTCCGTTTAATTCTGTATGGTTCGGCTCACTAGCGCCGTGCATGAAATAATAAGGGGTCCAGGCGCGAGGAGAAAATATCTGGAATCTCTTGTTTACCTACGTACAAGTATGAGTGAAAAACAAAGTTTGTTTTTATTTTAAATTCTCGGACATCTACCCAAGGTTGCTACGATCTATGAAGGACAATCGTACACGCTTTCATAAAGGACATAAGGATTTCTCTGGCGCGGCTATTTTAGACTCCCTAAATTTTTATTATTAATTGAATGGAATGCATGAATCAAATTGGCAGAACTCGCCAATGTGGTTCTTATCGGTGCTGGGTATACTGAATAGAAGCATGAAAATGATGTAACTGTGTGACGACGAGTTACTAAATTAAGATAGTCCCTAGACCGTTGCCACGGCGGCGGCGCTCGCGCTCGCTGAGGCAGCACTGGAACTAGCCACACTGTTGGCAGTGATGGCGCATACCTCTAAAATTGCGAGTCCCGTAATCAGAATACCCTGTTCGAGGCTTGAGTTGCTCACATAGCTGCTGTTGATGATGAATTTGCCGACTTTCTTCTTTGCCAGTTTGCAGGGAACGAACATGGCAAGAATCCGGTCATTATCGTCAACAAGCTTGAGACCCCGGATGAGCTTGGTTTTTTTCCCAGCACCCTCCAAGTCGACCTGGCGCGTGTTCTTCCATACTAATCTTTGGCCATTTGGAGCTATCCAGTTATGCCAGTAGGGGCCCAATTTCGACTCGTGGAACCTCTCAAGAGAATGTTCCTGCCCGCTGCTATCACTGAAATGGAATTTCGTCATCCAGATATTGCCGCCCATCTGGCCAACGAGGGAACCACCGGTGGAATCGCCAGAGTAGAGAGTGACGAAGCGTTCCTTTATGCTTTTGGGTCGATAATAATGGAAATCGGCGAAATAAGCCGGTGTTTTGTCGGCATTTAGGATGGATTTCTGGATTTTGGTAGCGCTGAGTTTATAGTAGACGTGAAGCTCTTTTTTTGTCGCGCCGTAGAGGGTTTCTTTCGAGTCTACCGAATAGACAGACTCGTCTGAAACGTTTTTAGATTTGTCAAACCTATCGAGAAAACCCATGCTCAGAGCTAGAGGAGGAACAAAAATTATAGCGAAGAGAGCTGTCGACTTTAACTGGGGAATTTTAGTTTAACGTGTGGGTGGTAGATGCTGCTATGACCTGCTGATCAACTGATGATGTAATCTGATATCATAACATATATGATTTTTATGCCAATGCTGGATATATGAGCAGACGTCGTCTTGAGCGTAACCAGCGATTGAACTTTAAATATTTCGCGAATAGTTGATCTAGGGAAAAAATTTAAAAGAACTCAACTGATAATGACCTCCCATGGTATCAAGGCTATGATGACATGATATACATTCAATTCCGGGCCGTAGCAATTGCCGGCCTGGTTAGCCTCTTGGCCCGTCAAAGTGGCTGACTTGCGCTTGCTTGAGTCTTGAGGCATTGCAAGAAACCAACCGGATTCAGTTGCCCGAAGTTTTCCGTCGGCAACGTTCGCGTTCCTGCGTCTTAGACGATCCGCCTATTAATTAATTTTGCTGAGTTTCTCCAGCCGAGGCTCGGACGACGAGAATCGTCGGGCGATCATGATCATGTGTCCGCATGCGACCGAAGTGTAGCTGAAATTGTAAAGCGTGCTTGCTTGAGTACTAAGCACTGAGTAAAAGGTACCCAAGTACTTACCTCATTACCTAATACGGGATAAGCTAGTCTCTGCATTCTGTCCATATATTTGAGAGATATGAATATACCCTCGATATTTATAGTGTTGTCCATTTCGAGGCGGGAGTTGGAGTTAGCGGAGTTAGAATCGGGAAATGAGATAACAATTGCAACCGTGATAACGGGTTGACCCCTCGACAGATGCGCAGACGTACATATTTGGCATCTTGTACCAATTTTATATCATCCCGACGTTAACTGAGTGCCATGCATTCGACACAGGTAGAATCGCAATGCGCTATCTTGAGCCTTCCGCACGAACTCTTACACCAGATACTCGTCGACGTTCACTCCAGCGACCTCGCAACCCTGCGGCTCACATGCACTTACTTCGACAACTACATCAAGAGCAATGAACTCTTATTTAAAGAGCACTTCCTCATGTCTTGGGTGATTCCATCCTCTCCCCATTGCGTTCCAACTTTTCTCCTACGCACGCCACAGTGCAGTGCTGACAAGCATTAGGATGAACCGACGGACAACGTCGTCGGGTCACTCGGAAGGAACTGGGAAACGCGTCTGCACAATGCTGTTTGGCTGGAGAAAGTACTGAGCTCAGGCGATCCGGATACCAAGGTAGCAATATCTCTAGGTTCTAATATTCTTACTCTGGCTCATATCTCGCCGCTAACATAAATTTAATTTGCCAGCTCAATGACTATCAAAGGGCCGCGGAAACCATTCTCGCCTTGCTCCAAATCAAAAACCAAGACAACTCTCTTAACCTCGCCTTCCTCTCTGATTTTTTTGAAAGAAATAAGCTCAACATAGATACTCTTCTGTGTCGTTCATCCATCTTTGAAGACGCTGGCGATGCCACTCATATTCCGGCGGATACAGAATTCGAGCGACAACTTGCTGCCAAACTTCACTGTCACTATGGTGTCCCCGTTGACCCGCGGGGCAAAAATGGTGTACCGACACACCCTGCCGCACGTTCAAGAGTCTATGATCTTCGCAATTACGATCCGAGCACGATGTGGGGACCATTTAGGGCAGATGGCTCTGGTAGGGTCGATTGGGAAAAGATGGAAGCCATAATGATAGTTTTGGCTCACAATATGAATAACCTCGTGGACGAGACAGAGGTCTCATTCGGGTCGATCTGGACAGAACGCTTCCAAGGCGCTATGCCGTACTCGGGGCCTTATCAGAGCTATTCAATCATCCATGATCTGGATCCACCTTTGCAAGCAATGGATCCCTACGGCATTACAGGCACCTGGCTCAGAGTGAGTATGATGCTTGATAGTCCTTATGCGCTGAGGATCGTTGAACTAATCCAAATACCAGGTGGTATGCTTCCTAGGTATCACACCGCCCCGATATCTAGGATTATGGAGCCATCCTGCTAAATATTGGTTATAGACTATCACGACTTTTATGACTTTAACTTTGGGACAACCCCCCCAGCTTACGGCATTGCCCGCCCACCGATTAGCACAAGAGAGGCCATCCGATTCATCAAATTGGGTATTGAAGTAACGAAAGTGGAAACCCCAGGACCCAGTGACGGCCAGGGTCTGCCAATTGTCCATTTTAAAGGTGTGTCCCGCTTGATACACGCTTTTTGGGACCCCAATGCGAGCTCGCAGCTCACCGGTGAGTGACGATCGCCATAAACATCTAGGACTTCTTGCAAACTCGATAGACATGGCCCCTGACATGCCCGCGGATTTCCGTTATATAGGGAGTGTTAGGCTTACGAGAGAAGGCGAAATCCGATGGACAAGTTTTTCAATATTTCAAGGGTCAGATGCCCCGCTCTATCTGACGATTCTTTCAATGTTCTCATTAAATTTTGCGCTAATATGAAGCAGCGAGGAGCGATGGAGAAGTGAAGGTATCCAGGTTGGTGGGCTGTGCTCCGCGAGAGGGGTCCTCGGAACGTGGTTCGATAAGTATGGTCTTGCCTTTAATGTTCTTTTGCTCGACTCGCGGTTATAACGTGATTCATTAATATGCTGACAAAATGAATACCTTTATTGTTTGTAGGGATTTTAACCCGCACGGTCCTGCTGGACCGACCGCATTCTGGAAAACTAGCAATAGTTTGGACTCCAATCTTACGATTTCCGATGATGATGACAGTTCCTGAGAACAGCGTGATGAAACTGTGTATTAAGACTGTGCACATATGGTCTACGGAGGTGATATCATATCAGAAGACTCATATCATGTATATAAGAAGGTCGAGTCCCCATAATAGAATCGTTACTGTGTTAATTATTTCCCTCGTGAAGGAAATCGGATAGCTTGTGTTTAGTTCAAAGGCTAAAGCTGTGAAGTATCTTAGTAGCTATGAGTCGAAGCAAGGCCGAATGAAAAGACGAAAATTGGCTTACGGCAAATCACACTTATAGCCCAAATGATGATGACAAAGAAACTTTCTGCGCATTGTATATAATGAGTACACAATCTGAATTCGGGACAGGGTTTTGGTTGGTGGAAATGCCAGCACACAATATGCAACAGACATATGGATGTTGGTCTGGTCTCGAAAACCTGATGGCACAAAGGCACGATGCTGCCAGAAATTTGAGGCTACCGAAGAGTCCGGCTAAGTCTAGTTTCCATCCACTAGAACACTCTGTCTAGTAATGACAGGAGCCGAGTTTACAATTGAAGACCAGCCCCTAGCTACGAGCTACTCAAGACATTTCAACAAAACCCACCCAAACTCGGCTTCATCGAGGTCATAAATGCATCAGAGGGGATATTTGGCCAGGGCTCGCTGGCACCCCAGTATCCCGACTGCGGCGCCGTCCAATACCAGGACTATGGGCGAAGTCTTCGATGTTATCATAGTGTGAGCATGAGCAGGAGTTGCTGGTCCCAACTCAAGCACCTTTCGGTTAATCAAAATGATGGCACAGCAGGTGCCACGAGCATAACACCAAAATTGGATATGATAAAAACTGTTGAAATTATGGTCAGGCATGCACAGGTAGCATCTGGGTACGCCTCCAAAAGCCGGGTATAGGAATACATGAAGTAAACACGTAGTATTGAGAACTATGTGTATTCTGAAATATAGAAAGTTTACTTGGGAGCTACTCCTCGAATATTGACCTGATTGGATCGTTAGCCTAAGAAGTAGTTATAAACCTTTACATCTGGAAATTATTCTAGGGTTTCCTCCCAACTAATTTAGTAGGCAGACAGACGGTTGGGACCTCGTGCCTGTGCCTTACATGCCTCTTACAACTTCGATTTCTGACATTTAAATACTCTAAGCTCACTATTGAACCAGCTCAAATATGAAAGTCGCGTTTTTACGGCTACTACATGGTTTACCTTTCTTTCTCTTTCCTGGTTAAAGACGTATGTACATATGCTAGTTCGATTGAAGCTTAATCTGAGCCCTGCTGCGCTCTGGCTATCACCCTGAGATCTCGAGCATTCTATTGCTGAAGGTTGGTTGTCTTCAAACTGCAATTTTTTTTTTAAAAAAAAGTACCGCTCAACAAGGGAAATGGACAAATTTGTCATCATTGTTAGCCGAGCATCTTTTTTTATCAGAAATACTTTGGATCCGAGTTGGACGAAGATATAGCCTAAAGTCGCCCAAAAGCAAGCTGAGGTATATTCCTCTTCTCCCTCATTCCACCAACAGATTCTGCGCCAAGTCTGCGTTAATGACTCTCCCGGAGTATACCCTGTAACGTTTGAGGTAAGGCCAAACCTGGAGAAAGCAGGCACAGGGAAACCCATCGAGTAACCAAGCAACCGAGCTAAAGGCTTGGCAACGGCATATCATCAATATCGAACTCACAGTAGGTTGTAGCATATATACGTATATACAAAGATATTAAACTCCTCCGATTTCTTTCTAGAACAGACATATGTCCTTAAGCTTGCGGTTTAACCCCCGAAATTTAGGAAGCCACTCTCTTCGCCTCCAAGTCCACAAGATAAACTAAGACTCGGACAAAGAAGTTTGGATTCCGCAGACCTTATCTCTTCTCAGGGTCTTTTGCACTGTGAAAAGTACCGTCGCCAATTAAGGGCGACCAACACGAGCCGATTAATGCAATACTTGTTTCGAATCCCTTCAGAAGCTGTTCTGATGAAATGCTTCTCGTTATTCTCGATATTAACTTACAGGGGTTCGTGGTTAAGGTGGACGAAAAGGAGCGGCGGCACAAGAAAGCGATCCGTTTCTATCTCCCTCCTTGGACCACATGCTATAGAGTACTGAACTCACTTGAAATTTTGAATCCGTTCCATGGTATTGAGCAGTTGGATGCTACCACGCTATTGTGAAAAATCCCCCAAACCTTGTCTATGTTTCATTGAAACGCAAATGGCCTGTCCAGAAACCGTTTAACCATGCTTGTGCATGATGATTGATCAGGATGCACGAGTGCTGGATTGGTGTCGACTAACGTTAAGCTATATATCCCAATTAAAAATCCTTCATAGATAGAATGAAATATAAAAGGGCCTATGATATTCCCGATGTTTTCCAATGTCCGATATAACTTTTCATTTCTAGTTTCAGCTACGGCCACAAATTTTACACGACGGTCTGAATTTGATCCACAAGAACATCAGATATCTGTTTAGGATGAAATCAATTTTCTCTATCGCGGTTTTCGCTGGCATTGCTTCCGCCGCACCAAATGTAAGTTGGCAGCCAAAATCTTCCTTCTTGTGGAGTATGCGCGTCAATGTTAATGAAATGGCGGTCTTCATAGCCCGTAGCGATAGCCACGTACCAAGCCTGTGGAGGCCACGTTATCGCCCCAGTAAAGTGCCCAAGTGGTTACATCTGCGTCGACAACCCCCGAACTTGTAGCCAGGCTGCAGATTGCCCAGGAATATGTGTTAAGCCACAGGCCTGTGGCGGATTTGCCGGTCTCTCGTGCCCGGCAGGAAAGAGATGTTACGACAATCCGACAGATAATTGCGATCCTCTTGCTGGTGGTGCCGATTGTATCGGGATTTGTATCTAAATGCTGTTTGAAGTTGTCACGACCTTTTGATATTTTAGAAAAATTGAAGATTTTATCGAATAACTGGAATATGGTGGCCGGTGGTATATGTCTGAGACTGGGTTATATGCCTAAACGATAACGTTGGGTGTTTGATGTGTCGTTAGTTCAATCGCTTGTCGCTTTGCCCATTAATTAACTTAGCTTGGTCTTGATCCCAAGAACCTTTAATCCAGTGCTTCAATCTATTAAATTCGTATAAGTTCATGTGTTGGACAAATCTTTAAAATTTTGGAAGTGATGGCTTTGACTCACACCTGGACTTGAGAGTTGAGCAATGCAGATATCCAGTCCACAATGCAAATGAAATGTAGTTCGGTGTTCTTCCCGGTCTCGCCAAGAGTGAGGATTTAGTGCGTATCTGACACCCATCTTGGATTCCTTGCAGCAAGTACGAAGAGGTTAACAGTTCAATCCGATTGCATCGATTTGCTTCAGGACTATAGCACGTGCACCTCCCACTCCCTCGAATTTTTAAAATCCGTATCCACTATCCCTAATATATATATACTTAGCAATCAGAAGTACTTAAATTCCGTCTTGACTAACCAGTTGGAAATATTTCTGTCTCCCATTCATATTTAGACTTGCGCCTGCAATCTTACATGACACATAACCAACAACTGCCGAGTGGTCATGATTAAGCTTCTTGGATGTGGCCGCTATTGGGCGGCTTATGCATAAGGCCAGAAGGGAACCGACAGCAGCCTGACAACACAGCACCACAAAATCATTTCCAAGCTGACGGATCCTGATGATCTCCAGGCAGGCAAAGGTATTAAATATAAACATGGTGACAACAAGATTATCGCGAGGAAGCTTACCAAAATGCGGAGATGAACGGCGTGAGGTAACCAATCCCCACACTTCATAGCTTTGGTGCGTCGATTTTTCCGGTAGTTTGTCGTAAAGAGTGGTGTCCAACTAGAACTTTGGCCAGAACAGGTGCCGAGATACCGTACGTAACCATCGACTGGAGCGTGACCAACTACACTGTGAGATATAAAACTGGGTCGTTTCACTCCACGGCCAACTTTTGCCTTGTATCCAAACCCAACCCGGTAAAATAATAAGTTTCGATCTTATTTCGCTTTCAGAAGTGTATTCTCGGGCAGTTACTGCTGTTTTGGCTTTGCTATGCTGTTCTTCAACTCCGGCTGGTGCCTAGTTATCGAACTGCCCGCAGTCTGAGTTTCGATACACCCCCCCCTCGTATATTACCAGGCTTTGCATTAACAAAAATTGCCGAAAATCTCACTCATCCGCGACAACTGGTTATTGACCGCAGAGGGCAGATAGTGGTTTCGTCGTTAGGCGATGGACTTGTAGGCTTAAAAATAGATTACGACGTGAGTGGATGTCCTTCGGTCACCAATACTACAGTCCTCGTCCCCTATGACGGGCTAAATTTTACCCATTCTGTCTTATTTTCCACCAACTTCAAAACATTGTATGCCAGCACACCGGATCTTGCAATGTCCTGGGACTACGACTCCCGGCTGTTTAAAGTGAAAGGTAAACCAAAGATATTAGTCAAAGGGATGGCTTTGAAAAATCCCTTGGCTATTACCCGAGTGATGGCAATACCGAAGAGGTACCCCGATTTGCTTCTTGTATTCAGAAGCGCGGAGGGGATAATGATACCTATGCGAGCATGTTGTCGACTGGCCGGTATTCCGCACCCAAAGCATCAAATTTATAGAATCCGGCTGATACAATACTATTTTAACCAGATCGATGATTAAAATATTTGATTTGAGCAGAGTACCACCTGGTGTTTACAACTACGTTAGTGAAGGTACTGTCTTTGCCTACGGAGTTCGAGATGCTGTTGATCTTACAGAAGACCGCCATCATAAATTCTGGAATGTCGATAACGGGGCGGATGTAATTACACGATCTGGAGTATCCATTGGCATCAACAATCCTGCAGACGAAGTCAATTTTTTGGGCGAAGTATGTCCTGGTGATAACAGCAAGGAAACACCTAACTACGGGTTTCCGACTTGCCACGGCGTGTGGAATGTAAGAATCGGGCCAATGCCTTGAAGTACCATAACACAACTCTGACATGTTGAAGGCTTCGGTAGTAGTGAACAATACGCTGGATCTTCAAGTTGGTCAGATATTCAGTATCTATCCAGATATTCTCACCGATGCTGAGTGCCAGACCCAAACTGTGGCCCCAAAACTCTCGATCTTTCCACATTCCGCCCTTCTGGGTCTGAGATTTTATAACCCCCATAACGCAACTCTTGGAAACGAGCTTGTCAACTCTGCTTTTATATCTTATCATGGTCCGACCGGTCACAAAATCGTGAATGTCCCGTCTAACCGGCAAACAGTATCAGCGCCCCATACTACGAAGCAAGGAACCTTTGACTTTATTTGGACTGACGAGAGCGTAAATCTCACAAATTGCAAGAGTGAAATAAATCTCGGACCAACAGCTATTGAATGTTTGAGGTAAGAAGTTGTTGGATTCCTCACAATCAGGAGTAGCTTACTGACATAAAGTATGATAGCCCAGTTGGTTTAGCCTTCGATGAACAAGGCAGATTGTACTTTACGTCAGATCAAACAGGGGAGGTTTTTGTGGTTACAAAGACTACATGATATAATACAAGACGCGAATGGCAACCACCTGCACCGAGATTACAAGTGCGAATATTTCTTAGAAGTATATATAGTTTTTGTATTTTACTTCCAAGTTTGTTTGAACTCTCTGAAAAAATTTCTGGCATTGATGGATACAAAATAGTGAAAGTCTCATAGAAATATCAACTTAACGTCTTAACCGAGCCGATACTGGAAACTGAACATTCCGGATTCCCTAATATCAATAATCGCTTTCTCTATACACTAACAACTCCTGGACCGGCCTGAGAGGCAATAAGGTCGCAGACCCGACAAGCTGGAGAGGCTCTAGAAACGGCATTAGTCTCATGGGAGATGCATAAAATCTGCTAGAAGGTGACTTACGTGTTGGAGTAAGGAGGGGAGGTAAATGACCCCACTTGGGTTATTCTCGTATTCGAGCTTTCAAAAATATTATTGCGTTGAACAACGTAACCTTCGAGATCGAAATCTAAGTCGGTTACGATGGCAAGCTGAGTATTTCGGAAATGATTTTGCCCAATTAGAGCTTGGGCACCCATGCGAAAGTTGATGCCGGATGTAGGGATATTGGTGTAACAGTTGCTGAAAATATGCGCAATTCCGAATCGTAAGGAGGGCAGGCGAGAATTTACATTAGTGAAAGAATTGTGGTGATACGTGACATGGAGCTTTCCTTGGTCTTCGCTGGCATTATTGTCAGAGTGTCCGACAAGAGATCCTTTCCACTGCTCAAAGTCAGTTAAACTGAAGTCCCGAAAGCCAGAAAAAGCGAGGGAAAAACTAGGACGTCAAGTGACCTCAAGGCTTGGAGCGAAGTAATCAGAACGAGGAAATTCTTATGTGGTTACGGAATTTGTTCCAAGAGATAGTGACTTGTTCCGATCCGTGGTTTATATCAAGGAGGCCATCATAGTCGTCTTTTCCACCAACGAGTCCGAGGCTGTAAAACTCATTATAGTCTACCTACACCCGAGTGGAAGCGTCGATGTTTACACCATCGCCTTTCAGTTCAGGGCTGAATTTTAAGTTTCTAATGATCACATTGGATACACGGCGGACATAGAGACCACCGCCCACCATTCCGGAGTTAGAACCCACTCCTAGGATGGTGCTATCAGCTGGAACTCTAAATGTCCCACAGTTGCTGAGAATGCCACTGATTCGAATAGCGCCACCGGTGATACCGCTGAGGGAAGCCTCGAGTGCCGAACAAGAGGTAACCGTCACACCAGAACCAGAACCGCCCCCAGTTGTTCCTACCCCATACCCTTGAAGCAGATTGACAGGCGCATTATTACCACTGCAGCCACTGCCCGAAGAAGTGGTTGAAGGTGGAGCAGAGCTTGTGGTGGTTGAGCGAGTAGTGGTTGTTAGGGTTGTTTTGGTAGAAGTTGTCGTAGATCGTCTTGACGTTGTTGTTTTTGTCGGAGTTGCACTCGAAGTTGTTTTTGAGGGTGTCGTTGTTGGTTTTGGGGCAGAGCTCATAAAACCACCACACGCTCCTTGAGTGCATTGGCTATACCATTCGTTAGAGAATGTACAACACCATCCGGATATACAGGTCGTTGGACCAGTCCAACCATTTCTACAAGGTTGATCTGTTAGATGTTTCTTCTTAGAGTCGATCACGACTTAAGGACCCTCCTACGGCCTACTCACCCACCACATTGACCCCAAGGTTGAGCTTGTCCTAGCACTTCGTCGCAAAGGCGAAAGATAAGACATAAAAGCGAAGCGTAGACTGGATGACCATTATTAATTGATATATCCTTGAACGATGGATTCTAGGTTAGTAGACGGTTCTATGGTATTTACAGAATTTAGGTCTGTATGTTTCTTTTGTACTACCTTGACGATCTCCTTGGTTTATATATTCGAGGTCAGCCTGATCATATTACGTTAAATTTCTTCATGATTCATGGAAGGGTTTTCGTCGAGGAACTTGATATGCCCCCCAGGCGGATAATAGTTCTTCCATCTGAGTCTCACGAGATATTAATATAGAGTTGTATATGTATTGACCAGGCGATTTTTTTTACCATGAAGATTGTCCCGTGGCTGGTTGCGCGCTATAATCGATCCATGGTTCGAGTTTTTATCGGATTGACAGAGCACGGAGGCCGAAAACTCGCCTGTTAATTGGTTGGCGTTTGTTTGGCCAGTCAATGCTCTCACTACACGCGAGGCGAGCCAAGCGCTATTGGGAAGTTTTTCCTGGAACATCAATGTGGAGAGTCAAGCCGGAGGCGTACTGAGCCGCATGGGTGAAATAATATTGCAAAGTTATAATATTATTGCATCGAGCTACGTAGTTTAATGGCATTGCGCGCGTGCACAATATCGACTGTCAGTAGCTTTGCTAGCGACGCAATTAACCAATTACTGTCCATGATTTTCAAATATTACACCAATAGAATGTGTATTGTTTTGATCACATGTAAAAAATTTCACATGTGTGGAAGCTAGATTGGGATCGTACCGTACTTTAGGTCAGGCTGTTCCCGGCCTCGTCACCAAGTGCGAAGGGCCAGGCCGAACAAAATGGAACAAATCAGAAATGCACTGGGGAATAGCGTTTGGCTCCGCATTGTAGTTTTTTGATTCCGCCCCGTCGGGTAATTGACTAGATAAACGGTCCGAGTTTGCTCCGTTAATATAATGTTCGAATTTTTTTGCCAGACTGAAAAAATTATTCCCTTTTTTCGAAATTCTTTTGTCTATGGAAATCAATATTACTATATAATGTATTTCGACGTCAAAATTGAGTAACCCAGACTAAAATTAGCCACCATTGCTTTCCAAGGAGGAATATTGATATGTGGCTAGTAATTGAATCGTTCGCTCGCCATCGGACCCATTTTACACATAGGGCATTGCGGAAATTTCTTTCAGTAATTGAAGTAGGTAGGCTGTATACAAGACTATCGACAAGGGAGTTTAAATGAGATAAATTTGGCAGTTTATTGGATTTTAGTTCAGTTCTCTTGCTACTTGATTACTCATTTATTCATTCAATCAATATTCGGTCAGCTCGAGCTCCTGAGCCCCTCTGCGATAATCCTGTTCTAACTAGCCCAACCCTATTTCCAATATCTACGGCCTAGATAAGTAACGAGATTGACCTGCGCATTTTCTAAAGCAATCATATGTTGGCCTATGTGGTTTCCCTATCACACCCGACAATCTTGAGAACTCGTGTTTTACGTATCTCAGTACCATCTTTGCCAAGATACCTCTCAGTTCGAAAACTAAAGTTCCCAGCGGATCAATTTCAGCAGTTGCCTTATTTCAAAGGTGGTAAATTTTAGACTAGTGGAGCGAAGCGTATTACCTCCATTCAAGACAACCCAAAGCAACCAGGCGATATGAATCTAAAAGCTTGCGTACTTGAGTGTCAATAACTTAGCCCCATTCGGGCAACTCGCTCATCGCCTGACTCCATTGTTCATATCGTTTATCTAGCATTTTTCCTGCTCGGTCTATAGCTTCTTCCATTGAAATGCTAAAGTGCTTTCTCAACCGTGTCACTATATTGTGTTCAACACCGTATGCCTGGGAGGAAGAAATTAGTCTCCTTGTTATGCGCATAAATGAGAGGAATGATTTATTACCAGATCTTTCCCCATTTCTAAAATATAATTTTGACTAGACAGCTTTAGAATTTGATCCAGAGCATATGACGCTAACTGATAAATCAAACGTATATTATAATGATATCGGTTGCCACTTGTTGGCATGTAGTATAGATGAATGATCCATGATGTAACGAGGAAGATCTATGTCGTTTGCCCACCTGTCTGGATTAGCGTGTATTCAACATAAATCAGACTAGAAATAGGATTATGGACCCACTCGGTAAGAGAGAAATTAGGATACGTTCCGACAGAGCACCTTCTGTAGTTGAGATACTGCTCTATGGTTATAAAATCCGGATAGCCGAGATTCATCCAATGAATCTGCTTAAAAACACCCAGGGCATACTTTCTATGGTTGGTTTTATACCTGGTCTTAACATCTAATGCCTGGTTAGTGTAATTTTAGGTCTCCTAATGGATGGTAGAGGCTATACCGAGGGATGCAGTCTACCCAAAATTCCAGTTCTCTTTGGCTGAAACAGTATCATGATTTTCATTTAGAATGGCAAAGAGGTCTAGAAACTCCTCACATGAGCCGATGATATCGGCTTTGAAATCCCCTTCGTCGAATTCTAGTAAAAAAGATGCGCTCAGTATCTAGCCCTCCTATTTGGGCGTATAAAACTGATTATCATGACATACTATCATCAAAGCAAAAGCCTGTTATAATGGCGTAGTACCTGTTAGCCAGAGCTTTATGAAGCTAAATTGAAAGTAATTACCCAATAACTCCAGTAAATTGCTACTAATAGTTTCTCTGTGTCAACATCAGGTAGCCATAGAGATGCTAATAGTGCAAAATCCGCTTCCACACTCCACTTGGCACCTTTCTCACCAAAACTCAGTACTTGAGCAGCCCAAGTATCCGCTGCTATCTTGACCCTAGAATAATGAGGGTTTACAACTGGGTCCTCGGTCATGATTCCAGAGTACATGTTTGGCAGATATATTTGCAACCCATTGAAGGTTGCCATCTCGTTTTCATGGATGGCAGCGAGTCACCCGTTCTAATTGATACCGCTGCATTTCTATCTTCAGAGGATACTGTATTGGCCTCGCGTGAGGTTTCTGTATAGGGTTCGACGAGAGCTATAGAAGTAAAGTTTTATAACTAAAACGGGGGTTACAGGTTTGCAGCCAATATGTTATAGCATATAGGCACAAACTACTTAGGTGTGTAGAGATTTCTATAATATAATTTCATGAAAAAATGTCGCCGAAAGTAGATTGTTTGCCTTTTGTAATTATATTCGGGGCGTTGGTAGGATATTCGCAGGCGCAGGAGCCTTCCCATGGCGGTAAAAACATCATCTACTTTATTATATAATAATTTTTTTCTGCCCCTGTAGGTGATTTAGAGGCCGTACATACGTATGCCACCGAACTACAAAAAAGTACTATTTTAGCTTCACGCTACATAATGGAACGGCCCTTTAGATTGTCTTTCGGTTGTAGAATCCCCTTCTGTACGCTGATATCCGTTCAGTGTAAACAACCACATCTAAACGCCGTTATGGACCGTACTTGGAACGTTTAGGCGGGCCGTCTCGGTTCTCAGATGTTTAATTTATGTCGGTGAAAGACTCTTCCTCAAACTGTGGAACCAGTATTTGCAACCTTCCTACCCGACATTAGGTCGAGGAAGAACAGAAAAAGCCCGAAACTATTCTTGGCAACCAGTTTCTCGATGCTTTCGGAGTTGTAAAAATTGGAAATTCGGATTAGATGCGCCTGTACATTTCTGTCCGCTCTAAGAACCGAAGCAGTTCCGCCCAGAGAGGTTACAAGGTCGATATCCCGAGACAGCAGAGTTAGTTCCCGAAACGGATCCTGATTCCTCGCTCTGGTTTAACTCGGTCCTTTAATAGTTCTTAAGATCCGTATAATTGAGATGAATGTGAAAAAAATACAAATACTTAATGGTATTCTCCTGTGATCTGGTGAGCACTGTTTGCCATCCAAGGATACCGCCATCGAAAAACCCCAAGATGAAAGATATCGTTTTGCCAGAATCTTACACATATTTATGCCTTTCAATTGTCGTAACTGGCTTGATAGTGTACTTAACCACAAATTCCATTTATTGCTCTGTATATTTCCTTTAGCGCATGTTCCAGGCCCATGGTATGCGGTGATTTCTCAAACATGGCTTATGTCGAGAAATTTGAAGGGAGGTGTTATATTTGATCTCCACAACCTCCACAAGCGATACGGTATGTACTTTGGCTGAATACCCTGAACTAAGGGAGTATCTGATTGCTTAAGCTTGATAATTTGAATATGGAAATATCCAACTACGATCTTGCTGACTCTTTACGATAGGTCCTTACGTCTGTGTAGATCCAGATGAGACCTCTGTTGCCGATGCAACAGCGATACGACAAATACATTCCCCCTATGACCTGTACTTGCTGGTAACCTGTGATCTCTTTTCTTCGTCACCGATCACGACGCCTACAAACGACGCCGCAAGGCTTACGGCAATACCTTTGCAATATCGGAGCATGAGTTTACTGAGCCAGTTATCCGTAAACATGTTGATACCATGATTAAGAAAGTTAAAAGAGATCTTGACAACAACCAGAATCCTGACATTCTTCTCTGAAGTCAATTTATGGCAACGGATATCAAGATCACCCATGGTAAAGACTTTGGGATGCTGAAAAATGAGACTGTGAGGCCGTTGCTATCTCTAACCTACAGGAGAAATGTTTTGAGCTAATATATATTCTCACTTCGTCATTTATAATTTAGACAAATCCTGTAGTCGAAGATGCAATAGCTTTACCTATTTTTATGACAATTCAAGGACTATCGCCACTAATGAAGTTGATCCTTTCTTGTTTGGCTCTGCTGCCTCACCCCAAAATCAAAACGCTCATTGGATGCGAGGACCGACTTCGAGCATATAGCGAGAAAGCACTTCTTAATCTCCAGCAGGATGTTAAGAACTGTAAAAATGGGAAGCCAAAGCCAAGTCTATTCTCAAAATCTTGAATGATATGCGTAACCTCACCGTTAAAAACAAACTTACAATTGGAGGAGTTAGAAAGGAAGCACTGACTATCATTATTGCTGGTAGCGATACTACCGCTACCACCTTAGCCTTTCTTATCTGGGCGATCTTTAGGCATAAAGAGGTCCGGCAAAAATTATAAAAGGAGTTAAGTACAATTTATGATGAGAAAATCGGCATGAGCGAAACTAGCGACGAAAGACTCCAGAGGCTGCCCTATTTGAAGCTGGTGCTGAAGGAGGTAGTAAGGCTATATATTACAGCACCACTGCCCCTCAGAAGGGTGGTTCCAAACGGAAATGGGGGACGACAGCCCGGACCATATTTTTCCCCCTCAGGTACAGAAGTACTCACACCAATATATACCATACATAGCAATCTAGAAATCTTTCCAAACCCTGATCTGTGAGTGGAAGTATCCGGGATATTTGAGAGGTTGTATACTAACTTGGTCACCATCAACAGATTCAAGCCAGAAAGATGGGAAAATGCTACAAAGGATATGGAAGCTGCAATACTGGGGGTTGGAGGGGCATCCAGGTGTGACTAGAACCTCCTTCATGCAAACATATACCACCGAACTCCCCGCATCTTTGACTATTTTGGATCGATCATGTACATTTATTTTGGGCATAGGCAATGTCCCATCCCTATTATTGCCACGATTCCAAGATATCAAGCTTCAGCCTTTGATCCAATATTTTATTGCATCTCGTCATTTGCTTTGCAAAACTGACATTTGTGTTCAAAAATACACAGTTTGCCCAGGCCAAACCTTGTCCCTAATGGAGTTACGACTTGTCGTGGCAGGTCTCCTCAGGGAATGTCCTTATGCTGAGCTTGCGGATTCTTGCACTGACGAGAGGATGGAAGTTGTTGAGTACTTGCTTATCAATCCAAGGGGACATAAATGCCAGTTAAAGAAGGAGGCGAAATCAATAGTGGAAGTTTCAGAGATGTGGTGTTGTGAGATCCGTCTAATGCTAGTCTCACCCACTAGGTTAAATTACATGACTACTCCCCACCCTTTGGTTTTCTAGTTCTCCTATCTAATTCTTTGATAGCTGCGGGTACGGGTTTGGGATCAAGATATTGTGAACGAAGTTATTTATATAAGAGATCTAAGCATGACAAGACGGAATACCAGAAAATTAACGGTAATACAGAAGTCTTAGCTTATAGCTAGGTTAAAAGGAAAGCTCGAGCGATCGGGGGTCTGGTCAAGATCTGGCAGCGATTGTTAAGGTCATCAAATAATATTCTGGGTTGCAGTTGGATCGATGGAAGACCATATTAGCAGTCTTGTAAATTTATTTTAGTGATTACAAAAGACTGACCCCATTCATGTATCTATCATGGCGCACGTAGTGTGGCTTTTACCGTAGCGGAAATTTACATTTCAGGATCTCCGGCAAATGCCTGGAATAAGACGGAGATTCCCAAGAGGTAATCTTTTGAATACATTGGCAGACATATTTTGCGCAAAGAAACATTCTTATATAACGTGGCGCAATGCATACGTACACTGTGCTACTACTATTCTTTCCACAGAAATTAAATAGTAGCTCGCTACCGGCAGAACTATTTGACTTTTATAGAACCATTGGGTTGTACCAGGACTCGACTCTAAAGGATAATTGAAACGAGTTGCATATTACGATATTTTTAAGCTCGCTTCTGCGGCGATCACACCAAGGAGAGGGCATATGTGATCACTTGGTCATATCCGAGGTCTGCCTTTAATGCCCGTCGATATGGCATAAATTGCCAGCTGGGTTAGACTGTGATGGAATACTAATGTGGCGAAATAACTACTGCTTGAGTATTGAGTACTAACTAGCATATACATACCCAATTACTTAAGTAGGTACTACATTTGAATGCTCTCTGTGACGTGTGCCCAACCCTACCCGCACTATTCTTGCTGACAGAGAGATAACTTATTAGATTTGAGGCAAGTTTGTCTCCCTCCACTCAAAAATGACCACGCATCTATGTATGTACTGCTGACATCTTGGCTTATGCTGCAAATCAGGTTTTGATTCTCGCATATGCGCATACCATTTCGTCTAAATATGACGCTACGTTCGCGTCGGCATTTAAAGTAGAAAACATTGCGAATTCCATGGAGCATGTTATGAACCCGTGCCGAAGAAGGTGCAGTTTGCTGGGCAGGTGGGTTTAAAATCCTTGTGTTGTCCTTTGCTTCAATCGATATCGCGAACAGTATACGCATGGCCGACAAGAGAGCTACTTGGTGTAGAGAAAATTCTGGTCTTGAAGTATCTCTACGGATAAAGAGTGCTGATTCACGCTCTTTTCCCGTATCTTGGGATATATTTTCAAATTTTGACTTCTGTAATTTTTGCTCTTCAAAATATGCCTCGCGTCTGGCACATCACCGGGGCGAATACTGGCCTCGGGTTCGAGTTAGCTTTGAAAGCTCTCTCTGAAGGGGACAAAGTTATCGCCGCGGTTCGCTCTCCTGACAAAGTCCCCGAAGAGTTGAAGCACGATAATGTGAAAGTTCTCCAGTTCGATTTATCTCAAGGGCAATCTGAAATGAATGCATATGCGAAGAAAGCGTTTGAGGCATTCGGACAGATTGACGTTTTGGTCAACAACGCCGGCTACGCCTATCTGGGTGCGATTGAAGAAGTCGAGTACGAACCATTTGAAACCCATCTTCTCAAATTTCCTTTGCCTCTTAAGATAGCTCACTGGCTGATAAAACCGAACGCAGAGACGATGCAACTAAGACGCAGTTCGACATTAATGTATTTGCTATGCTCCGCATAATTCGAGCGGCACTCCCACACCTCCGCGCCCAAGGTTCAGGGCTCATCATGAACCTGTCATCCATTGGCGGGCTTCGAGGCTACCCTTCAAATGGTATTTACTGCGCAACAAAATTCGCCATCGAAGGCTTCACGGAAGCCTTGGCGAGTGAGGTCCAGCCTTTCGGTATTTCCACTGTTGTAGTAGAGCCGGGCTACTTTCGCACAGCCTTCCTCAAAGACCCTGCCACAGGCACAAATTTAGCGCAAGCCATCACGGCCTATGAGGGAACGATAGCACATGAAGCACGTGCGAATTTTGAGAAATATAATGGACGACAGCCAGGAGATCCAAAGCAAGCTGCCAAGAGGATGTGGGAGTATGCTGCGGATGAAGGACTCTTCCAGGGTAAAGAAAAGCTAACTCGCCTTCCGCTCGGAAGTGACACTGGCACTGTAATGAAGCAGTTGTCCGAGGACTTGGCTAGAACTGTGATACTATATGAAAGTGTCTGGAGTAGCACTGATTTTCAAGAGTAAGGATATTTGGATGGGATTCTACCGCGGTGCAGTTTTATTAATCAGGACTCTTGCAAGATTGCCGCCTATATATGCGAAGAGGGTTTCGATACTTGTGCACGTAAGCGCATCGTGATAGTCTGTATTTAACTTATCGAAATCCTCATTTATTCAAAAAACTGTTCCAACGTCGCTCGTAGTGGAGAAAACTGGGAGCTTCAACAGCAGTGGCAAAAACAAGCTTTTCACGTCGCAAAGTTTTCAGCTGCCGAAGTGTGCTATTAAGGCTTCCGTTTCATTGAGATCGAGGTGAATGCACTTGGTTTGGGTTCAATTCTACGCTGAGCAAAATGGGACAGTAAATTGCCACAAAGTCGAGACTTCGGGCTTATCATATAGCTTTCAAATTGAGCAAGTCCACTTGACACCTTCAGCCTCCCGTATACACCAACCCTTCATATGATCAGGAGGAGGCCATAAGCTGTGATAAAGATTACTGACGAATTCGCCAATTTCACCTTAATATAGCTAATTTCCCGATATCGCGACGAGCTTTCGTTTCAAGGCGAGGATTACCGATTGGAAATCTGTAGATCGCAAGAAGCCCTAGATAACGACCGCAGTTTATATCCTCGAGAGAGAGAAGCTCTGGTATGGTCCGAATACGAGTAAGTCACCTGCGCCGCAACAACTAGGCCCTGCTTTGTTGTCTGAATTATAGAACTATAGGATTTTAGTTTCGCGTTCCAGGTTTCAATTTTTGAGCCAAACGAAAGAAAAAGGTGATATCATTCGTAGCTGGCTACACGGCCAACTACCAATGGCCGTGGCAAGAACGTGAAAAGCTCAGTATGACACATACTTGGCAATACTCGCTCCACGGGTTTTCCATGTTGTCTTTCTAGGCAGTTTTCAATAAGGACTCATATTATGTAGAATTAGACTTTGTTATATATCAACATATATATCCTCAACGGGAATGACACCACGATTGTTGTGATGAGGTCTGATATAAAGCAAACCCTAAACTTGTATTTAGATGATATGTAAGGAGATTAGAATTCTGAGCATTCGTACCCAGTCTCGTGAACACTACTAAACGTGCTTGCTTGGCTACTTTTGTTGCCCAATCGACGACAGCAAGGGCATCAAGAAATAGTCCCTATTTGGATGGAGAACCGGTACTCACGTATAAAAGAAAAACAGCAAGTCCAATAGTGTATCAAAAGAATATTAGATCATGAAATCATTTTGAAACAGGGGGTGCTAACGCTCTCGCTTTCTGGAAGATTAACAGCCTTCTGTTGTTTACCGGCATTCTTGATATTCTAGTGACCAGGCTACTAAAAATCGAGTTATATTACACAGGCGTCCTTTTTTAAACCAGATCTCTATATTCACGCGTGTAGCTAATTATATTGAGTTTGGGTCCAATTCATTGTTCACAAAAAGTTAATAGTTGCAATTGTTCCTAGAAAGTTTATGCTTGTCCTCTAAGAATTTTTTTGCAGCCCATCTAGATATTCTGCTTGTGTTATACTGTTCGGATCTAGATGGGGTTTTTCCGCCGTTACCGCAACCCGAACTGCATGCCGTCGGGATACGTAACCAAATGTAGGGGTATGATTCTAACAGGAATACCTTTTTAGTAATTGAATCCAGAAAACCCAGGAATTTCAAGAAGGAAAGGGTGAGAACAATAACATTATAGGTGACTTACCGTCACACGATTATCCCAAAGTGCTACACTGCCTTTCTCCCACCTGAACCTCGCATGCGCCTCAGAACTTGATACAATCAATTCAGTTAAGTAGCTGGAAATGTATTCGAATTCTAGCTTAGGTACTCCAACGAAGCCGATGACAAACTCAGGATTAAAGAAGAGTGATTTCCAACCTGTAACAGGATTTGTGCGAACGAGTGGATGAAATGTAGTTATTGGTTCGCGACGGACGGGTATAAATGATTGACGGGAATTATTAGCTTGCTGTTCAGCAGAATGGATAGCCATAAGACTTTCTAAGTAGGTTTTCATGGTTGAAGAGAGGGAATCGTAGATTGCATATTGCGAAGACCAGATAGTATCGCCCCCTGCACCTCGTGGTGGACCGGAGAGCATAACAAGAATTGTATATGACGGCGGTTGTATTTCGTATGTTACATCGGAGTGCCAAACTTCGCTTCTGACAGCCGAGTTAGGATGCTTTGAATATACACTAATATCCTCTAGGATATACTTACGGAGTAAACCGCTCTACTCCGCTCTCAGCATTTTCGTGCCTGTAGATGATATTCACGTCTTCTATGCCGGTTTTGGGGATAGGAGCAGTAGCATGCTTATAGAGACTCCCCCAGTACTTTGCTAATTCCACCTGACTTTGAACATCAAATCCCTTCTGGTCACGAAAAAAAACTACACCTCGATTAGCGAGCAGTCTCGCAAGATCGTTTTTCTTAGCATCCGATGCTATGAGGTCTTTCAACTGAACGCCATGGATCTCGGTTCCGATTTTGAGAGTATAGTCGAAAACGTCGGTGGCATTCTCCAGAAGATTGTTGTACATTGGAAGTCCAAGAAGACCCTTTTCTATATAAGGGACTTCAGTAAGAGGACCCCATTTGCGCCATGGAGCCGTGGGAGCGAGATTCTCCCATTCGTAAGGTTCATCGCCGTGTTTTGGCAGGTTCAGAAAGTTGCTGTAGCCTGGGACAAAGGTCGGATTTGTTTTATCTTCGAAACTTGATGATATCTGCTCCTGCCGAGCTGTTTGTTCTTCTCTGGGGGTAAGCTGTGGCATTTTCGATTTTAATGATACAATAAGAATAAAAAGCTTTCGCTTTACAACTTCTTATCTACTTTTCTTTGCCAGCTTTTTTGATGATGCTAGTACTCACGATAAGCGGAGTGAAATTACGGGATTTGAGCGGGGTAACTTCCAAATACGTGGATAGTTCATAATCATACACAGACCCCTGATAGAGCTTAGTCTCATAAGCTTGTGACGCTTTAGGTTGGTAAAAATCCGAAGCGGGGCATTTTTTTCGCCCAATATGTCTTAGCGTTCAAACGTTTCTGATAGCTTGGATTCAAAGCGGGGTAAACTGGTATTCATATAAATATTGGGCAGCAACCCTCTCTAATATTCAATTTTATTTCTCCTATCTCAAAATAATCAAAATAGTAAACGGCTCAAGAATCAAAGATATTTCCACTACAGATAAAGCGGTATTTCAATATCCATCTACAGCGCCGAGATGTCTGATAATCACCCATTTCCAGTAAGATTTGTATAACACAGTTTAATTCCCGATCGCTAATTGTTTTATAGGAAGTAATATATTTCAAATACGAAATTTCCAGGTTTTGCATTTTGTGTGAAGATTTTTTAGCAGGAAGCTGACTATTAGGATATAAATAGGGTACTACTGTGTCCTATGTGGACGAGACCGATAAGTCGCACATTTGTCATGTCAAAAGCTACGATGTACGTTGTATACTGTAACTCCGAACTGGATATAACGGCGCATATTTAATTCATCATCTGGAGCTTACAATTATATCTACGAGTATACATAGCCCGGTTCCGGTTACACACTATCGCTTGACAACCCTGGGGGGGACGCTGAGAGCAAGTTGATTGAAAACGTTGGGACAGATAAAGTTTTCAAATTTAAACTGGGTGGGATGAGTATGAAAAGTTTTTTCACTGAACATTAGGTTTATCTATACATCTAGGTCTCGCTATATAGGCGAGAACCTATATGTGTAACAAATTCTATTTAGTTAAACAAATTACAGGCTGGAATCTATCGTATGTTTAGTTTGTTTTCCGTAGGGAAGCACACATCAGGAAAAAAACACAATACCTTCATCAGGAAAAAAACACAACACCTTAAACCCGTAGGATAGAAGGCCTTCTATCTAGCTCCATCCTACTTATCCCGATAATATAAAAGTACTATATTACGCATCTTATTAAGCCTGTATAAGCTGTTTTAAGAATCATTTAAACTTCTTATTCTTCTTTAAAGTTAATTTCTATATCAATATTACTATTATCTTCATAAGAATATATTTTGTTCCAGATATTTAAGTTAATATAGGTATTTAGTAAATAAGAATTAGTCCTGTTGTTACAGACCCCTGGTCTTCACAGCACAACCACCTGTACCTTGCTTTACGCTACATCATTCCCAGTTCTTCCTTACTAATTTCCTATAACCAGTTATCCCTGTGTTCCTACTAGTTACCCTGTTTCCATACGCACCTACGTATCACGTGATGCGACATGCGATCTACGATATGCGACATGCGATCCATGCGACATGCGATCCACGATATGCGACATGCGATCCATGCGACATGCGATCCACGACATGCGACATGCGATCATTACTATTTGTATGAAGCATCATTATGTATATAAGACTATCGTTAGGACTGATGAAGTATTCTGATTCTTCATCGGTCAACTCAAAGAGATATCTAGTATACTGAAAGTAATACTACTATCGGTTACATACTCTACTTATTCTATCATAACACCTGCGACGATACATTTCTACATCCGAGGATAAAGTTATCTTAGGATAAAGGAGTCAGACGTGGAAGTCAAACACAACGAGTTCTAGATATACCAGCTAGCCTTAGTGGTATAGAAGGAAGTGTAACACCTGTACAATATTAAATAAACTAAATAAAAAATATCCTATATAAAATTATTCTATAATAAGATTGATAGTTTTTTTTTACAAAATCAATTAATAAACTTGAATAATTTTATCGTTATATAAACTTGTAAAACACTTATTGTTACACTTCCTTCTATACCACTAGGGCTAGCTGGTATATCTAGAACTCGTTGTGTTTGACTTCCACGTCTGACTCCTTTATCCTAAGATAACTTTATCCTCGGATGTAGAAATGTATCGTCGCAGGTGTTATGATAGAATAAGTAGAGTATGTAACCGATAGTAGTATTACTTTTAGTGTACTAGATATCTCTTTGAGTTGACCGATGAGAGATTCAGGAGAAGTCGAATCCTCATCAGTCCTAACGATAGTAGTTATATACATAATGTGTCTTCGTACAATTGAGGTGCTCGTCAATTACAGGTGCTCGTTGCTCGTAGGTGCTCGTTGCTCGTAGGTGCTCGTTGCTCGTAGGTGCTCGTTGCTCGTCAAATAGTGAGTAGTGAGCAAGTCACGTGTTCATACGAAATAGGATAGTCGTCTTTTGACAAACATGATTCTCGTGATGATATAGGGAAGGTGGCAACACAGGGTGTTGATCTGGGTAGGAGTTCAGATATCGTAGGTGACTGTACTGTCAAGACTCTAGGTCTGTGACAAAATCATATGTTGTAAATTACATATCATAAACTTGAATCATATATCACATTATATAATATATAGTATAGTATGATAGGAATTGGAATAAAGTAGGCAAACTTGCAAATATAGATTTATATAAGAAATTTGATAGAATAAAGCAAAGAACAGCATAGCGTAAATGAAGGTATAGGTGGTTATGCTATGAAGACTAGGAGTCTGTAACAATATTTAAAAATAATATATTTTTACCTACTTATCTCTACCTAAGTGCCTATTTACCAAGTAAACATAAAGCATATCGAGTTTTACTGGCTATGGTAATAGTAAATATCACTGTCTCTGAAATTTTTATAGCTTTCCTCGGAGGGGTACGCATCATCTTTGGCTGTACAGTCACGTGATGGAGACGTAGACGAAGGGATCGGACCCGTTTCTTTTGCATTCCTCTTTGAATTCAGATATACGGGGCCACAGTAGCTTTATCCCTACAAGCAGTTTTCAATTCACACGCCAATCCTTAAGGTTAAAAGGCTCTATCTCCCTCTAAAGCTCTCGAGCCCCAAGTAACAGAAGAATAGTAGCGAATCTGATTTCTCCAGTTCCTCTATACCCGGCCCTATAATATACGCAAATATAAGTATCTTCGTATTCTTCGTTAAGAAGACCCCTAACGTCGACGCGCGCGAATGCACTAATAACGTATACCGGCGACGTAGTTTTATAAAATGGTATAAAGCTCTTCTCTAAAAAAACCTGTAAATTTGATAGCTTAAGATCAGACGTAACTCTCATTTTATTATATCTGTAGATTATAGGATGCATTTCGTCGTATAGAGTTCTTTTCGCAGGCATTACCTTAATTATAGCAAAGCTTCTCAGCACTATGCTTTTATAGGACCTCTCCGAAAGCAGAATCTCTTTTCGTATCTCGGGCAGTAATTTTAGAAAAGATGGAAACAAAACGCAATACCCTTATCCCAATATCCCTCGGTCAGCCCGATTAGTACGGGGGTAATGCGAAAAGGAGAAGGATACTATAGAAAGGCAACTTCAAGATTCGAAACGTAACTATATATTTCTATCTTACTTCCAAGGTAGATTTTTATTAGATTGATACAAAGATAGCTATATAAAGATATTTGCATTAGTTGAACCGATGTCTCATATTGATAAGTAAAATTTAACAGCCCCTGCTTCTATAGTTCAGATATGAAGAATTAAGGTTATAGTGATTTTTAGATTCACCGTGAAATATAACACGTGTCTATAATCAATTAGGAAGGGCCCTTGTCACGATCAACAAAACAGAAAATTTATACACATTCACACAGCATCCAAATTCGGACAACTAGACTTTTAGACCTTTAGATAAACAGCCATATTTACATCAATTCGCATTACGACAGTTTTTATAAGCAGTCTGATGATTGTTGCCATTAGCAATATATAACAGTCAGGAGTATGTGGTGCAAAGCACCCCTATTATTATAATAATAAAGAAAAGAATAAAAATAAAAGCAACCACTGAGCACGTCGCGTCATTGTACAATTAGGCCACCCCCACCTATAAGACCTAAATTATTTGTAGATAAAAGGACAAAGGAGAGTATTTCGTTGATTTGGTCAACAAATAAATCAAAAGTGCTAATTTTATTACTGGATAGAGAAGGACTCCTGTGAGACGATTCCCCAGAGGCGCTATATTGAATCCTGTAGATAATGTTGGTAACTAAAGAGTCTCGCTCTACACATCTTAAGGCGTCATAATCAGATTTTGGTTAGCGCCGTTATATTACAGAGCAGTTCACCTCACCTCACCTCTCTAACGTGCCTCCCAGTCCTACCTCCCCTAACCTCTCCCAACCTCTCCCCCTAGCTGAGAATACAGGGCTTTAATTATACACTGCCTATCCTATGAATGATAGCCGGCCCAGATTCACTACTAGACGGTTTCAATATTTGCGTTTGCGCTCGCGCTGATGTCCTTAGCCTTGAATGCCGCGTTCTAGAGGATTAAGATACGATAATACTTATATATTTTAGTTAGGAGGGAAATGGGTATATAGTTTATGTATAGTTTGGAAAACGGTAAGAAATGTACAGCTTACTTGCTAGTATTGTCTAAAAGGTGCTTCAGGCGTCTCCGGTCTCCTAAAATACAGTTTTCATACGCATACAGCGGTCGCAGCTTGCTAAGCGTTATGGCGTAGCGACGGCAGGATGAGGCTGGTGGTAAGCTACAACTACTCCTTAGCTAACTCAACGTAAATAGTCACCTACGTGCCTACCTCTCTAAAAGATAAAAAAGGAATCAAAGAATCTGGAATTTGAACCCCTCACTAGTAGCATCGCTATCAGCGCTACAACCCCTACAGCCTGGAATTATAGCATCAACGGATGAATTTCGCTATTATTGGACCGATGAAATAACTTTAGAAGCTGCCGAAGCCTTCGAAAAAGAGCTACACCTCTACGCCAAAAGAATATCTAGAAGTAAAAGTCTATCCGCAGTATCAGTTCAGTATACATTATTTCATAAGGCCTCAGTAAGAGAAGCCGAAAATCCTAAAGACCTTAAAGAATTGATGATAGGTCGATAGGGGGAGTTAAAAGTATGAACCCAGTAATTTGACATTTTCTCCCAATCCTATTGTTTCTAAGTATATAGGCTCACAACTATCTAGATTACAGTTCGGAGGATCTCGGAATCATTTTTTCATTTCTATTCCTAAAAGCCTTCCGGAGCATACTTCAGTAAATTATCAAAAGAGGATCGTTTCCGAATATCAAATGCTATATCCAATCTAACGGAGTATAAGGTAGGAGGGGTAATAGCTAAAAGATATACACGTTAGCTATGGGATAACCGGATGAAAATAGTGAGGGGTACGTAAGCAAGAGTAGAGGAACAACCGAATACGGGACGATAGTCAGATATATGGGACTAAGATAGTATAAGCCGATAGTTAAATACAGAATAATAAGGGAACATGCAGTGGTAGCCAGATACGTGGCGGTCAGAGATAGAGGAGGAGGATTATGAAAACTATACTCTACTACCTCTACTGGGGCGACATTCTCACGCCGGAGACTACTATCAGACGGGATAATTTCCGAAGCTTCAGGGCGGTATTTTCTTTCTAGTATATACTGAGATTAGGCTATTTATAGCGTATTATCGGAGCTCGAGAATATGAGTCCTCCTAATAATCTTTTGACTATAGATTACAAATATGTAGGAAATATGCGGGCGTAAAATAAGAGACGAATATCGACTACCGGTAGGCGGTAATAAGTCTAGTCCAGTGTGGGTGATAGGTATAGTCTGGTAGGAGGTAGCCAGTTTATAGGGGAAGGGAGGGGTTGTAGCGATCAAAAGGCGCCTCTCCACCTGTATGCGGCTTAGTGAATAGCGCAGACATAAAAATATAGGACAGAACTACAGATCAAACTCCCCGAACCAACCGTTAACAATACTCTAGTAATAGTTTTTTAAATCCCTTATAGTAGAGATACTTAATATAGATCGGAAAGATTAGTAAACGCTATTCTAGTTAGATCAGAATTCTAAAAGATATATCTATAAGAGGAATTACTAAGAACCCAACCGATAGTTTTTAAATATGTACGCTGAGACCAATCGACACTCTCAGTATTTCATATACTGTATATATCTCAGTCGTAAGCCGTATCACGTGACATATGATACCGTATAACAGGGTTCAGAATCAAACAGGTAATTTCGTAGATATAGATTTATATAGTAATACAGAAAGTGCGGTAATGCAGAACTAGGAATATTATAGCGTAAAAAAGGTATAGATTTATATACTGTTAAGACTGGAGGTCTGTAGCAACCTGTAAATAATCATCTGCTAACTTAATCCCTTAAGTAAGTCAGGATTTAGTTAAAAGCTAATATATTTTCTAAAAATAAAACTTTACCTTGCTTTTCATCCCCCATCTATATTAAAGACGTAAAGCCTTATAGCTATGACCCGGAGCGCTATTGTAAATCTAGGATTTCGTAAGATTGCACGACTATATAACTTTCGGGTTTAGAGTAGTTGTGTGAGTTCCGCTCCTCTTTACTATAAATCTAGTTTATTCGGATTCGATCCTCAGTCCGCGATGCGATTGATTAAGCATAAGAAGTAAAATATATTAATAATAAAAATGATAGGTAATATATAGGAACTCAAGCATTATATGCACTAATATACTAGAGTCTCTATCAAGCCGCATAACTTCATAATAGTTTCATAATGCCGATAGTATATTTTAGCGCTAGTGATTAAATCAGTTACTTTATAATTATAGTGGCTATATCTTGATAAGAAATAGGACTGCAATATAGCTTTGCAGATAACAATCTACCTCAGGATATACTACCTTTCTTTATGGAGTCTTAATAGGATAAGCATTAACAAATATGATATAAGCTATCTTTAGTAACTAAAATATTAAATTTTGGAAAATAATATTTTCGTATCTTTTAGTATTGAATCTTCTTAAAGACTTCTAATAATTTTAGTATTTCTTAGTTAAACATAAGAACTAACATCCTATTGTATAATTTTTATAGTGTAGCATTATTAGTTTTTCATAGAAATAATATTATCCAAAAATCTGGTAACCTAATATAAAGAACACTAGTCCAGATCCTTAATCTAGGGTCAATGATTTAAATACTTTTTTCATTCTAGTATCCACTATCTTGGTCATAGTTTTAAGTTGGTTGGATATTTTATTAAGGAAAACCACAATAAAAATTTAACCCCTTTAAAATTTAATATTCCATCTCTGAATTAAAGCTATTTGTAAGAAATCGTATAGGGACTAGTTCGGGTATCAAGGTAATACACATATATCATAACGTACTGGTGTATATATAGATTGATCCTTAAATTATTGCTTGACTTCTAAATATATAACAGCGAATACAAGCGTTTAAATAGATAAGCGATAAAGGAGATAAGACTACAAAGGACCTTAAGCTATATAGGAGATACTGTAAAGGACCTTGGTTAGGATCTCTGGATTCGTAATCAATAATAACAGAAATTATATACGTGTGCGAGTTATTACTACTGAAGCGGGGTGGTGCCCTATTCTAGGCCTGTGTCTTCGTGTTATTCATATAGTTTTTCTTCTAGCTATAGTAAGGCCAAATATTTCATTTAAACAGAGGTTATCCATTTTATAGTCACCCGGTATTTCTTTAATAAATAGAATTTGCTTGTATTAATATAAATTATCCAAAATCACTCTTCAGAATCCTCAGATAGATTTTTACGGTTCAACACGTACAATCAATTACTATACGCTTTATCCGAGGATATATAACTGAAGTACTAAAACCTAGGTAAGAGGAGTACAGAGTTGCAATTTTAAAACGATATTTAAGGCAACTTTTATCACTTTTCAGATATAAATGCTTGTATTCTCTTATATTAGGCTTGGAATCTAATCT